>JAVJGI010000036.1:13591303-13679030 GCA_035590275.1 Ibycter americanus
CCCCCGCGCCCCCCCCCCCCCCCCCCCCCAAGTTGTTTTGAAGAATGCTGTGGAGAAAAAAGTCGTTGTGATACCATTTAGATACCAAGTCATGCCTAAATGCAACCTGATGAACATGTCTCAAGAGTATGTGTAGCTTGTTATTAGTAATGGTTAGAAATGTATTTGTTTCAACCTACCAAACATAACCTATCCTGTTCCCCACCTTAACATTTGACACGCCACCTCCTACCACAGGTTAAAAGTTTTCTATTAACAAAGATATGTCCTCTCAGCTCTGCAAATTTTTTTTCTCCTCTTATTTCCTAGTTGGCTTAATTTACATTTTATGAACTTCAGTTTTCTGTGTTTCCTTTCATTGCTATGTCCCTCTAAGGCTTTGGCAGAACTTGATGTAGAACTGGGTATGCTGCTGAGCATGTAATATGTGGACCACAAAAAAAGAAAAGGAAAATGTAAAATAGCTGTAACTCATTGAGGCTTAGGGATCTCGTAAACAAGAGTTGCAACAAGGTTAAAGGAGGAGATTGCTGATATCTCAAAGCCTTTTAACCTGGTCTTGTCCTGTTTCTCCTAGTCTTTATGTTGCTCCAACTAGTGTGTCAACCTAGCTGAAATTTACTTTATTGTAAAACAAAACCACAACAACCACAGAGTTAATTTCTTTGTCAGTGTTGCCTACCCAAAGGTAGTGGCACCAAATGTAATCTGTGAAATACATCAGCTTTTTAGCTATGTGGTAGGTCCAGGAGATCATTCTGGAGAGAAGCCATTGAAATATCTGTGAAGTGTCAAGGATGCACTTAAGGGTGAAAATATATGAAGATGTGACAAAATTGCAATATGTGAACCTGAATTCCTTTTCTTTGGCTTAAAGATGACTCCAAGCTGGCATGAGTTTCGTGACAAAGGCTTCCAAGGAGAAACCAGTACTGAAAGAAACAGCTCAAACCCTAAAGAAACTAAAAGGGCAAATAGATGTAAAGGAAAAAGAATGGTCCCAACATAAGGGTCTAATGAATTTTCAAAATATTTTCATAATGTCTCCATGCCCATTAACTGTCAAGCATTGTAAACAGGAGCTGTTGACTGCTGAGCATTTTCAAAACCTGTCCAAATCAGTTTAGGTGCTCCAATAAATTCCCTTGAAAATCCGCTCCTATCAGCGGAACCTAAAGTTGCTACCCTTAGCTTACAAATAGGAGATGATGTCCCACTCAAAGGAGTAAACACTGTCATGATTCTTGGTATTTGTGCATCAGCGGGTTTGCATGTGAGAAAATCTAGGCAGAATTTGGTTGGGTCTTTGTTTTAAAAAAGAAAATTAAAATTATGAAAAATGTATAGTCAAGTGCATCTGTGAGCTTTCTGAAAAACACACCATTTTCTTTCTCACATCTCGGAAGAGCAATGTAAATGTGCTCAAATGTTTATATTTTAAATTACCACCTTTCACAATGAACAGTGTGAGATAAGAATGGTTGTTTCAACTAATTTAATAGTAATAATAATCTCTGCCCTCTTTAAAGTAAAGAAACTATATGAGTTCACGTTTTTCAGACTGAGCTCAAAGTACCTGTTCTGCACAGTACTTCATGTGCACTCCAGGTGAGACAGACCTGTTGTATGGAGATTTAGGTTATGTTTGCATTAGCTACAGCTGAGGCCTTCGATTCTGCAGATTTTCTCAAAAATGTCATGAGCTGATTGCATTGCTGTTCTAGCTCTACCAAATGGTCCACTGCTATTTCAAGAAAGAAACAATTTATTATACTTTATGAGAGTATTGTAATAGTATTTCTTTTCTGAATGGCAGTTCTTAAACCTGACTTAGAGGAGTTCCGGTGAGGTTTCAGTTTTTCTTGTTTTGTCTTTCCCTCTGTGCTTTGAAATAGAAATATTTTAAATACTTTGTTTATTTGATTGTTCAAATTCTGGAATGTTAGGTTGTGTAAATGGTATTTTAAAAGCTCAAAAATTATTGGTTTTTTTTCTTTTCAAATCACACATACAAACCCCAAAGTGAGTCTGAAATCTGAGAGTTTTCTCTGAGCTGGCTGTAATCTGCAAGGCAGCTTCTGCAGTAGCTCCATTGTCTTTGCAAACCATAGTTTCAAATCACCTGCCTGTTGAATGGACAAGAGCAAACTTCCTACCACACTGGTGTAATGCTAAGCAGAGCATAGAGAAACCATAACGTTGCTGATTTTAACAATAAAGGACAAGTATCTCAAAGTACGTGTAACTCGCTCAAAGCAGTGAGTTACTGCTCAGATGGAAGCTCTGGATTGTTACTAGAATTGATGAGTGCTATCAGAGGGCAGTCTTGTCCACAGCTTGAAGTATAATGCCAAAACGCTGTACTGTTTGCAAGTCTCTGCACTTCCTGGAAGCTACTAGTTGTCTATCACTTGTTCTAGAACTTTGAGATAATATTGTCACGTGCCCTGTAAATGCGTGGCAGAATCATTTTTATTTGGCCCAGTGTGTGTCAAAATGTACTTGAGGTTTTCCTGCAACGTGTGATTTTTTTTCCCAATGTCTAAAGAGTCTATTGCTAAGATAGAACAGACTATTTTGCAGTATTCTAAGGATACTTGAATGTTAAACAATTAAGAAAGAGACATTAGATTAGAATGTGAAGGGGAGAAATTAGAACTTTTTTGCCACACCCCCACGTACTGCTGAGGTTTTTTGAGGGGGGGTGCTGTTTATTTTTTTAACATCTGTTCTAAGACTGCATCCCTCAGGCAGGGAAACATATATCAAATAAATTATTCCTTGAACAAGTTTGTTAGAGGGTAGAGAGATGTTTAAGTTGATTGTTCTCTCTATGGAAGTAATAGACGCAGATGTTCAGCCCAGTCAGGATTGTATTGGCTATTTGGTGTCTTAAGATACTCCAGATCTTTATTTTCTCTTTAATTTCCAAGAAGAGAAGTCTAAGAACTGGAGGACAGCAGGGAAGAATTTGGATTTTTGGTGTGTGTTGGTTGGGTTTTTTTGTACCTGTTGGTGTGAAACTAGTAGGTTTGAAGATGGGTTGATTTAGACTCTATTTTGGCTCTATCATTTGACCATGGTTTCCAGGGTGAGAAGTCTCCCTAAGTTGTAGCATGTGTCCCGGGGTGTGACATCTCTCCTCACGTGTGTAGCATGCTCAGCTGCAGCGCAGTCCTTAGGCACTCTATAAGCATTATTTTCTGTTCACTCATGTTCTGTATTGTCGCTCAGCCTGCAGATGAAACCCTGGCCTGCCTTCCCTTGACGAGGTCAGCACTTTGCTGTTGTCTCCCAGAAGTCGAATGCTCTTGTACACTTGTGTCCTGGCATGTTCTTCTAGCAGGGCTCACACCATGCGTGTCAGTTATAACAAAGTGGCTTGTATTCCTTGCACACCAGCTTTTGCTATGCCAGCCTATAAAGGATAAAATCACGAATGATTGCAAATGAGGCAATTAAGATTGTACCCCATAAGAAAAGTAAGGTACGGAGCTGGAAGAATACAGCTAGTTTACTTGGTACAAAGTGTTTTTTCCACAGACATTGCTCAGAAATGAGAAATTTCCAACTTGCTTTTATGGATAGTCTGTAGAATGACTTCTGAGTGGCAGTAAAGGGGTACACGCCTTCCAGGTTCATTTCTGGTTACACTCAAATTAGTTTTTGACTATTCATCTATAGTTTTTTACTTTGTTAGTATTAGAGAGGGTTTTCTCCCAGCAAACATTTAATTCATGCCATCCACCACACTTTGCAGCTGGGAAAGTCATTATAAATAAGATAGTGGCTTTTCAGTATACTTAAAATTTTCAGCAGCATGCTAGAATTTTAACCTTTAGATGTAACACAGTAATGATATGTCACCCTTAAATAATGAAATGTCAACTGCCTGCTGAAAGTAGTATACACCTATTTTCAGTCTGAAAATTGTAATTATTCCTTACAGTAGCTTAACTTTCTCAACAGAAGTGCTGTCTGGCCTAGTGTTATGGTGGTGAACAGGATAGCAGTGATAGGTGGAACAGGGTCCTTATAATAAAATTAAAAAAAAAAAACCACAAACCCTGCCTCATTTGAGAACTTCTTAATTTAAACCAAAACAAAACTTGGTTACGGACATTTTAAAAGTCATTTGTTGCTAGTTGTTAGCTTCCAAACATGCTATGGTTCTCAAGTGGCTTTTATTTTCAGGCAGAAAATGCATAGTAAAGATGTTTTAATTGACCAATGGGTCAATAGTAAATAATTTAAAAATTTACTTTGGCACTAGTAGCAGCTTCTGAATGTTTGATGTCCCTGTGTGTAATCAATCTAGCTTCTAAAACCTGTACTTTTCTCTTTTCTGTAAGCACAGTTTTAAGCTGTTTTCAAGTTCCTGTGGAGGATTATCTTTAGGGGCCAAAAAAAAAAAAAAGCTTTTAAACACAAGTTCCTTCCCACTATGGTCTTAATCTTGAAGTACATTGAATAAAAGTTACTGGAATAATTAGATTCCCATTTAATTTCACTGTCAAGTCTTTCCTTCCTTTTCTAGAACCTCTCTCTGTACCTTCATATTGTGTAATATACTGTGGGCAACACGTTGGCACATCCTTACCAAATTGAAGTGTATGCCTTAAAGTTGTCTCATTCTTAAGGCAAGACTTTCTCTTTCTACTGTCTAGAAATTGCATCCTTGGGGCAGAATAAGTATTATGAATTTCTTTGCTTACATATGACAAGTGGTTTTGTGATTTCTTAATGTGGGAGGAAAAAAAACCCTTGTGAACATCTTCATACAACAAAACAACTTTCTTGCACTCTTAGACCAATCTGTGCTCTGCAATCTCAAATACACAGTTACATAATAAAGCTATAAAATGTTAAATTTAATCTTTTGAGTTCAGAAAAACTTTACTAAAAAGCTTTAATTCACTCTGGATTTAGAGGGGAAAATAACGAACTTTTCATGCTTAGTATACATCTAGGCTGGTTTTTTTAGATTTGAACAACTGCTTTTTTTGCTATTTGCTCAAGTTTCTTATTTTCAAGTCTCTTTTTACTACTTTTTTTTTTTTTCTTAGTAGATCAAAAAATCAGGTGCAGGACTAACATGATGCGTGTTTAGAGTCTATTGGGGCTGTACAGTGGATATGTACTTTAATGACGGGACTATTAACATATCCAGAGTCATCACTGTGTCAGTCATTGCTTCACATGTAAATAATATCTGACTGCAATTTGCCCTGTCACTGGGTCCTGTAAGAAACGAAAAGTTATTGATCTTGTTTACCACAGTGTATCTTTAAGAAGAGGCCTGCATTTCCCTGCAAAACTATGCTAGCTGCCAAGCCTGTTGGATAAAGTAGGATTAAGTATATAAATATCTGGAAGTCCCTGTTATAGCCAGAAGTTATTAGTGAGATAGTAGTTGAATGGTGTTAACGTAAAAACAGTAAAGTCTTTATCCCCTAACTGGCTGCGTTCTATTTGCTTCAAGGAGAATCATTATATTGACTCCTCCCCCCCCCCCCCAAAGAAAGTAGATACAGAACTTGGA
Organism: Ibycter americanus; assembly: GCA_035590275.1. Classification (NCBI taxonomy): domain Eukaryota; kingdom Metazoa; phylum Chordata; class Aves; order Falconiformes; family Falconidae; genus Ibycter; species Ibycter americanus. The sequence goes on from JAVJGI010000036.1 coordinate 13,596,846, forward strand.
TTTATGTAGCAGTCTTTCAGCATTTCAGTTTTTCAGAGCAGTTTCTTGTATCTCCTCACCGCCTTGAGGCAGGGAAGAATGAGCAAGTGGAGATACTTTCTGCAATGCCTTGATGTGTTCAGGAGCTGATCAGTTGAAGAGCAACACTAAAAAAGAATTTGGAAACTGAAGAATAATAAAACAAGTTAAGAGAAGCCAACCAGTGTATAATAACCTAAACTGAACTTGATTAGGAACCAGTACAAACATCTTTCAGAATAATTCTTTTCTAGCATCTTTACATAGCAATTTTATTGTTAATCTGGAAAAAAAGAGGAAATCCAGTAGTGTGGCTTCCCCTGTTAAACAATGGAGCGTTGACTTAATATTCCTTTACAATGGATAGTGCTGTTTCTTGATGCAAACAGCCTGCATGGAGGATGCTAACGGGGGCTGACTGATTTCCCCCCCCCCAAGTTTATCTCAATTCCTTCAATAACAATTTGAAAGTATTTTGATCCTGAAATATTTATACAATAACTTGCCTCCTCGTTCACACTGATCTCCTGGTGTTACCTGATGCACTGAAGTTTTCCTACAGGTGTGATTCCCCCTCACCAAGAGGAAGAAAATGGTGTGTTATTAAAAGATCCTCAGAAAGGTTGCCTGGCAGTATTTCAGAGTGAAGATAGGTTGGCTTTCATATGTATTTGCTTGATTTTAATACTTTGACTACAGTTTTAAAATAATGCTTTTAGGTATGGATGGCAGGTAGAAATATCTGTATTTGGTCTCATTCATATCTCTAAACTATCAATTATATGGTCCTGTTGTGTTAGAAGTAGTTATTCAATTAAATGTTTCTCAGAAACTGCTTGGGATCTATTCCAAGTCTTGTCCTTCTTGGTGTACAGTGGGAAGATAAACCTTCTGGTGAGTAGGAAGTCAACCTGCTGTTGACTTCAGCTCTCTTTTCAGTCTTGGGTAAAATAACTTTCTTCGACTTTATTTTCATTGAATATCTTATTACTTTCATGCATGTTCCCAAAGGTTATCTGGGCTATCTCCATGCTGTACAGATGGTTGCATCATGATGCATTCAAACCTCATCTGAAAGTCAATGGTGTACCTTCTGGTTTTGCAGTTTCAGCGGAGGTTTGTAGTCAAGTTTCTGGTTTTGAGCATTTTCTGAAAGCTCAAGGATGCTATGATAACAGCTTTTAAATGTTTTATGGGGGGCAGAAATATACTTTATAAATCTAATTTATGCAGTTCATACAATCTGATAGAGTAGTATATTATACAGTAAAATTGTAGCCGTGAGTTACATCCCATATAAATGTAAGCCGTGATACATAAAGCAGAGTAAGACAAATGTGCTACTCAAATATCTATAATATGGTCAAGATTCTGTCTTACTGTAGGTAAGTGATCAGGAGTGATCATAATAAATTCAGTGGCTGTGCAGTCACAGATATAAGGATAACCCCATATGATGTGAACAGGAAACACTGCCTGATGAAGGGATGCTTAGAAGCACAATCTTGTTTCTCAGCTTGCTGTTAAGTAAGTGGTATGAGAGTTCTAAGAGTTATTAGCTTTCCTTGAGAAAACGGATAACGAATGCAAACTTGAGTATAGAAATATTCCGAAGTACTTGACTCCAATTAGAAACTATAGTGGTTGAATAAGCAACAGATCAACATCTGCATGAGCGTTCGCATGGCATTAGCAGTAATTTGTCAGGCAAAGGTGAGATTGCAGCAGGTTGTCATCTGTGACTTTTGGAAATGAAATTGTCAATATTGGATCCTGAAAGAGTTTATGAAGATTAAAGGACCTATTCCTATTGTCATGTTCTTTAAAAAAATTCAACATTTTGAGAAAATTGGTTACTAATTATTTCAGTAATATGCAATATTCCATTGTTAGCTGAACTCGATAATAACTTCATAAGTTAAAAATGACAGGTGTTTTAAATGTTTTCATAGTAAAAAAGCCCAAATTAACTGAAGCTGTAAAAGCCATATGCTTCAAAATTTAAACTGCTCTGACTCTTGAGACTATGAAATCTGTGTAGATCCGTCACGACCACATGAAACTTTCATTTTTATTTGGTAAGGTGATTACATCCTCACTTCACCCCCTGAAACAAGACTGGAGAACGACACTAGGTTGTTACCTTTTTTTTTAAGTATTGCTTTCTATTAAGACGACCTTTGTATAAAACATCTTACGTGACATCTTCACATAGTGTAAGTCCTAGAGCCAGGCCACCATGAGAATGTAATATTGATTATTTGAAGCTCCTGATCACTTATTGGCACGTACATACAAGAAGAATCAAGGGTGGAGGGTCTTAATGCCATCACACAGCCAAAACGCGCCCATCCCCGCTGCACAGTGGTGGTATCCGAAGCAGAGTTTTCCGTGGTGATGTGAGGACTGTGGCTTCTGTGGTGGCTGGTGACGAGCCGTGGGGTCACTAAGGCAGTGCACTGCTGCTCCTTGGAGTCCCGGCTGTATCCAACTTGGCTGATTTATCCATCAGACAGAAAGCACATTTGATACTATGTGTGTCCTTCTCTCACTTTGGTGTTTTCAGGATGTTTCTTGGTTGTTTTTTTTTTTTTTCCTGACTTCCATGCAGTGTTTTGCCATTCCTGAGTGTCTTTAACCCTGGAGCTGCTGAGGGACTGAGCTGTGCCCTGTGGTGGGGTGGTGGTGGAGCCGGCTGGAGCTGTCTGCGTGTGGCACAGGGCAGCCCCATGCCCCCCTCACAGAGACCCTGCAGCCCCAGGCTGACACCTGGACACGGACACCTGGTACAGCCTGGTGGCACGTGGGGGTTCAGCCTTGAAATACCTCGGTGGCAGTGTGCGTGGTCTGGCAGTGACTTCATGAAGTGGCATAATATATTTTTGGTTTCTAAAGATGGTGTTCATACCTGCAGATGTACTGGTGACTGCTCTTGCCTTATGCTTGGTGCACCCCATATCCTACAAAAGTGGTTAGGTGTTGGAACTGATTGGGTAAATTAGGTGAGTTACATTCAAATTAACTTTTCTGGGTTTAAACGAATTGTTCAGTAACACAAGTTTGAAGGTTCTTGCTTATGTTTGTAAATCTTTCCTTTCTCATGTAACCTCCTCTAAACTCATGCCCTCTCTCCCTTTCATGCCAGTGTGGGCTCCCTGGAAGCAGACTGGCCATGTTGTGGCAGGGCATCAAAGTAAATTGGAGCAGCAATGCTTGTCTGTGTCTGTTCTGGGATCACTCTTTCTGCAGTTCAGGTTTTCCAGTTGCTTCATTTTTTTCTGTCTTATCTCCTTACATTTTGCATGCAATATGTTACACTTTGCCAGACAGCTGAGGGTACTCTACCACTGTATAACTATGCTTGACATTTAATTTAAAATCAAAGATACTGTTCAGTAATAGTTTGTTAAGCTGTGCCTCTGTCCCAAGTAACGTAAATCACCTTGCTTTCAGTGAAAGAGGCAATTCATTGCTTTGGCTACATTTTCAGGATGATTCTGTCTTGGAATAGGAGAGCTGAAAGGTTAGGTGCTGTTCTCCATCACCTAGACAAACTCAGACTGAAGTCCCATAATTTGTGTGAGTTGTCAGCACAAAACTAATTTCACTTCAAATATTTTTGTGTCTTACTGGTATGTAAGCTCTGTAAAAGGCATATATGTGAGTAAACCTGGAATTCTTTATTATCCTCTGTATGTAATTGTGTGGAGAGAAGATGGGTATGTAAATATTTAATTAGTTCCATGGTCTGCTATCTAAAGGGTAAAGGCAAGGAAGCAAGGTGAAAACAATTAAATATATACCAAAAGGACTTCTTCATTTTTTAGGTGGGAGCTAAGAGCCAGGCCTTGCAATGTTGATTTCAGCTCACCGGTTGGAACATCTGTTGATACAGAAGCCTTTCATATAGTTTGTTTGGGTGGTTTTAGTCAAATAAAAGAGCCAAAAAAATATTTCAATTTCAGGAAAAATGTGTTTGTGTGGAACATACCTACAGACCTGTCAATGTTTTGTGGCCAAATGTCTACATTTATAATATAGGATGTAGCATACTCCCAGTTTAGTTGTTTGTTCCAGGATGGACAAAAACCTGAGTAACTTCAGGTTTTCATATTCCCAGCAGTGGAGCAGCTTGCCCATAGTGATGCTCTGTCACTTATCCGTGTATAAGTTTTACTGTGACTGTAAGAATTGTTCCTGGAAAATGTTTCACTCAAAAATAAGAAAAATGCACAGGAAGTTTTGGTTCTGTCAAAACAATGCTGAATATCAGAGGAAAGCTATGAAAGTTATGACACAATTTCCAGACACATCTAGGATAACAAATCATAAAACTGTTTCCAGGGTTTCGTTCATTTGAAACATTCTCTTTGACAAAACCTAAACCAAAACACAGAGCTGATACTTTCAAACACCTTTGTATACACTTGTATGACAAGAGATGTTGTTGGTATATTAAAGGTGTCATAGAATGGTTTGGGTTGGAAGGGACCTTAAAGATCATCTAGTTCCCACCCCCTGCCATGGGCAGGGACACCTTCCCTAGAGCAGGCTGCTCAAAGCCCCATCCAGCTTGGCCTTGGACACTGCCAGGGATGGGGCAGCCACAGCTTCTCTGGACAGCCTGTTCCGGTGTCTCGCCACTCTCACCGTAAAGTACGTCTTCCTAATATGAAGTTTTACTTTAAAAAGAAGATGGGAATCTACAGTATACATGACCTGATGGGATCTAAGTAAGAAGGGTTATTGTACTGCTGACCCATATTATAACTAAAACCAGTTGATTGCTTTCTCTTTGTGCAGAGGATGATACTATTAGTATGGGTAGTCCATAGCAGCATGCCTTTAGCAGAGACTCTTGGTGATACAGATGTAGTGAGGACATTTCTTTGGGAATCATAGAACCATAGAATTGTTCAGGTTGGAAGATACTTTTAAGATCAAGTCCAGACATTAACCTAGCACTGATAAGTCCACCACTTGAACCACGTCCCTAAGCACAGCATCTACGTTTCATTAAATATCTCCAGGGATGGTGACTCAGCACCTCCCTGGGCAGCCTGTTCCAACACTTGACCATTCTTTCAGTGAAGAAGTCTTTCCCAACATCTAATGTAAACCTCCCCTGGCACCTGAGGCCATTTCCTCTTGTCCTATCACTTTTTGCTTGGGAGAAAAGACCTACACCCACCTGCCTACAACCTCCTTCAAGGTAATTGTAGAGAGAAGTAAAGTCTCCCCTCAGTCTCCTCTTCTCCAGGCTAAACAACCCCAGTTCCCTCAGTGCTCCTTGTAAGCCTTGTCCTCGAGACCCTTCACCATCCTCGTTGCCCTTCTCTGGACATGCTCCAGCACCTCGATATCTGTCTTGAAGTGAGGGGCCCAAAACTGAACACAGTGCTTGAGGTGCAACCTCACCAGTGCTGAATACAGGGGGACAATCGCTTCCCTTGTCCTGCTGACCACGCCATTTCTGATACAAGCCAGGATGCTGTTGGCTTCTTGGCCACCTGGGCACGCTGCTGGCTCGTGTTCAGCTGGCCATCAACCAACACCCTCAGGGTAACCTTCCCCAGCACCGAGGTCAGGCTGATGGGCCTGTAGTTCCCCAGATCCTCCTTCCTGCCCTTCTTGTAGATGGGTGTTGGCTAACCTCCAGTCAGCTGAGACCTCTGTGGCTAGCCAGGACTGTTGATACATGGCGAGTGCCTTGGCAAGCTCCTCCACCAGCTCCCTCAGTGCCCTCGGGTGGATCCCATCTGGCCCCATGGACTTGTGTGTGTCTAAGTGGAGCAGCAGGTCCCTGGCCGTGTCCTCCTGGGCTGTGGGGACTTCATTCTGCTCTTTGTCCCTGTCCTCCAGCTCAGGGGGCTGGGTACCCTGAGGGTAACTGGTCTTGCTATTAAAGACTGAGACAAAGGCGTTATCAAGTACCTCAGCCTTTTCCTCATCCTTTGTGGCAATGTTCCCCCCTACACCCAATGAAGGATGCAGATTCTCCTTGGCCCTCCTTTTGTTGCTAATGTATTTATAAAAACATTTTGTGTTGTCTTTTGTGGCAGTGACCAGATTAAGTTCTAGTTGGGCTTTGGCCCTTCTCATTTTCTCCCTGCATAACCTCACCACATTCTTGTAGTCTTACAGAGCTGCCTGCCCCTTCAGCCAAAGGTCACAAACTCTCCTTTTCCCCCCGCCGAGTCCCAGCCAAAGCTCTGTTCAGCCAGGCCGGCCGCCTTCCCCACCGGCTCATCTTTGGGCACATGGGGCCGGCCGGCTCCTGCACCTCTAAGGCTTCCTTCTGGAAGGATGTCTAGCCTGCCTGGACAGTTGAAATTTGTTCCAGTATTTGCATGTTTATTGTTATTATGAAGCGACTTATGTGTTCTGGTAACATCTAAGGGCAGTCTCAGCCATTGGGTGCTTTAAACCATGACCTATGCTTTAAAAGCGCAATGTTTCAGAACTAGGAAGCTATTGCATCTTAAAAACATGTATATCATTACAAAATTTGCTGGAGTGAGTGAAGCTTAGTTTCACTTACTGCAGGTTTTCTGGCACCTGATGTGAGTGATGCATCCTGCCTTGGAGGTGACTAATAGCAATCAAGAGCCATGAGATCTCATTATGATCTTCTGTGAGGGGGTAGTAATTTTTTAAACTATTGCAATGATGTTTAAAGCATAAACTAGTAAATAGGCTCTGGTGTTTAATGCTAGAAATGGCTGTGGTGCTCTGTCTCTAGGGAGATAAGGTATGCTTGCCACTATCCTCAGAGGTCAGCATGTTATATGTAACATAACTAAAGTTTATTGAAGAGCGAGCTATTTCTGGAAGGATTGCTTTGGTCTGAAGTGAGAGACAGAACCATCATGACTGATGATGTTATGTAAGATATTGCTGCACTAGGGATAATAGTTTGGATTTGGGGAGTGAGGGGAAGGGGTCTTTAGCTGTCATTAGGGGAGGAAGTATGAGTGCTTTTCTTTTTCTCCCTCTGAAATAGGGAGAATTTTTGTTGTGTGTGTGTGTTGGGTTTTTGTTTGGTTCTTCTCCCCTCCCCCCTGCCCAGGATTTGTCAGGACTTGCTAGTGGCAGTTCCCCGGCTTTTTGAGCAGTTTTGCTATAGGGCTGCAATAGATCCTCAGCTTGTCCAGCAAAGGTACGTGCCCCCGCTGTAGAAATATGTCAGAACTAAAGTTTGACTTAAAGTAAAATGAAAGAGCTGTGTTCTTTTTGCCATCTCAACTGCTATCGTGACTAAAGTTACCTATAATGTACTTTAAAAAGTTCATTTATTTTTATGAGTGGGGTGGGGGCTTTTGGTTAGAAAACAGAAATCTGCTTTCTAAATGACTGATGGGATCCAAGTAAGGGAAACTGGAGTTCAGTGAAACATTTTGAGAAGTTCTTGTTGTACTTTACCTTGTTTTGAGGCTTTATTACAGACTCTGTTGTTTGGGGTTTTTTGTTTGTTGGGTTGTTTTTTTTTTGTCGGAAATTATGTAGGGATCATAGCTTTGGTGGGAAACCACTTGCAACTAATGTTATGTGATGTTTCAGTTTGAAATATTCAGAAATACCTGGATGACAAATGGTGGGAGCTGGTAGTTCAAGATGCTGGGGGAAAAAAGAGACCATAACTTCACATAGGTGCATCTCTGTTCAAAGAGAGAATTTCAAGGTTGTGATGGGGGTGGAGTCTTCAAATAATTGTATTTAAATATGTGGAAGTGTGTTTGGGGAGATAGTGTTGAAAGGTTTAGATTTTAGGTTTAAAGGTTGAATTATTGCATAAAAACAAGCAAAATCATTTATATGACAATAAATGAAGTATCTACTTACAGCTTTCTAGAACAGACCACTAAATATTTTTTAATTGTGGCTGGTCAATAGTTACTTAATATGATTAATTACCACAGACCTTTAACAGATTCCTGCTAATGAATAGAGATTGTTAATGCTCATTTCTCTAACTACTCTTGCCCTCCCTCGCCCTGTAACAACTTATTTTGTATTACAATAGGAAGCCTTCAGAGGCCCTCAGGAAATTATTCCTGACTGCAAATCTCTTGCTTACAGTAACAAAGTGATCTCACAGCCATGCATATGAAAACAATGTTATTTTTCATAGCAATTAATTTACTCACACCTGATGGTGATTTATGGAAAAACGTGCCCAGGATATTTGCTGCAGCTGACATCATAATCCTTATCCTCAACTGAATCAAAAGACAAAATTTATCCAATCCCTCCATTCCTTAATGAAGTTATTCCCCTTCCAACGTTGCCTCCCCTCTGCACTCCTGCCCTAGTGCCCTTTTGTCCTTTTTCCCCCACTCAAAAAAACACAGTGGCAGAATTTGGAGTAACATGTGGGTAAGCCTTGAAGTTAGACTTGCTCATATCCACATTTGTTTTCATAATTTTGTATCTCAGTACTTTCTTGGCCTGTCAGATATTTTAGAAATATAACAACTTCTAGCGAGAATTTCTGACGTAAGCCCAATAGGAGATCTCATGGGAGTAGCTCTTCCTCTATTATATTGAAGTGCTCTTTGCTACTTCAGGCAACGTAAGCACAGATAAACTCCTTGTAGATTCTCATTATTGAACACACCTAATGACTGCAAGCACCTAATTTCTGTTAATAAAAACATCCAGATTTTTTTAGAAGGCTTTGAAAATATGACTCTCTGACATCAGCTGTGCTTTTTCTGATATCAAGATATGTGAGGATTCTTCAGAGGATTCTCCTGTTCCTATCTTTGACTTATTTCAGGCATTACTAACTTCAGACTGGTGTAATGCATTAGCATGTACTTTGTAGGGAGAATCAATCTTTTAGTAATTTCTTGAAAATTCTGTTATGCTTTCTTAAATGAAGACTTTAGAATTCCACAATGGTATACAAAAAAAGAAAGGTTTCTCGTATGAGTAACTATTCTATTTATCTGCATGTAAAACAAGCCGGGAGATTTAATTACTGTGTGCAGAATATTAGCTACATGACGAAGTATTGAAAATTCCTCTGATTCTGGCTGCTCTTGGAAATGCTAGTGGACACTCAGGCTTAATTGGAAATGGAAAACATCTTGTGAATAGTGTTTTGGGTAATTTAGTTATTAATTCAAGCTTGCCGATTTATTTTGTTGTACTTATACCAACCCATTCTAAAATATCACATTTTAGCATAACTAAGTAAAATGCAAGTGCCTAAGTAAAAACACTTGAAGAAAATTGAACGAGTGAGTGGCAGTTTAGTGCTGATGTCCTGAAGGATCAGAGCACAAATGCTTGGGTTAGTAGCCCGTGTGATACCAAACAGGTAGTTGGCTTTGTGTGTTTCTTGCATGAGATGTTTCCTCTCATCCTGCAGTGCACCGTTATATGAATGAGACAGGTTGCTTGTTTTGCATGTAAAAATTTGTTATGTTTTTATTAGCTCTCAGTTTCCTGTTTGGTAATTCTTGTTAAAACTTCTTGAAACAAAGAACTAAAATTTTTGTAATGTATTTTCCAAGAGCTTTACAAAGTGAGAGATTTATATGCGTTAAGAAAGGACAGGCTATCTCCCTAAATTAAGACAGCAGTGAAGCTGTTTTTAAGAAGGGTAATACCCTGTTGGTACACACTGTTCTGAAGGTAGATTGTCCATGATGTGAGCATTTTTCAAAGGGTTGCTCCCATCCCAACAATGTGAAAATCTTCAAAGGCGCTGCTTCATCAATATGCAAATCTTCAAAAGGGGAATTACACAATAACAAGAAAACTCTCAAAGGGAAAGCAGTTACCCAAAGATGTAAAAATCTTTGTCAGGGACAGCTCCTCCGTGATTTAAAAGTTCTTCAAAGTGGAAATCACCTCAAGCAATGCAAATTCTCTCAGTGTATGGGAAATCACTAAGTGAGAACACTTCCATGTGTAATCTTTAAAGCGGCAGTAAGTGTTCACTTGAAAATATTTTAAAAATGCCATTTTTAAGAATTGGTGCTGTATGTATAGTCTCACTACTGTAGGATACCTTGAGGGTGGCATAGCTTTTAAGTTTACCAGAGCAGTTTTGGTTGTATCTATATCAGAAGGAGATTGTGGTACCAAACAGTACTTTGAGATGAATGGTTTTTATTAAGCTTTTAATATGGGATTATGAACTGTTGCATACAGTTCATTTAGCAACTATTTGTCAGTTCTTTTATGTTTGTAACAGCAACAGATACATTATTTAGGTTTATTTTAGAAACAACAACTCCAGCTATGCGGGAAGCCAAAGTCTTGCTTGTATCACTGCAAAAGGGACATCAGTGAAAGAATTTGTGTTGTCTCCCTTTTGTCCTGAATGCTTGGTGGTAGGATGCCTGGCCAGAGACCATGCTCAGCTCTGGGCGCCAGGGAGGCATCACTGGCTGGCAGACATCTTATTACGTGTATTTTTGTACATGGTACTTCTCTGGCTTTGTAAAGATAAAAGCTTGTTCCTCATAGCAGTAGTCAAAACAGAGATTTTATTCTGTAACTTTTGTGCTTACTAAACTACAGTAACAAGTTTTCTGGAAAAGCAGCAGAACACACTGATCCTTACTGCTGCCACTTGTTCAGTGCTCGGCCTGTTTTGAAGGTTTTAGTTCCGTTGAGGACTGGGACCTCCTAAAGGAATCGTCCTTTGTGGTAGGACGGATGCGCTCTGTCACAAGAGCCTTTGTACAGGTGGCTCCTGGGTGCAACCCTGACCCCACTAAGTGAAGTGTAGTTCTGTCATTGACATCAATAAAATGTGGTTCCTGCTGTTTGGATTCATGTTGGTGTATGCTTTGTAAACTGCCTAATGTGGTGTTCCCCATGAAGAAAGCAGCATCTTTAATAGCTGTCAAGTCCTGAATTATTCTGAAACCGTGTTTGCTGTCCCTGCACTGCAAGTCTGGTGCCTTTGCTAAGTTGTGGTCACATCGATCCTTGTGGGCATAAAAATAGCAATTTTAATACATGGTGTAAGTGGACTAGTTGAGCAAGTATTACTTGGAGTGAAAGTTGTATTTATTTAACTGGCTTTTTGCTCACTTGTTGAACTCAGTTAATCATATTTTCAAAGAACAGTACAAGCCTATCAACTATACGATGACTGCAACATATACCCCTTTATTTCAGTTTGATTTTTAAATATCACCCGGATGATTTGTGTTTGCTGTTAAGGCTATCCTGAAAGAATATAAAGGAAGTCATTATTCTAGTTCTATTTAAGCTTGAGATTTATTCCATTTCCATAAACCTAAGATGACAGCCTCTTTTCAAGATAATTCACATACTCTGCCTTTTTGTAAGCTTCCTGCATATGATATCTGAAAGGGAAACAGTTATAAAAGGAAAAGAAAAAGCAAACCTTCTTCATTCAGTAAGTGGATTTTTACCCAAAATAACTGAAGGGTAATTCTCCTCTCAAATGATCTCTTAGCTTTTGGGTTTCCTTGGCCTAAAGTGAAATACTAAATATTTACAATGAGGAAATTAATAGGGAGTGAAACAAAGAGTCTTTTTTTTTTTTAGCTAGCAGGTTTTTTGTATCCTGGCGTTGATATGTTGAGCACACATCCTGTTCAATTTTAGATTTTATTATTTTAGAAAGCAGTTTATGGATTCTATGTATGTAAGATGACCTAGAGGTTAACATCTATTACAGTTTCCTATTAAAACCTACAGCTAGGTTGTATTAAAGGAAGCCATCATTCTGCACAGGAAACGGGGGCTTTCGTTATTGCTATGCTCTGTGTAAAAGGCAGAAAGAGACGGTCATCTGATCAAACTTCCGACACGATTATTTTACCTCTACATGGCAAATTTCTTTTTGCATAAACACAGTTACTGTGTTATTCTATAAAAACGTCATCCGCGCGAGTGTAGCGTTTTCTGAAGTGTGTTCAAAAGCATGACTGTGGTAGATGTTTGGGGGAGATAAACTGACAGCTTGAATCTGAGGGATATTCTGTATCAGATTATAATATTTGGAAGGTACAAAGGCTGTTTGATTTAGTAAGCCTAACAACAACAACAAATCCCATGGCACCTCATTTGTGGTTTAAAGTGCAATATGTAGGTGGACGTCCTAGCCCTGAGTGTCTGGCAGAAAATTAAGGCAGTCCCTTGATGTCCTCAGTCCTAAAAGCAGGCACATAAAATGGTAACAGAAAAGTGGGAGGAGGAGAGCAGCTTCATTATGGTGTTACAAAATACACAAAATCAGCAAAACAGCTTTTTGATTTTTTTGCTCTTGAGAAACAGATCTACAATCTCTGCCCATGCCTCAAGGTCACTCATAGCAGGGTGGCTGAGGCCTGATATTCCCAACCACAAAAGAGAAGGCAGTAGCAGCACATTCATTGGGAAAGCCTCAGGGCCGTGGATAATATTGTCCTTCCTTCCATAACACTGTGAATGCAATAACTTTCTGTCTTGCTGCAGAGAAGGCATTTATCTTGTAGGGCTTAGAAGAGGACTGAAAGTGTGAGGAGTGGGGAAGGTTTGAAACGGGTGCTTTAGTGAGGTAAAAGGGGTACTTCTATTGCTTTGATTTATGGGATAACTACATCAAGTAATTTCTGGGATTTTCCTTTTCTTTCCCTATACAGATGTGTTACAGTGACTCAACACAAAATATCCAGACTCCAAAGTTTAGTGAAATTGAATTTTATAACATCTAATTTTTACTTTAATTCTTTCCTTTTAAAAAAATAAATCTCTTCACCCCCAATCTCATGGGAGGTATTAATTTAGTTCCCACTGGATCTTTCACTCAGGGCTATCTTTATGAAAGACTCATTGGAGCTTAGTAGAACTGACAGAATGAGGGGTACAGGCAGTGATGCACCAATGATTCTCTTTTTCATACCTACTACATTTTTTTTCATGTGCTCATTTACTCATAGGCAGTGAAAAGATGCTTAGAGATGTTATTTTCATATGAAAAATGAAACACAAATGCTTGCTTTCTTATTTTTGAAAATGGTTTCAAACTTCTTTGTGTGTACTTTGACATGAAAGTCAATATCCTCTCTGCACTGTGCAGGTGCTGTTAGTGAAAACACTCCTCCTCCAGCGTGAAAACAGACCTTTGTCATTTACCTGTCAGACCTGTTACAGGAATCAGAATTGCCTAGCGAATGGAGATATAATCTGTTTAAAATATCTTCCTTATATTTGGGAAAACATGCTAATCTTCTTCTAACAAACCCAGTTAATACCTGACAGATCATATTATTTTCTTTTATTTGCCCAAGTATAAGTGAGAGAAAGCTAATAGCTACAGATACACACATACGTGCGCGCACACATCAGATACATGATTCTAAATTGCTTCTTAAAAAAATATTCTTCCCTAGCTTAGGCTAGAACTTTCAGGGATATATGTGTCAAGTGGATTTTCCATGCAGCGTGAAACACGTTATTGATTCTTCCTCGTCCAGAGGTGATCAGAAAACATGCCAAAAAGATGTCCATGAACATATTTTTGCGTACAATTCCCTATGAATCTGCTGGTCCAAATCTTGGTGGGAGAGCATTTCTTAAACCAGCAGATGAGCCAGGTCTACTTGTAGTTCATAAAGCCACCTTTCTAGAGGAGGTGTGCTGCCTGCCAGCAGGAGTTAGGGAGGCTCCAGAGTATGCTGCTTGCATGGCAAGCAGAAAGCAAGCGCTGCATGCACGCATGGCTTGGTTTCTTGGTGAGAGCGCTGTGTGAGTAAGCCATGCAGCACTTCCACTGCTAAGCAGGGTGGTTTTGTTGAGGGTTGGTTTGGTTTTTTTTTGGTATCTCGATTCTGTGTGATCAAAAATAACTACTTGCTCTCTACTATCAAAAGTGTGTGCCTCAAACATCAGATTAAGCTGTTATTTCTGTTTGGAAATGGGAGTTATTTGAAATCCTCCACTTGCACCAAGGTATTGTTGGGCCAGTTGGTGCTTCTCTGTTTCCTTTCTGCTTGCTGTTTTGCTTCTTGGATATTAGCTCAGTATAAGGGAAGATTTTTACTACAGTGCTTAGCAAAATGAATAAAGCTGAACAGTTTTTGTCCTGAAAGTACGCTTTACTTGGTGTCCAGGGACCCAGTTAAGTCTCGGTTTTGAATTTAAGTGTTGCAGTGAGTCAGTGCCATTCTTCTGCCCTTCCAGTGGGTCATGTCACCTTTAGCATGCTAAGACAGACTTTTGTTAGGACTACTCTAAGGCCCCTACAGGGATGATCGAAAGTTTTTGAAAGCTGTCTTTGAATAAACAATAACATGCAGGTTTTGTTCACAATGGGTTATAAATGTTACTAATAAAATACAAATGTTCAGAAGATGGTTTTGAAAGCAAAAGAATAAAACACTCCACATTTAATAAGCATTGCTAGTTAATATTTCTTCTGTGCCAGAAAGTGTTATGTCATTGTTGGATTTTCTTTGAGATCAATTTAACATAAGGCATAGTCTCTGGAGAATTTCATTAGTGTGTGTCTGCAGAAACGTCATAGATATTTTGAATGGTCTAATAAAATTCTTAGAATGTATATGTGATGTATTTTTAAATTCTGTCAAAGTTGTCCTCAAATATAAGATACTGTAGTTCATGCTGTAGGAAAGGATGCAAGCATGCGTGCTGTCTCTAAATAGAAAAAGAAAATTTTGACTTTTAGACAGGAGTTCTGAATCACTAATTCTGAGTTTTGGTTGGTGTTTTTTTGTTGGGTTTGGGTTTTTTTATGTGTGGTTGGTTGTTGGTTTTTTTATTGTGCCAGTTAACATTAGTGTTTCATGCAAGTTTGCGTGAAAACTTCATAGAAAGTCTCTGCAGGAAGAACAGTCAAACCAGGTAGAAAAATACGTATGTCTAAGTAATGCTCTTTTCCTTTAGCGATCTACATTTAACCAGCACCTGCATAGTAAAAGTTGTCTTTAGATTCTACAACTGAACTTGTTTGCTCTGGGTATTAGCAATGTTGGGGCATAAGAGCATTTAGTATAACTGTTACCTATATGAAGTATTTTTAAACGCTAAATGTCCCAGTAAAGAAGGAACCTACGAACTGGAAATTATTGTAACTGATTTTTTTTTTTTAAATTCAGCCTTTCACGTTGCATAAAAACCTGGTCTGCTGGTAAATATAGTAGCGTATAAGCACATATTTACATGACTTGCTTGTTCTCCACATTTACAGTGTAACTCATACCACTGATGGATTTTATTGTTTATTCTGCACCTAAGCCCTTTGCAACAAAGCATAATGATGTATTCTGAATTTTTTCTAATATGTAAATTCATCTATTAAGTACTTGTTCTGGAGGATTACTTTGCTTAAAGTACTGACATAAGTTGGTTCATGGCAGGGTTACTAATTTAACATGATAGATAAGAATTTTCATTTAAAAATAGTACATTATTACATTGGAGCAGTGAATCTGGCAAATTTCATAACAATATAAAATACGCCCCTAATAAAAAAGTAATGACATCTTTATGAAAAAACAGATCTGTTTCTCAGTTGATGTCTGTTATAAATTCAGCTCCTAAAACAACAGGAAAAGGGAGAGTACTGTAGTAAGGAAATCTTAGTATTTATTTAGCTTTTTAAATTTTTCTGTAAATTGTT
Source organism: Ibycter americanus (assembly GCA_035590275.1). Classification (NCBI taxonomy): domain Eukaryota; kingdom Metazoa; phylum Chordata; class Aves; order Falconiformes; family Falconidae; genus Ibycter; species Ibycter americanus. The sequence goes on from JAVJGI010000036.1 coordinate 13,612,480, forward strand.
TGAATCTCGTTCCCTTTCTTGCTGGGACAGTGAAATGATGAGAAGCTTTGACTCTTTACTTTTCTGTTCCTGTAAGTAAGCATTGAATGATGTGATCAAGAAAACTGATGCCACCTTGGATTTCAAAAGTGCTCAACACTGGGTAACTCTGTTGCTCCTGATGGTTTTGTTGTAGCTATTTAGGGTTTTAGGTGCAAGGAGCAGAAAAGCTGGTAATAAGATTCTCACTATTTTTGTTGCCTCTGGAAGCATTTATTTGCAAGATTGGAAAATTGAATTGATTTGCATTGTGAAGGTTATTTCTGCAGTGAAGAGAGCTAGGGCTTTTTTTTGAACGAAGGTTTGTTTTGACAGAAAACAGATATATGAAGAAAACGCTAATTTAAAAAGATCTTGGCAAGCATTTGATTCTTATTATCCTTTTCCATTGTACTATGAAATGAAATAACTTTCCATGTATGGCCATCCTGGTTCTCTTTGCAGTGGATGCAAAAGAAGAAAAATTTAATATGTACTGTGATCAACCAAACTTAATATTTACTGAAAGATAAAGTGCATATAAATATCACTGCCTGTGCAAAAGCTTCATTAATTATATCTTGCTGAAGTTGGAGACCATTGTGAGCATAGGGTTGAAAATGTAGTGGCAGCAATTATTGACTTATTGTGTTAATGGTATGACAGCTTGTTGTAAATTACCAGAGGTTAATGGGATAAATAGTTGGTATAAAAACACTTAAAAGCTGATGGTGTATTATTTTCTTAACTTTCCTTCATAAATATGTATTTGAGACTGTAGGCGTAACTTTGAAGTACATTATTTCCAGTTGCAGTCCAGGGAACAATATTTATGCTATTTTATTAATGATTGGTGACTAGTTTCCCGCTGGTCATGCTCAGCAGTAGTTGTTAGTTTTGGGGATCATGGGGGTGTAAATGAAGCTGATCTCTCTGCGTCTTGCTATACTTTCTGAAAACTGGTGTATTAGCTGTGCCACTGTGCACTGTCTGCAGGCGTGAAAGGGTCAAATGTGTTGTAGAAGCAAACTATTATTTGCTTCTACTCAACCTTGTATCTGCTGAAGGATTGTTGTTTTTGTGGAGCATGAATATGCTGCTTTCAGATCATGCCATCAGTATGGCTCTAGGATTACTGCAGGGTAGACTCTAGGATTTAAGGTTTGGCTTACTCTGTGGTTTCTCCTAATACAGCCTTACCTACAAAATCCATCGGTTCTAGTTCTTGGAGATTTGAAAATGGGTTGTTATAGCTGGATCTTTACTGCTCTATATGCAGTGGTTGGTTATTACCATGATACAAGTCACTGATTTTAGGTACTGGTCACAAATATTTGCTTCCAGTATAATCTAAGGCTTCTTGTTTCAGGAAGTTGAGAGGAGATGCCTTGACAAGTGCAATGTGTTGAAGATTGAAGAGGCATTTCAAAAACTACGTAAATGTGGGTTTTGTCACCGACATGATCTGTAAATGTAGAACTGCAATTACTGAATGTATGGTGGTACTGACCTATTACTGGATGCGCAAACCTAGATTTTTTTAATTTTTTTTTTTTTTTTTACTAAATCACCTAGGTATTATTGTAAGAAACATGATGCAGGTTTATGATCTAGACATTTTACTAAAAACTGCATTGGTGTTTGGGCAGAGGGATTATCCGGTGGTGGTGACAGATTCAGACTTGGTTAAATACATGTAACTCTGAAGCACACTCCTTCCTGGTAAAACAGGAGCAGGCATGGTATAAGGCTTAGTTTTGGATTTTAGGAACCTAGGCGTAGGATTTAAAACACTATTATCCCTGGCAGTCTGGAGCAAATGTAACTTTGATAATCGTAATTCTAGAGTGGGTTAAACTAGATTTGAAACCATATATTTTTCTAGTCTGAATCCTTTTAGTTCTGCTCAGCCATCTTTAATCTAGGGACTTGGTTACTCCTTATATCCTTCTGGATTTTAGACCTGCTAACAACAGTCTTGGTTAGAGCAGTTGTCCTAAACAATGATAGTAACCAAAGCCTCACCTCCAATTTACTTCAATTTACAGGTTAACAGCAGGACAATACTCTTTGCAGAGGTCACTTGTACCTATATACAAGTGTAAACTCAAGATAATCAAAATATGAACAGTTTCTTTATGATGGCAGTGATGGTAGAAGAGAGCTTACCTACAGGAATTTCTTTTTTCTTTAGCTTATCTGTATCTTTTGAGATTTTGAGACTAGGTTTTTTTGTGGTTTGTTTTTTTTTTTGTTTTGTTTTTTGGGGTTTTTTTGGGGGCCTAATTCTGACGAAAGTGATCCCTCAACATTAGGAGAGAGTGACTGCCATTTTGCATCTGTCCACAATCACCAAATCTGCTTTTAGGATGGTTTCTTTTAAGCTCTTCGTTGTTTCAAAGGGTCACATCTGCCAAAATATCTTTTGCTACATATGTTAGCCAGGAAGTGGCGTGCTATCTTAAGACAGGACCACAATGATCTGCATATTTGTGACGATGAGAAAAACCATCTAAATTCAAAAGGCTGCCTATAATGTATTTGAAGTGGGGAATCTTCTAAACATGCAGCTACAAGATACTCACTTGAAAAAAACATACCCTATAAACCTTTAATAGTCCTATTGTTGATAACTGCTTTTTTAGATGCCTGCTTAACATTTAACGATGATTGCTGTCACCCTATATGAAAAAACGCATCTTTTTTGTTCATTAGTCCCCAAAACGCATCTGTTAGAAAAAACATTTGTAATTAACCAATGCAGAGTGGAGAAAAAATTTCAGTGTTATAGTGCATGACAAAGTAGATAGCTGAGTCATATGCATTGTGATATAATTTCATGTCTTTATTTAAATGCATTAAATATGGTTGGGTAGAAAGTAATACATCAGATGCTAAAGAACAATCAGAGCAAATCTTCTAAATAATTTACAGAAACAAGACAGTCTTACATAAATGCTAATTAGTTGAGAGCTTCCAGAGTTTTCAGGACAAAAAGTTTCTGTGTAAGCAAAATCTGAAGACAACAGAGAATAGATATAGAATATTAAAATATGTATTGGCAAGCTGGACTGCTATTGACCATATATTAAGCTGAAAGACTGCTGTCAGAAACCTGTCAGACTGTATCTATAAACAGTAAGTTTATTATAAACAAATACGTGTTAAAAACCCTGTACAGCCCCCATATGTTCCTCAGCAAGTGTAGTGCCATGAAAGGTGTCAAATACTTGCCTGCAAATGCTTTTCTTTCAACTTGGATCAGTGTTTCTAACCTAAAGCTTCCCTTTCTCCCCTGTCTCTTAACATCTTTATTTGAAGCTGTGTTAATTTCACTTATTCTTTAATTACGTATTTGGATTTGAGCGATTTTTATTTTCTTGAACACCACCAATGGTCTTGGCTATTCATTCTGCCACTTCATCTTTACAAGGAAAACTGTGTAAATCTGTGGGGTGGGAAAGAAAAAAATACTTGCGGAATATTAAGGAGGAACAACTTTAGTGGTTGTGTTCATAATTGGTTTTCAGTGTTATTGGCAAGGAAGAGCTTATCATGTGAACACCTCAGCAGTTAGGAAGGGAGCCCAAACAAAATCAGTTTTTAATAGTCTGGGTAGTATATATATCCTATGGGATTTTATTGTATGCGATTACATTGGTTTGTGTGTTTAGCAGTTTCATTCCTGGATGAGTCCTTTTTAGAGATCATGATATCACAGGGTGGAAAAAACTAGTTTTAATGCCCTGCCTGTAAGCACTGCTGTCTTCAGATGTAATAGGGAAAACATCCCTGAAAAGGTGGAGAAGCCATGCCAAAACATATTTGTGTGTGATTTAATTTTTTTCAAAAGATGGAAGCATTCATTTGCTCTATCAAAATCAGATAAGTCGAATTATCTCAAAGGGAAGGCAGGTGCCAGATAAGACCATGGGTTTCAGGAAGACAGTGCGCTGCTGGGGTTAGGCTGTGATGCCCCGTACCCCCACCTCTTCGGGCCCAGTATGACAACGCAATGTTCTTTCCCAGCAAGAACAAGTGGTTTGCAGCACATGGGGTACGGTCTTTCACAGCAGTTGCAGTCATTCATAGATTCAGTTTTTATGATTATGACAATGTATCAGTTTTAGATATATAGCACTGATAAGCCTGGTTGTTCTATATGTCACTTAAACAGACAAAAACAACAAAAAACCCCCCACGTTTTGTTTAGGGCTTTTTACCCTCTTAGTGCCTTCTCAGTTTGGCGTAAGAAAAGCAGGCAGGATTAGCCCTGGCTGGTAGGGAATATAGGAGGGTAACAGTGAGACATATTTTCTCCTGTATTTCTGATGCACTGAACTGAGAATACTGTTCTTGGTCAGGGCGATCACCTTTGTGTTGTATGCATGGGCTGCTTTAGTCGCAGGGGTATATCATGGACAGCAGTTTTCCAAACATTCAGCTCACTAAACTATTGAAGACTGAGTGCTGAGTGTTTCATTCTGTTGGTGAATGGTACATCTGAAAGGGAGGGTATGTACTTAAGACTTCCATGCTGGAGAACTGCCTGAGAAGATACAGTAGGCGGCTATCAAATTTCTGAGGTAGATCTCTCTTCTGGGACATGAGCTCCTTTGTAGGATGTATTAAGAATACTCACTCTGAAATCTGAGCTTACCCAAGGGCTTTATCCCTTCCCTCAATTCATTTAGTTTAGAAAATGTTGCAGTCAAACTGGAAGTGAAGTTGACTTTTTTTTCCTCTTTTTTTTTTTTCCAATTTCTCACTCCACGTCACATCGGGATACAGCTGGTGCCACTCAATTTAAATATGTATTTCTGTATCCAAGAGAAAAATCTTGAGATGCCACAGGCTGATCTGAATCGTTCCTTTTCTTGATTCCTTTTAAAAAGAATTATATTTTTATGTACCCCTTTACAATTCACCATCACATGCAACAAATCAGAATTCTATAATGCAATCTAAGCAGTACGTTGTTCTGTTCAACAAATAATGGTGATGTCTGTGGGGTTTTTTTTGCAAGCTCAGTGCAATATTGTCTTCCAATTCTAATCTTTCTAATCTTGATCTTATTATTAATATGCTCCATCCCTCTTCCTAACTTGGGAAATTCTTCTTGCCTTCGGATTGCCTTAGGCCAGCAGAGGGGAACAAAGGGCCAGCACACACAATCAGCTCTGAAAATATTAATTGATATTTTACCACTTCTGAATAGTTAAATCCCAGAAGAGTACATCACAATTCATTAGATTATTTTTACATTTTTCAAGATTACACAAATCTGTGCCTATTGAGGAAAACAGGCCCTTTCTACATGGAGACACATTTCTGAAATCAGCCTGCCTGTTCTAGTTTTTGATGATTCAGTGAAGCTAAGAGCATTAGTGGGCAATTCCTCCATTGAAACTGTTTCCCCAGCGTATCTTTTTACTTCAGATTAGTAACTATCTTATAAACATAATTGACCGGACAACTTCAACGGATACTGTAGTTGCTAATTTAGGTCTCTAATCCTGAAAGTAGCTCTGGATGAGAAAGGAACTGTGTTCTTGCAGAATTCTCTTATGTCACTGTCTGATACAGAATGGAAGCTTAAGCAAATATTTTATTTTAAGAAGAAATGGGCTAAGTTTCTATCAGAGAGAATTTAAAAAATTGAGAAATTTGTGTGTGTGTGTGAATGTTATCTTAAAACCTGTTTTTTTATAATTTGAATGTTACTTGTTTGAAGGATTGGGGTATAACTAAACTCAATTTCTTTACGTAATACAAGCTTAGCAAGAGATTTCAGGTTCATTTAAGAAAAAAACCCAAACAAAACAACAACAACAAAAAACCCAACAAACCAAAACAAGATAGGGGCAGAGAGATGAAAAAAGTAAAGCTTTGGTAAATGGCTTGATGCTCCCTTAATAACTGCTTGTAGGCTACAGTCATGACTAGCATTTTGATCATTATAACATTATTAAAAGTGCTTTTTTAGTTTTGTAACTTCACCGCATTCATAGTATTAACTGACAGTTTCTTTAACGCCCTACTGCGCAGCATTACAGAAATAAAAAGTGTGGTCTAATAATGTTCATGGACCTTAGGTTTGGAATTAGCATAATGGAAAGGGATCCTGAAAGCAAAATCATATTTCTGTAAGTAACCTATTACCAATACGATTACATTTTATATAGTAATTTTAATGAATTCTGTTAGAAGTCTGGGTTGGTAAAGGGAAAAAATGGCTTATTGTTCAGTCTGTGTAATTGGAAAGGCAGCACACCCAGCAACGGGCTGCAGCTTGTGCACACTGGGCACGGGCTGCTGGAAAGATGCCGTGGTTACACAAATGTTAGAAATATGAAATACGCGTGGGCAGAAACAATGAGCAGCAAAGAAAGCCTTTCTTTCTCAAAGAAAGCCTAAGACATTATGACTTTTTGATAACAAGGATGGTTTAAATTCAGCTGATGATAAATGTCAGTGCTTTATGGGGGAGGGAGCACACATGTGAACTCAAACAGGACTGAAGCTGTTTTTATCATGCATGGCACTTTCATCTCAAGAAAGGTGACTGCTAGGCTTCATTGTGGTTATTTACTAAGTACAATTGCTTTTCCTATTCAAAATATTTCCTTTGTTATAACAACTTTTGTCTGAGTATTGTGAAAGAGTTCAATCAATACATTTCTCAGATTATCCATGAGTAGTGGTGGCTATATAGGGATAAAAGCAGGCTAAAAGAGTTTGATAATCTTGTAAAAGAAAAAAAAGCCCTCAGAAAAATCTCTCTAAAATTCTTGTATAGAAGTAGTATACAAAGTGAAGCTTTTAGGATTTTTCAAACTCTATCGATCTTTCCCACTGTTTGTAACAGAATATGCAATTCTTTCACTCACAGGAGGCAAATGAGACAAGTGACAAAACTGGCCATGAAAATATAGGCGTTAATAACCATCCATTGCAACGATCAAAAGAACACTTTCTCTTTTAAAAGTATTGTGAGATCATGATTATCCCACTGTGTTCAGCATTGGTGCAGCCTCACATTGAGTACTGTATGTGGTTCTGGGCCCCACAATTTAATAAGGATGTTCAGGTACTCAAATGTGCCCAGGAAAGGGTGACGGAGCTGGTGAAAGGGCTGGAAGGCATGTCCTGTGGGGAGCGGCTAAGGACCTGGGCTTGTCTGGTTTGGAGAAAAGGAGGCTGAGGGGCAACCTCATTGCTCTCTGCAGCTTCCTGAGGTGGGGAACTGGAGAGGGAGGTGCTGAGCTCTTCTCCCTTGGGATCCATTGAATAGGACTCATGGGAGTGGTTCAAAGCTGCGCCAAGGGAGGTTTAGACTAGACATATGGCAGCATTTCTTTACCAGGAGGGTGGTCAAATGCTGGAACAGGTTTCCTAGAGAGGTGGCTGATGCTCCAGGCCTGTCAGTGTTCAAGAGGCATTTGGACAATGCCCTCAGTAATACGCTTTAACTTTTGGCCAGCCCTGAACTGACCAGGCAGTTGGACTTAGATGATCATTGTAGGTCCCTTCCAACTGAAATATTCTATTCTAGCATGAGTGTTTCCTTTTCATTGCAAATACCATTTCTGACTTCGCATATTGGTATGATCATGCAAACCTCAGCCATTATGCCCTAGCTGTTGATCGTATACTCACCTGTGGATCATATATTTATTGTAATTGTTTTAATTCACAGTTGCATGTGACTGGCAACTGTTCCCTGTTTTCTTTTAGTCCTGAATCAGCCTTCCTCTCTCTGGTGTGGGGATCATTGCAAGGCCTTCTATGTTCTTTTTACCTAGTAATCATTACTATTCCCACGCAGATTTTTAATGAAGGCTGAAAGTAGGCTAAGTAGCTTTGCGCTGAAGGAGTGGTACAGATGCTTTGCTGCAGTGTATATACCAAGTTCTTGTGGAACAGCAAAACAGTCATTGGCTTGAAAACACTGGGCGAAGGATGATCCAGATGTTGAAGTTGGAACAGCAGTCCCATGTTTGCTTATACCTACAAGAAATATCAAATGGCAAGCAAAATCCATTTTTTTTTTTTTTTTTTTTTTAGTAAATTCAGTAAAAACAGCTAGAAGGCTCCAGCAGAAAAGTGGGTAGCAAGACAGTTGTTGATCACCTATAACACACATGCCTACCTGTGCTGTGACAGAGCAGAACTACATGTGAAGAGCCAACTTAAGTTCTTAAAATCCTGATCAAAATATCAAGTGCCTAAAACTGAATGTTCTGGGTCAAATGATATCCGTAGCAAGACCTGTTTAAGTCCGGTGAGCCAGGGCTTTGTGTCCAGCATAAAACTGTCGTGTCGTGAATGGATTTCCTGTAATTGTACATCCACAGGATAATGCCAGCTGTCTCACTGGGATGCAAAATGCCCACCTTGGGGCAGAAAACGTACTGGAAATCACCTTTTCCTCCTCTGACCTACCTCAAATGGTCCCCCTTTGTCTCTCCATGTTAAACTCCGTTAGAACACTCAAAATGTTTAGCACTGTGGGTTCTTTTGCACTGTTGGTTTTGTTACCATCTATATCTTTGATAATTTTTTTTTTTTCTCTTTTTTCCCCTTGAAATTTAGTGCAAAATGTGTCTTCAAAGGTTTGAGAGTAATATACTTAAGTCCTTGTATGGAAAGAAGGGAAGGCTGTGATTTTGTCTTGTGATGTTACCGTAAGTTTTTACCTCTAAGGCCCAAAGTAATTAATCCATTATTTCCAAATGATGTACTCTGTCATCCTGGGTTCAAAAGCCAACTTTAAACTTTGCAAAAATCTTTTGTGTCTTAATCTTTCAAGCTCTCCAAGGTCTTTGTGTGTGGTAGAGAATGATGCAATCCACATTTTTTGAACCCACATCACCCTGTGATTAAACAGAAACAACAAAGATGAGCGAGTAGTAAGGCAGTTAGTTAATCAGCAAATACTTTGAGCTATTTTGCTTACAGATATGTTAATATAAATGTGGTTTAACTCTATGTTGATGTCAGCAGAGCTGCCCTGGATTTTCACTAGTGCAACAGTGAAAACAAATGTGGCCTCTCATCCTGTAACTCCCAACAAATAAGTGATTTACATAAATAGAAAAAAAAAAAATCTTAAGGCTTTTCTCACCTGGCTAATAGCTCTGATCCTCTGCTCCTGCATGCTGGCTTCACAGTGAAATTCCTTCGCTATGAAGGAATAGGCTCAGGGACACTTCTCAATTTTCATGTCAAGCTGGCTGTTAACTTTACCTTTCAGAATTGTAAAGAATAGTTTGGTAGACGATAGCATGTAAACCATGCTGACTGTGGAGGTTGTCATCAGATTCTTCTGAATGTAGCAACTTTTTTCTAATAAGTAGAGCTATTCTATAAAGGTTGGGGAAGCTGGGCTGGACTGATTTGTGTGGGTGAAATAAAACAGAGCGTGCTCATTTGGCATATTTACAGTGCAAAATGTTGAAGCCCAATTTCATAAACCACAGTGCAAAATGTTTTCTAAGAACGAATGTCATGTTTGAAATGAAACATTAATTATTATAAAATCAAGGTAAGGGGAACATTTGGTGACATCCATCTTGTTTCTTCTGTGTGAATGTTGCAGTGATTTATCTGGCTCATTGGTTTTTTTTCTGTGTAAGTGTTACAAAATTATGTAGTTTTGAGAAGAGCAGCATTTATAAACTAAATATATGTCCTGTCTTGTAAACAGCATTCATTACATGACAGCAATGGAATTGAAGGATCAGCTGTAAAACTCAGTGAAGTCAGCAGATACCTTTCTGTTGACTTCACAGGGCATTCAGACCTGCAATTAATTGATTGTATGTGTTCTTAGTGTATGAAACCCTGTGAAAATAAATTGGTAGTTGAGCCTGACATGTGGGCACCCTGACATCAGTCTAACTACCCTAAGTAAAACCAAAGGAAAACCTCTGTCTTGCAGCCTTAGTATTATCTCCTGGAAAGAAATTTCTGGGAACACTTCAATTGCTTGTACTCTGGGTATATGATATATTTCAGCCCTTTGTCATGCTGAAGGTCAATTCTTCAAATCTTTCTCATTCTACCCAGGAAAAGCTCATCTCTTTCTAATTAAATCATTATTTTACAGAAAAATCTGCTATGTGTTTTACTGATAGCTTTGCAAGTCCGTGTTCTAGCATAATCTTGGTTTACTTGTGGTGTTCTCTAGGCTCAGTTTTGTAAGTGTTGGTATTGATTCTTGAATCAGAAATAGCTTTCTTCAGTTTTGCACTATTTGAAGACAGCCCTCAATTCCTTTATACAGAAAAATTTCAGTTGATGATAAATCAAGAAAATAGCAGAACAAATGTCTGCCCTTGAACTGGGACAACCCAAGAACAAGACAACAGAAGAAAGGAAGGCCTGTTTGATAGTTTATAGCTTGTAATGCTGTAACTGCTATAGATAGCTCTTCTTTTGTTATAGCTGTTTTGTGAAGAGATTGCTACTTTCTTTAAATACAGATGTGTTTCTGCCATGCTTTTGATAAGGTATAAATTCAAAAATCATTTGTGAACACAGAGCATGCCTGTATATGTTAATACATATTTCTCTGTATAGACCAGTGCTCTGCATTAATGATCACCCGCACTGGAGATCTGAGGCCAGTTTTTGGGTTTTCTTTCGGCTCCCAGTAGAAATCTGAATTTCTTTTCCTGCCTAGAGGTGCACTTGAATGTGCATATGTATTTGTTGGTGTGTTGAGGTTTTGGGGTTCTGTTTTTTGTTTTGTTGTTGTTTGGCCCTCCACCCCACCCCCCGAGAATTTCCATTGTTTAACTGGGTAAGTAGTAAAAAAAAGTATTTAAAGTTTGGAGGTTTTGCTTAAAATGTGCTCAGCTACAAGTGAAGACACTGGAAAGCGAAAGAGCTCAGCACTCTTTTGCATTAGACTCTTTTAGAGGCATACGTATCCCACTTAGGATTATTTTGGCAACACAGACTATAACATACTTGTTGAGCAGATGGCTGGGATGCTATGGTTCACGTCAGCTCGGCAGTCTACTATATGGAATCTAACATCCTTTGCGTTCTCACCACTGTGGTGTGATGGGTATGTGCAGCCAGTCTGATCGCAGCTTAGCCAGTTCTAAAAAATCTTATAACCCAAGAATTTTATTCTTGGCAGATACTGGGCTGTAAAAGAAAAAATTAAAAAATTAAGAGAGGACTTCTAGGTGTTCAGAGCAATTTGCTGACCCATTAAATAATTTTCAGGAAGAATAAGCAATGCAAAATTGCCCAGGATAGTTTTGAACCTAAAAACAATGGCAGCATGGACTGGTAAACATAGCTGACTGTATTACAATGCTTTTCTAGGGAGTAGAGCAAAAGGAGAAAGTATAACCTAATAACTTGGTCTAATCTAATAAAAACCCCCATCTGTGCCACTTTGCCTGATAGCTGTAATGGGAGGCAGTACTGAAGAATGTTAAAAATCAGTTGACAACTACAATTAAAGAATTAAAAGAAACCTGCTAGACTTAATTAGTTTTCCTTATTTGTCATATCAAGAGTCTGCAAGCTTAACAAATGTAACTTGCTGTTTGTTTTCAACTGCATGCTCAAAACAATTTGTAAATTATTACATTAACGGGAGTGTGCCTAAATTCTAAGGCATATTGTGCCACACAAGGTCTCCTTGATAAAAATACATCATTTGAAAAGTGTAACTTATGAATATGGAAAGAGATGGCACAGGAAAGACTAAATCATGCTAAGCCTCTTGTTCCTTCCCATCTGTATATAGTTGTAGAGGTTATGCTGGGAGCAGAGTCATCAAGTGTCATGTGCCTTCCTGAAAGTTGCCATAAGCTGCTAGAGGGTGAAGTTAGTCATGCTGAATATTTCACAGAGCAACTCGCACTTATATGAAATACTATAAGGAGTACTGGGTCTTCTAACCTTGAATTAGGGTCACTTAAAAACCTGGTGCTTTAACTGTGCTCAGTCCTGCTGAAAACCAGACAACTTTTTAGTGTCACTTAGGTAGTACTGAAGTGTTCACACTGTCAGTTAAACTATAGCTGCCTTGCAGATACAGCAGTGTGTATCTAAGCATTTCTTCTTTCCCAGTTCCCTTTGTTGTGTCCCATTAGTAGCAGCACATTTTAATTACAGAAAGCCTTCACCGCCTCCTTCTGTGTGTTCTTACAATTCAGCCAAATGGTGTGGAGCAGTTTGACTGGTGATAGTATTCTCTGTTGAGATTTGTAAGAAACAACAGGAGAGAAGTACTGCTGGCAAAAAATCTTCTTCCGTTTTTCTGAAAGAATCCTAGCCAACTATTGTTATCTGTCTGCAAGGAATAGTTTGAAATCAAAAGGAAGGAAAATGTGAAAAGGCAGCCTTTTCTTTTGTAGGCGGAGGGGAAGGAAAAGGAAAATGGCCCGACAGAACTGACTTATTTTTTTCCTGCCTCTAGTTACCATGTTTTGGTATCCAAACGAATGCTCTGCACTGTATGTTTTTTAGTGTTGTGTAAATGGTTTTGGATAGGCTTCTGCTGACGTAGCTCTGGAAATGTTAACCTTTCATTAGTTTTAACTGCTGAGTAAGGCAGATAGAATGCAAGAGGTTTTATTCACAAGGTTTAGTTAGAGCACTGTGTCATGTCAAAGATGAAGCCTATTTTAGCTCTTGATTCAATTGCTGGTGTCCTAGCAGATGACAATGGGTTAATCTCCCAAAAAGCCTTTCCCATACATACAAGACTAAACAAGAAGCAGACTTTAAAGGCTTTAAGTATGGCTGCAGTTAACTATAAACAGCTGTTCCAAGATAACAGCATTTCCATTGGAAAAGTGAGCCCCTTTCCCCCATTTACAATTAAACCATTCTGAGTGCGGTATGTGGATGGAGTCGGTTCTCTGTCTGGCAATAATCAGAATTAAGTGGTGGGGGTTGGGAGTAACTTGTCGAATCTTTCCGCTCAAACTGACATTTATATAGCAATTCTATTTCTGCTACTGAAAGCCAAAACATACAAATCCATCTTATCCAGACTATTAAATAGGGAACGAGTGATTATTTTTTCCCTTCCATTCTTTTTTCTTTCCTGCCCCTGCTCTGCATCAACATCTATTTTGAATAATGGGGAAAGAATGACATTAGCAAACCTCCATCTATCTTTTAGAGTCTAGTAACATGATGTTTGAATTAAATCCAAACAATACCTGGTGTAAGAATACATCTTCAGAAATTCTTCTTGCTTGTTAAATCCCATGCCATAAAACATTATAAGTTTTCTTGTTTTACTGTTTTCAATACCTTGAAATGTTCGCAGAAGTGTCTTTTTGAGGAGACATCCAAAAGCCTGTTGGTTCTGTTCCAAATCAAAAGCAAGAAGGCCATGAAAATAAAAGATCTAATTTGAACACTTTTTGGCAGTTAGTGATTTGTTAAATAGTTTGGTTTTAATTGCTTTCAAAAGTGGAGGGGAAGGAGAAATCTTTTGTAATTCCTGCTTCTAGAGAAAGAAGAAACAAATGTGGGAAATCAGGCTGTTAATATTAGAAGTTACAATGTGACTCACACAGTGCATAATCTCGGCAATAGTACAGGCAGCAAAATCGGAGACAAAGAAACAGATGTGCAAACTTCCTACCAGTTAAATTCCAGCTATTTAATCAACAGCAGGACTTGTCCTTTGTTTCATATTTCCTAGCTCAGAAACATCTCAGTAGGAGGACATGAAAAGGTACTGCAAGAAAAGTGCTTTTACCATCTGCAATCCAGTGAATACTTTAAACTTATAAAGCAACATTCAGAAAGCTGGCCACAAGAATATGAGGAAGGGGGGTAAACCAGCTATAATTCAAAACCAGAAGCCTGCTTAAGAAGTTTTACACAGCTGAGCCAGACAGAAACCTGGTTGTCTGACTTCGTAATTGCTTAGTCCAGATCCAAAGAGCTTTCCTGACTACAGGCAATAAAGAAGAGTTATGCTCCTCAGAGCAAAACCAACTTGTAGGTTATTAATGTAATCGGAGACTGAGATAATTGTTCTGTGACTTCTTTCACACTGGGAGAAGTCCCTCATGTTCTGTGGGGGTGTATGTGGAGGTGATAACTGGGCTTTCCTTGCAGCTGGGTACAGAGCAGCAAAACTACATTTCAGTTGTAAAGTCAGGAACCCTATAGCTGGGGTAAAAACACAAACTGGCACTACGTACTGCCCTGTTTTCTGGTGTTGGACAGAAATGTGGCAGATAGATTTCCAGACCTGCCATCTAATCTACAGACCAGATAAATCTCCTACAGTGGAACATGAGGCCACTGATAAAGTAGTGCTTTTTACATGTTTCACATTATCCTGGATTCTTTGGTATTTCCCTTTCAAGATCCAGGTGCAGAAGGATGCTGAGTACAACCAAGAGCTCTGCCTCTTCCTTGCTTTCCTGTCAATCTGGGAGCCCTCACTAGCAGCATTTGCTCCTGTGCCTGTATCTCCTGCTGCATGTGCCCCACTGAAGGCTGGAGAGCACAGGTAGTCAAGACTTGCCAAATCTTGTTTGGCATTCAGCCTACAGAGGTGTTGCCAGATGAAGTCACCGTAGAGTCTTGCCTTGCATTAATAATTTGGAAAACTCAAAAAGTTAAAGCTAGCATTGTAGAAGTGGGAGCCTGGTGGGGTGACTGACCAAGGATGCAACGCATCTCTCCATTCCGTCAGAAAACCTGTTAGCAAAATTTAAAAACTTGCTGAAAATTTTTCTTGGATCATGGTTTGCCAGTGTTTCTCTTCATTGGAATTATAACTGGACTTTATTTTTAAGCAGAGAAGAAATTATCAGGTGATGTCCAAATGGACATTAATAATAATTTGAGTCTTGAAGTAATTCCTAAACAGTGTACTTTATTGAAGTAGTAGTTAAGAGAAACACTAATATTTCAAGTGCCATCCATTTGTTGTGCAAATTTGTCACTTGTTTGTGGAATTATTATAGGGTTAAAGGAAACTGTGCGTGATTTCTGTTGAAACTTGTAGTTATTTCTGTTATGTTATAGTATGCAAATCTGCCAATAGGCTGTAACCCTAGTTGTATTGGTTTAAATTGTACAGTGCTGCTCTTAAGAGCCCAGCCAGTCCCAGGGGTCGTTCTGATGCACTCTAGCTTAGAAAAGAGCTTTTGAAAACAGCCCTGATTTACACTGTGGTGCTAAAAGTGTGAACAACTTTCTTACTGATTTAAAACATGTCCCAAATCACTGCTAGCGATCCGTATCACAGTTCTGTGACCATTAATCATTTAATCGTCACAAAACAAAGAGCCTCTTTCATGGAGAACTGTTTCACATGCACATATGCTATATCACTCATTTTTACAGCCAAGGGACTGCATATTGTTCACTCTTGCTAAGAAACGAACAAGTCATCCACATCCTTTGAAGCCTGTACATTTTAGGCTAATTTGCTGAGGAAACAAAAATGGATTGTAGTGATATGTGCAAATAGAGATTCATGAAGTTACGTAAATTTACACAAGCAGAACATTTGGTCTGATGACTTGGGCGTTTTTCCAAGCATATATACATACTAAACAGCCTGTTGCATAATTTGTAAATATACAGTATAGCATCAAATAGGACAATTGCTACAGCAGCACTTGTCAAACAGTATGCTTTTGGTTTAATTGTTATTAGGGGCCTCACATCATATGAAATGTCTACATATCCTGAATCTCACAGTAGAACTGATTTGAAGTTGCATTTTTCTCTGCGGTAGCTCAACAGGATTTTTGCAAAATTCTTTCTAAAATACTGTCACCTGACAGACTTGGACAGATTTTCTGTTTGGCCTTGTCATGGTTTCATCTTTAATGAAGAAGGTGTATGTTAATGGACTTGTAAGATACAAGTCAACATGTTCTAGTCTAGACTGTGCCTACTAATTGTGTACAGGTTGTAAAGACTTATGTTTATGAGTCAGTTTATATACACACACTCTGCTTCTCTCGTACACAACACACTGAGGAAAAAACACAAAAATGCTAGTGACTGAAGAAGATAAAATAATGGCAGAAGTTTTCTCTGCCAACTTCAGAATTTGTATTTCATAGTTGTCTAGTGCAATTTTGGACTGTTGTTATTTGCAGGAAGTAATGGTCTTTGCATCACACTAAAAGCAGTCCTGCAGCCTAAAAATAAAATTGCTAAAAGAATAGAAATGATTTTAGACTTAATCGATATTTTATGTGTATTTTAGTAACTTAATTTACCTACATAATTCATACATTTCATTTTCTGTGTTCTCAGCTTCAACAACTTAACATTTCGCTATTCACTTTTGCTAATACAGTGCCTTTTTTTAGTTACCATTCTTTCTTCTGCCATTGCTTAAGCAATGGTGCATACTGAGTATTTGAATCCTTATTAAATATGATTCTTCAGTCCCTCAATAACTTCTGTCCTGTTCATGACTATAGACTGCTGCCGGGGAAAAAAAGACCATATCCTTTTGAAGAGTCACACAGTGATTTTTTCTCTGTGTTGGGATGTGTGTGATGTTTCTAGGGCATCTTAGTGTTCCTATGCACAGAAAATGCCTGGACTGAAAGATGGATTTTGCTGTACTGTGTTTCTGTATCTCTCTTCCCCCCCCCCTTTTTTCTACCCCCCTCCCCCCTTTCTCTATTTTTTTTTTTTTTTTGTATGGCGCCTTTAAAGATATCTTTTGTGTTTAAATCTAAGTGCTTTTGAAAACACTCTATGCAGTCCAGAATGTCTTGTAATATAAACTTCCAGGCATTTTTGAAGAAATGGCAGAAACTTGGAAAGGTGAAGTTATGTTTGGTTATTACTCTCATCAGTTAAAACTGTTGAGAGTTATTTTGGGTTGAAACTTCTGGGTCATATTAACAGACTACAGAGAAACAAATAAAGAAGTTAGAGCTCTGCTTCATAACTCCTGGGAACATTTCTTTGCAAGATTTGTTAGCTAAATGACAATAAAGATATTGTAAACAAACAAAAAAATCCCCCAACCTGTCAGATTTCAGTGTTCTTCATCTTAGAAGAACATCAAGCTTATTTTTGCCATCTCTGGATGCTGATCCCTTGTTTGATAATTTGGACAGCCATTTTGCAAGTGAACAATTAATTTTGTGGTTTGAAATATATGATTTCCTTCTCAAAGTTTTTCTTGCAAACATATATTGTTATATAGCTAACGAATCTGTTTGTATAATTAGTATGTGTTAATATACATACTCTAAAACTCCTTTTGCAAACAAAGTGCGTAATGGTGCAAGTAGGTGGTCATGCAGTATTCTGGCAGGGATAGTCCACTGCATTAGGAGCAAGAGAATAAAAAGGAATCACCTTTTTTTATTTATTAATAACCACAGATAAGAGAAATCCTCTTCAAAGGAAACAATTTTCAAAGTGTACAGTCATAAGGATGCCAACCACACTGTGTCTGGTATTGGAGTTAGCTGGAGCGCTAAGCACAGTACTCAGATTTAATCACTATATTACTCTACAAAAGTTTTGCTTCATGTGTTTGTCATTACTGACTTTATTTACTCTGAAAGAAGTTTTCTTGTACTTGGCATTTTTGGAAGGTATTGCACCATTTGGTTGTATCTGGAGACCTGTCTGCTTTAAACACTGAGAAGGTGATGATTTTGGCAGTCAAAATATATGTAAGACTTTGCTGGTTTTTTTTTCCTTGGGTTGTTTTTTGGTTGTTGGGTTTTTTGGTGTGTTGGGCATTTTTTTTTTTGATTTTTTTGAAGGCCATAGGAGCCAGCTGGTGAAATCGCAGCTGGAACACAGCTGTTCCAAAGCCTGACTGCAGATCCTGCAGCAGGGCAACAGCATCTCTGCGCAGCTTCCAACCAAAAGGGCTGAACTTCATGGTTCTCCCCCAACAGCCAAAACAATCTTCTCTCTGCCCTGAAGAACTGCTGCAGTTACCTGTGTAGTCTGTGGGAGTCCAACATGCTCTCCTTAATTCTTCTAGTCTTTACATATCTTTCTTTCTTTCAGTCTTCTCAGATGTCGTCGTTGTTTAGTGAATAGTGTTGGATATTTTTTGTAATACAGTATTTTATTAATATATAGTTGAAACTAAAAAGATATTTTATCTTACCTTTTGTAAACTCTTTGTACATTTGTGTGCAAATTTTCTGTGCTTTTTATTAGCTAGAATTACTTCTATCAAAAATATAAGCTGAAGTTTTATGGAATTTTGCAGGGTTGTATTATTTTAGCAGAAGCAGATCTTTGTGCCTTTCAAATTTCTTGCATGTATGATTTTTTGGCTCCCATCACAGGTGTGTGTTTAGGCATTATTTTTTAATTTGAGACAAAATTTCACATCCCTGATGCATATTTTTTTAAATATTCCTAGACTTTGACCTCATCACTAATCAGAGTATTTAAAAGTTGCTCAAGGTTTTAATTCATTAGCAATGCTTGGTTTACATCTTAGAAATAGCTAAATGAGTTCATTCAAAATTATAAGGAGGTTTCTTCCCATAACGTATGACTTCCTACCACTGGTAGTTCAAAATCTGATTTTATCAATAGGTGAGATCATAACAGATTTCCAAAACACAGCCTTTTCCAACCAGTAGGGTTTTTTGTTTTTTTTTTTGTTTGTTTTTTTCTTTCTTGCCAGAGAATTTATTTGGAAGCATTTCTCTAGGCTATTTCTAGGGTGACCAGTTTAAAGATGATAAATGAAAATATAAAACAAGAGACTAGAATATTTGGGGGTTATGAGGTCTGGTGCCTTTCTATTTTGCTATCACATAACAGAAAGTTTTACTGTATTTATCAAGTTCCATTTAAAAAAACTGGAGATAACACACTATCATGAGAATTGTGTCAACATGCCCTTTCAAATCCCAAATTACCTAACAGAGAATGTGTTGAGTTTTATTCTGTCTCTGTGGGTTATTTGGCTACAATACTTTTCTGGAAAATGATGTTACATTTTGCTTTCCTTGATTTTTGTAGCTTGTAGATGAGACAACATTATAACTGACCTTCATCTAATAGCTGCAGCTGTGTGGTCCGAAGGAAGAGTCTGGTAGCACTGAGACAGGGGGGCTAGAAGAGAACTGTTAATCTAGTTAATGGCTGTAACTGAGAATTTTGAGTCACTTGATTAAGCAGGGAAAATGGAACTGAACAGAAGAAGGGAGTGCAAAAAAACCCTAAGAAATATTTTAGATCATGGATCTTAATTTAAAAGACTGTAAGGACAGAAGCGTGTAAAACAATCCGTTCTGTTTTCTGTGAGCTGTGGGGACTAGTAATATAATCATTTCACATTACGTTTGGGATATGGCGTTGGATGGCAATGAATCTGAACTTCTGTGAACTTCATTCCTTCTTTTACCTACTCCGCTCCGCAGCTTTTGCCTGCTACATGGGCTTACACCTTGACACCCGCAGCCGTGCTCCTTTTCCTCAATGAAAAGGACCTGTTTTGAGCCAGCTGTTCTGTTTCTGTAGTCAAAGTGCCCAGAGATATTTTCTATTGGACTGGGCCCAAATTGGTCATATTTTGTAGGTAATACGATGCTTAGCGCTTACAGGATAGGGACTAAATATCATAAAAAAAATATGCTGGATTCTTATTTACTCAGATTTATTTTGCTCATTAACTATTGTGTGACATTATGATAACATTAATATTACATATTATTAGAAACTACAGAGCTGACAAATGCAAAAGATGGTTGATGTCTGTGGCATGCTATAGGAAAGAATAGTTTCTGGAAGTTTGCACAGAATTTACAGCAAAGCTGTTAAATTATTACTAGCAGAAATTATGGCAGGTTTTTTTGTTGTTGTTGTACTGGATGTAAATTACAGGGAATGGAGGAGATGCAAGAGAACCTTTCAGGAGATTTTGATCAAATCGCCACGTGTCCAAAAATATTTTGCTCACTTCAAGCTTAATGCTTTTGTGGGAGGAAAGGATAGGTGAATGTTTATCAGCTGTTCTGTGAAAAGATATCTAAGGCTAATTAAATGTTGATTCATGTTTTTCATTACACATTATGTGTATTTTGTATATATACAATTCACCAAGATGGCTTTCTGGTTTTTATTTATTTATATAATAAATAAGTTTGTGTATGTTCTATGCAGAAAAGTATGGTTTTTTTCCTGTCTATTGGTTGCTTTATATTACTTATGTCTAACTTCCATAGCTGAGTAAACAGGATTATCTCTGACATAATGGTATTGCAGTCTTCTCAGTAAGGAAAGTGTGCACCATTTCAAAAATTTACTTGTTTATTAAACCTTTTTTGTGTTGCATTATGATTTGTTAAAAAAATTAAATTAGATCTTGTAATTGTTACATTCAAACTAATGGCAAAGCTAGTTTTGCATGTTAAGCAATTACATTTCAAATCAGAATCGTGGTTCTGCCCATGAATGTAAATTCACGTAGTTCAGGTTTCGGGAAAAACATCCTGATTTACATAAGCTTGTCCCAGATCTGAGGGAGATCTCTTACCTTTTCTTAAATGGAATATAAGAAAGTGTTATAAACTGTAATTTCTCTGAATTCTGTTTTCCTGTAAAATTTTCTAGGAGCGACATATGTGCTTTTCCTTGCACAGAAGAGGAGGTGAAACAGCCTGCTTTGAGGAATGGAGAGGAATGCTTTGCCTCGTTGGGAAAAACCGGTGATGTTAAAGGTAAGATGCTGGAAAACATTTCACTGGATAGTGTTTTATTACTTTAGTTCATTTTATGAAGATATTTTCCTCTTGCTAAATTGAAATTGTTGGTTTCTTGAGAAGTACAAATCTAAGCCAGGCTTTCAGAGAAGGGCGAACTGCTGGACGGAGTGGCTGATGCGCCTGTGGCGCTGGCGAAGGCCGTTCCGCGCGCTGCTTGAATGCAGCGGGCCCAGTGGTGCTCTGCTGTACTCTGCTCGCGTTGGGATAAGAATGTACCGGAAGTTTCTACACAAGACGATGAAATATTACCATGCTGGTGGAATGCTTCTTGACTGTCTGGGCCAATTTATGAGACAAACTCAGAATAGAGGCTTCTGACAAGGCTTTTAATAGTTCTCTGCTTGGCAGCAGCTTGGCTGATGCTGCGAGCTCTGAGGCTGCTCTACCTTTGGCTGAAGTTACAAGAACACGAAGTGTTTATTTTTAATTTTCTGATCTATAGAATTCCATGAAGAATGCTGTTTAGCTGTACCTGAGGAATGTAGCTGCTACATACATGCCCCATTAATCAATTAAGCGGGTTGTCAAAGTTCTCTTTTCACATCTGTTTTTTAGGAAGTAAAACCATTCCCTAAGCACGTGGTCTGAACATGCAAATAGTTTTGTTTTGTTTTTTTTTTTTTAAATGAAATCATTACAGAACAAGAAAACTAATTCTTCAGTTAACCACTAGGAATATTTGAAAGGAGAGGAACTATTGTTTATCTGCCTTGCCTCACATCTGATGAGCACCAGGAATAATGCACATCAGGAAATGAAATGTGTAAATCACTAAGATTGAGAAGTTGACCAAAGCTGTGTTTCAAGGCATTGAAAGTACAGGAAAGGTCTCAATAAGAAGAGGGGAAAAAAAGCTGTTCAGCTGGCAGAAAATGGAGAATGTTTGCTTTATGTTCAAAAGGTGAATTGTGTAGTAAGATAAAAGGTGTTTGGTTTTTCGGTGTTTGTTGGGGTTTTTTTTAAGAGTAGGAAGCCATGTCTTGCATAGTCATGATTTCAAGAGTTTTAGCAGAAACAGAATAATTCTTCTTGTTAAATTCTGACTTAAACATTTGCCCTTCAGATTGATAGACAAATTTTTCTTTTCTTATTCTAAACTAGAGAGATACAGACTGCATTTCAACTGTTTCCATACTGGATCAACAAATTTTTGGGGCATGGTTTAGAGGTGTTGTGTTATTAATGCTTATACTGTAACTGATGATCTGAATCTCAGCGTAGAGACTAGTTATTCTTTTTCCCAAATCTGAGAAGTGCTTGTATCTGTCTGCATGTTACTTGTCTGTGGTTGACATGATTTTAGGTGTCTGGTAGAAAAACAAATGCTATTCACACTCTTTAATGATGTATTCCCTGTCCCTGACGAGTTCACTGTTCACGTTCTTGGGCTAGGAATGAGAAGACACTTTAAGAGATAAACACATACAATATATCACAGAGACATGAATTAAAAGACTGCAGTCAATAGGATTGAAAATGAGCACCACCTCTCTCCTGCTTTTTAGGTGTGGTGTTTTAAAGCATACATCTGGCATTTAATACTTGCTAGTAGATCTATTTTACTATGCTAGAATTTCTGGTAGAGCTGTCCCTAAAAGTATATTTTTCACAATTGCAATAAGGGCAAATTTTGTAAGGTCTGAGCTTTGGTTCTGCATTGTTTTTTGTGAGATTCTCAGTTACTAATGCATTAGTTACTTGGTAGTCTCCTATTGCGTTCAACCTTCTTGTGTGGATCTGTTATGGATCTTCAGCTAAAGCTGATTGTGCTGTTGGAGGATGTTAGACGCTTTGTAGACTGATATAATCTAGTGGGACAGTCTGAAAAGTAGCCATTATATGACCCCTCATGGGGCAGGTTCATCTAACCATAGACACCCTGTCTCGTCCCCCATTCCTTAAGTAATCCTCCTGAAATCCTTCTGCACACTTAAAGCTACTGAACACAGAGAAGAAAGGTACCATTCAGTAAGCGGAAAAGTCACCTTGTGTCGATGTCATGAAATACAAAAGTACAAATAAAACTATCATGCACAATAGAACAAAATTTCTCTAATTCTGTGGTGGTAATAAACCATATTATCCTGGGTAAAGGTTTAAAGGGTTAGGGTCAGATTCTCTCCCTTGCTGTGATCATGTATGCCTTCATGCAATAAATTGCTTTAAATGTCATCTGACTGGAGGAAAAACTCCTTTGGTGAAGAATTGGTTTAGTTATGTGATGTATGCATATGCTAGTCAGAGGACAAAAAAATGTAGTGGTTCATTGTGAACGAACAGGTTTTTCTTGGGTTTTTCCAAGGAAAGATACTACTTTGCATCTATCTGGTTTGCTGTGAACTGAATATAGAAACTTTGCAGATCTGTGCCAGGTAGTTTTGGTTTTAAGAAGTCAAACATTAAAAGGGCTGTGCGCTGTCTGTAAAAGCCTTCATGCAAGTGCTGGCCTCAGGAGTGCCTGGGGCAGGGGTTAGGGCTGGGTGCAGTATAGAAAGACTTCTAGGAAATGTTTCCCTTCCATGGTGGAGCTGGCGATTTGTGTGTGTAAATCAAGTCATGTATTTCTTCTGCCTTTGGCGTTTCTGTGTGGACTGTTCCTATAATGGCAAAACCTTAATATTTTTGTAATTTTTTGGTATTCAGACTAAGAGCATTTTCTGCTCAAGGGTCGGACAGTGAGAATCTGTAGAATATTTTTAAGGTGCTACATTTTCATGATGGTATACATAGGAGAAAGCTCAGGATATGTTTTGTTTGATGAAAGAGCATCTTGCATCTTTCTGTAAAATGGGGAAGGCCAGTGGTTCTGTTATAGGAACTGAGATGTGAGAATATTATAATAATTAATTCTGCAAAACTGAAAGGCAAACAAGAAGTTAGGCTTTAAAATGGCGGGCACAAGTGTTCTTAATGTGTTGCACTGCAATTGTATGCTCTTCTTGCTATTACTGGAACTTTTTTTCCCTAACCTTAAAAGAAGATAAATAAAAGAGGGTTTAACGTATATAGTTTAGGAAACTTTTTTTTTTTCTTGTTTGCACATGGGTATTATAACCTCTATGGAGTTCACTAATTTCTGTGTAACTAGAATTTTGTGCATTAGATATCAGCTTGGTAAGTTTATGTCTGAAGCTTTCACCTGCGTGTCAGGAAAGCAGAACTGAATGCCTGGAGTCTGACAGTGCTTGACCTGGGTTTGTCCAATAGCCCTTTATGGTGATCTGCCTGCCCACTGAACACACGTTTTGTTTCTGTTTCTTTAAATTTACTCAGTCTAGTACTATTTTAAGACAGATTTTGAATATTCAAAAAGTGTCTGGCCAAGCGTTGCATCTCTCACTCCTCTGACCATCTGACCCTGCTGGAGGCAAGAGAAGGGAAGAACAGAGAACGGGAACTGTGGTGGTGGGTGGGGAACAGAGAATCCTTCAAGACTATGTTCAGCTGGTGATGGTTCCACTACCTCACCTTGGTTTTAATCTCAGCAGACAGCGAAAGTTGGGGATAGTGAAGTGTAGCAAAAGTAGCATTGTTATGGCATGAGTTGAGTGATGCAGGGAGTAAAATATTTCACTCCTTGAGGCTTACAGATACACAAGTAAATCCCAAGAGACATGTTAATATGCACAGTAATTTGTAATATAACTCAACTAAGCATTGACAAATCCATTTGATACGCGCCTGATAAGATTTTTTTTTTTTCATTTTGAGTGCTTAAAGTGTTGTATGCACCAAAACTGATGTGTCAAGATAAACGCATGTAAGTTATTTCCCATTCCTCCCCCCATTTATCACTGACTAGAAGAATAAAATTATATTTTCCTGGATCCTACAGTTTTACTTTGTTTTATTGTGACATCTGTCGTACAAAAAGTTTTATCCTCTTAAGCATCTTACAAATAACTGCTTTTTTCATGATGAGGACTTAATCTTTGATCATGACGTATTTTAACCAGGATGTGTCAGTTAGGCACTGTATCTTCTTCAAAACTGAAGAACTGTTGGAGGTGTTTACTACTAAACAGAACTTTGGGGAAAAGGAATATAATTTTTTGTGTCATGAAGAATATTATGATGCAAGAGGGAGCAATTTCAAAAGAAGTAGAAAAGAGGAGAGGTATAAAACCTCAATAACTAGAGAATGTGCAAGTCTCCATTTGTTCCATGCTGTATTGATTTTTTTTGCCTCGCAAGATGGCAACTGCCTCATGTATACAAGCTTCATAAAAAACCAGGCTTAGTAGCACTGCTTTGAAAAAAATATGTGACCAAATTCTGAGCTCAAATATAAGTAACGTACCTCTATGCATGCCAGTGAAGTTTCACTAATACACATAAGGAGACAACTTTGTACTTCAGGTTATATGGGTCCCATTTAGTTTGGATTAGCATCAGAAATCATAATCATTGGATGTTTCTTCATCTTTCTTCTGAATTACATGGAGATTAAAAACAAAAAAAACCCCTGGATGAACAATATTTATACAAGAAGATATTAGCAGGAAATTTCAGTGTTTCCACTAATAAATTCAGCCAGAAATGCTTGAATGTGATCCTTTATTTTCAGTGGTAGGTATACAGTGTTATGTATTGTCAGTGTATGTGTGTATGACAGCATGAAAAATGAGAATGAAATGGAGAAGGAAATCACTCTCCAGCATCGCATCAGAGCCACTGATGGAGGCACAATTTGGATTTGGTTCTGAAATGTTTGAAGAAGCTGAATGAATCAGTGTAGTGATTCCTCACAATTGTTCGGAGGAATTCAGTTCACTCTTATCTGCCTTTTGGAAAGTAAGTCCCCTATCCTAGAAGCACGTATAAAATTTCTCAAGATATTCTTAAAGCAGTGCTGGAAAAAACCCTGGACTTATTGGATCTTGCCCTTAACAAACATAAAGGGAAGACTGGTTTTTGTTTAACAAACAAACAAACCACCCCAAAACAACAAACAAAAGTGGTGATAATAGGGAGATTATGCATAATTTCTCCCATAATGGGAGACTTAAAACCATGGAGCACACTTCTTGTATATTCCCCTCTATCCATCAAATTACATTTTGTGTCACGGAGGTCACTTCTTGAGCTGTACATGTAGTATATTATCAGAAGGTGCAGGAGAGGACTCGTAACCTTTAGTGAGTTCCCAGTCCAGTTATACGTCTCTTCCTAAAATGCTCACTGCTTTTTCTTAATGATGTGCACAACTCCTGCTTAGACTATCTTACTGCTCCTTGTTAACTTCTTCGAAGCAGAGCTGGCTTGTAAATAGGAAGTGTCCGAGACCTGTGTCAGTTTGTACTGCTAAATAGATACAGGCTGTTTATTAATCCAGAAACATAACCACGTAGCTACATAAAGCAAAGAGATTTAGCGTAGGGCTTTTGTTCTGCATATCAGACACTAAGAAGTGGAAGCAGAGGAGAAATTACAATAGGAGCAGCAATTCTGCCCCAAAGCATGTGCCCCCGCAGTGTGTCATGGCAACCTCCAGAATTCTACCCTGGCCCTGGTTTTTTTCTGCCTACTTTTTCCAACCTTTACAGCTACAATCCTCCCATCCCAAACACCGCCCACCCCGTGCCAGCTTCTATGCTGGGCATGGGCTCGTTCACAGAACAGGCTGAAGTGAAATGCAGTCACCAAAGCGTCTTCTCTTGCAAAAGCTGCTGTTTCTGTTCAGGATTCAAAACACCTGAATGCAAACTTAAAGTATCCAAAATAGTCGTGGGCAAAACTGGCAGAAAAAGATGGTTTCGGGGAAGGTGTGGAATCAAATGGTCATGCTATGTAAACAGAGCAGCAGATGTGGTTATTGACAGTGTTGGATGAAAAAATATGTGATAACTGAAAAGTAATTTACAGATTTAAAATATTTTGAAGCAGTAATTATTGTACAGAATTATGGAAAGGAAAAATATAGTGGATTTAAGGGTACTGAAGCTTGCTGTGTTTTCTGCCTATTTTTCCCCATAGATTTGGGTTTGGAGAGCTGTAGATTGAGGTTTTGTCTCAGTTCCTAAGGCTGTGTCTTAGTGTCTGGTTATTGATCTGTGCCTTTCTGTGTTGTCAGATATTTTGCTCATTCCCTGTTGTGGTCACAAAAATAAGATTATTGTATGTTGTTCTATGGCACAGTAGTCAAGAATATTCATTTGCGTCTCCATTTTTGTCTTAAAGTAATTTCTGTGCTGTGATTTTTTTTTTTTTTTTTTTTTTTTATTTTTTCCCCCAATCTCTTTAGCCATTTATTGTTGTGAGTGGGGGTTTTGGGGGAGGGATGTGTATCTGTGTGTTTAAAAGCTTCTCAGCATGAATTTGCTATCAGAGCAGCTGACTATAGCTCTTCAGAATTGCAAGTAGAATGAAATATGAATTAAAGTAACTAAGGTTGTACACAATTTTGAAGATGTTCATTGTAGCCAGTGGTGGTTTTCTTCAGTCATGTAACTGCCTCCTCTATGTGAAGTGTACTCAGAGAAGGACAGGCAATCTGAAGTTTTTATTACTGGGAAAAGTAATATTCATTAGAATCAGTTTGACTGGCCTGTGCTTTGTATTACTTTTCATAAGGTGTTTCATTGTTGATGAAATTTCAGCGATTTATGGTAATGTGATTTGTGAAGTGATCAGAAGGTAAAGAAATCTGTGGCTATGTCTGAATGACTGAACTCCATCTCATGATCAACCACTGTGAATTTCTTTCTGAACTTCACATCTTATTCTGTCAAGCCTATCCAGATGGAAGGTAGTTTTCTGATATTAACAATCCGCTTCCTTTCCTATTTCCAGTGTAAGTTGTTGACATCTATGTGAAGGTCTTTTAAAAGAGGAAAATATCAAATATGTACAAAGTACTTAAAAGTCATAAACCCCTCAGGAGGAAAAAAAAAAAGGGAAACATGCAAGATTGTTGTAGGGCAGAGGTTCAGTTGCTGTGAAATGGCGCTGCCTGCAAGCACTTTTGGATGCCCTTGGATGTTCCCCGAATGCAGTGGACAGGCAGAAGAGAGGAGGAAAGGACAGGGAAGGTGAATTTTGTGAGTGGTGCGATATATTGTTTATGCCAATCTTTGCCTTGACAAGAAGAGAAGGAAAGTGCTTCCTTGAAGGTTTTTTGGTCATTCTTTGTGGAATGAAAAGGTAAGAGCCACATGTGTGAGTGTCTTTCATGGGAACAGCGTACGATCCTGACAGTCCTGCTCAAGCACTGAGCTGGAGCTTTAGGAATATTTCCTGTGGATGCAAGGAGTGTGCAGAGCCTATCACGTAGGGGACAGCTTAGTCTACCATGTAGCACTGACTCTCTTGAAATAACGCATGTTGTCAATTGATTTTTATTTTTTTTTTTTTATTATTTGTCTCTGCTCAAATACAGGATTTAGCATTTTCTTTTCCAAACAGCAGATGAGACCACTGGACTGTATCAGACCAGTATATCTGTCTACAGTGATCAGGAGAGTTGTAGGAGTAGTATAAGAGTAATGCATTGGTACTTCCTCAGCTTTTTTCATGAGCCCACTAGGATCCATGGATTTTCTGAGTCAGAGGTGATATGTTTGTGCTTAATGGTCTTTGATAGTTACTATAATACATTTGTTTCCCTAGTCTCTGAGTGCCCTTGTGAATTCTGATATACAGAGAAGAAAGTGCGCATGTTGGTTAAAAGTTATTGATCACTTAAAGGGCCTGGAATGTCACCACTTATTTCCATATGAATAAGTTGTTAAGTGTCTATCCGTATGTATTAATCATTGATGGAATGAAACAATTCAAAAATGTATTTTTAGACTCAGCTGAATTAGTGGTGTTCATAACATATGTATGCATTCTTGAGATGCTTTTTCTATTGGATTTAAATTATTAATATTTGCAACATTATTATTAGTGTTTACTCTTGCATTGTATTGGATTTATATGCTAATAATGCTGCTACTTCATGCACGTGAAGAGTTTGAATTGCTGTCAGCTCTTGTTTTGAGGCTAGTTTCTTCCTGACCTTTCTGTAGGAGCACAGCAGTACAGTGGGAGGTAAAGACCCTGCCTAAAGCCACTGTGCAGGAGCTTACAGGCAAACACTCCTCCTAAGCTTTTCTTCTATGGATGGAGAATGATTTTGTTGGCTCTGTACACTTTGCAACATAAGTAAATGGCAGGATGTGTCTTAGATTTATACAATTTCAAGTCCAGCTGTTTAGTGACTTCTTCCAAGTAATGCAACAAAACATCATTCTTGATACAAGGCCATGCCAATGTGACATAGTCTTGTCCCTGCATTAGTTTCCTCCTCAATGAAGAAAAAGGTTCCATGCTGTACACTTATTAAAGTAGCATGTTTTCACTTTACATCTTTCCTGCCGCCAGCCTGGCCCTGCTCTTTTGTGTTCCTCTCTCTGGGTCTTCATTCTGTTCCACTTAAAGCTAACAAAGTTTTCGTGTTAACTTGATCTGAAACAGTGTAAAACCTTGAGCTGTATTTGAAGTGAAGGTCACAGAGGAAAAAAATCTTATGTTAGATCAACTGAAGTAACATGTAGGCAATTAGGGGAATTTTCCCACTGATCTGATCAATTAGTTTAATAAAAAAAATATTGTACCTCTGCACTAAACTTTCCTTCCCCATACCCTTAAGCCGCAATGGCTGCTGCAGCATGACTCCTGCACGAGTTGCATTCAGTTTTATGCAATGTTTTTCAAGCACCCTTGAATGTATATTTGCTCTTTTAATTAAAGGTCTCCATGAATCTGTATTTGTGTGCACAGGAATTTGTAAGGTTATATTTCCACTGAAAAGAGAAGTTAAAATTAACTGGTTTTTTTCTGAAAGCATAGGCTAGGACGGAGTTGGCAGTAAGCAGTTTTGAAGGCAGCTGACACTTTCAAAATGGATTAGTTCATTACTAGTTCTGTTTCCTTTCTTAGCAGAATCAAAACCAAACAAACCAATCCCCACATTTTCCAGTGCTTGTCTGTCATGTGTTTAGTTTATCTTGTATTGGATGTCATAAGCAGTTTAGGGCTTTTCCCCCTGTAACAAATACAACTTTCAGACTGTTTCAAAATGCGTTTAACCTCACCTACATTGCCTTCCTATTGTATCGTAGCAGTTGAACAAGGATTTCTTCTTGAGCAATATTCAAATCAGTTTTTAATGAGCTATTTAATTAAAGGCTAATTGAGGTGAATTCATTAAAGATTTCCAAGTTAATGCTTATCAGGGTAGCTATGTTTTAAGTTTAAAATACTTGTTTTATAGTGTATTGTTTGATTATAAAAGCACATCCAAAATTATGGTTTAAAGGTCTAATTAGACTTTCTATGCACTTTTCTTTCTTAAGATACCATGTTGAATTTACCATATGTGAATTTAATATATTGCTAGTGTTGAGCTAACATAAGAAGCAATAAAGCTGTTAAAGGGTGCTTTTAGAGTCTTAGATACTATAGAATTAAACAGTGTATTGGGAATCAGTTATTGTTGGGGTTTTTTGTTGATCTCAGTCTTATTGTGTGGATGTTAACTGTATTTTATGCATATTTCTTAATCTTGGTGAGTTTCCTTGACAGCAGGCTAACTGCAGGGAATATTACTACATGACAATACTGTAAATCTTTTCTGTGTTGGAATGATCAGTCAGTTAATGAATAAGAACATTAATTAATCAATCTGGTAGATTTCTCTTTCTGGGAGTACTTACTATCTTCTTGAATCAAAGTGAATTTGGAAAATAGGCACTCTATTTTATTTTTGTCATTGACAGAAACACAAAGTAGTTGACTAGAAATGTGGGGGAAAGGAAGAGAAAATAGAACAAGAAATCTGAGGCAGACAATTCCCAGAATTAATCTACATTTCCTGAGCTCCCAAGGTTTGCTATCAATAAATGGGTCATCATAATAAAAGCCTCTAAGAAAACTGCTACAGAGACTCAGAGACCTTGTTGAAGCAAACACTTTTTGTTTCCTTCTTCTATCATACTTCTTCCCTTTTCTGTTCATTCAAATGGCAGAAGTCAACAGCTGGGTCAGACTTCCCTTGTGTTTGATATAGTTGGGATTCAATAGTGGGTTGTAAGATGCACAATATTCTTGCAGCTGATAGTTTGGGAGGAGATTCTCAGTGCAGGAGTGAAGAGTGAGTGAAATGTGATTGGTTATAGATCTATCAATTTTATCCTGTCTGGGTTTGTCCTGAGATTGATAGCCCCGCAGTCCAGGCTTCTGGTCTCTAACTGTAGCATATTATTTTATGGTCTTGTACAGTTAGTGGGGTTTTCTTCTGTTAGTGTGTAGGCGGTCCATTTCTGTACTCTTGATCAGAACAGGAACAGACCCACTGCAAGGTGAGAGAATCTTTTTGGGACTGTTACCTCTGGGAAGCTTGATGTGGCAGCACTGAGTGATGAACTGTTTTGCCTTAATGGAGGATGGAGTCATCTCAGTAATCAAAGTGTTTGAGCATTTTATTGCTCAAGTATTAGATAATCTCTACAAATGAAGAGGTTTTCCAGTTTTGCTAGACAAACTGGAAAATCAGTGAAAATGTATGTTTTTATGTACGCTGACGTGAAATGAGAACGTAGTGATTTTTTTTTATACCTTTGCAACCTTTTTAGTTTTTACAAAGTGTTTCATTTAGGTTGCCACAAACATCCCGTTAAACTTAAGGTATTTAATACAAAGATATTTAATTTAAATTTTAAATATGTTTTGGGTTGCATCTCAAACTGCTGGTGAACTTGAAGTGACCTTATATCTGTTGAAGAAACTTCTGTATCCTAGCAGGTTGGTGGCGGTGTATTTTTTGGAAAGGTGACGTAATTGAGCAAAAATTGTGTTTTCTGTGTATGTAGGACAATCTAAGTTTAAGAGTCTTAGAAATCAGTTGTATCACTATAAGGCTCACTTGCTTTCCCTATCCTACTTTTTATAAGATAAGACTTGAGGGCCTGCCATGTGATTATAGGATTACTTGAGGAGAACGTAAGATCTGCATCGATGTGTTAACCCTGGTGTGGCACAGCATCCTGTCTCCAGTGTGGGCAACAGCAGATGAGAGGATGTGATATGTCTGTAGATGTATCTGCAGATTGGACCTTTTTCATTTTATTCTTTCAGCTCCAGTAATATATGGAGTAGCTGCTTCTAGTGCTTTGAGGGTGGACATTCCCTCCAGGAATTTATCTAATTCCTTTTGAAAAAATTTATACTCTTGGCAGAAGCATCATACTGGGGTAATGAGCTGTATGATTTAATTATGAGTTGTGAAGAAAAAGTCCTTCTTCTTGGTTGTTTTGAACTGCTTGTTCATAATTTCATTTTATACCGCTTATGTCTTGAATAATGGCAAATAATGAAAAATCATTGCCTATTCACTGTCTCTATACTACTCATCGTTTTATAGACCTCTATCATATTTCTTCTCAGCCACTTATTTTCTGAAATTACTGCATGTAGTTTTCTTTCTATGAGATCCATTCCATTCCTCTGATCAAATTCATTGTTCTGAATTCTTCTGTACTCTGCTCTTCTACACTATAATCCTTCTGAGTGGCGATGACTTAAACTATACGCAGTATTTGAGATGTGGGTATACCATGGTTAGAAGCCTAATGATGCTTTGTGTTTTATTCCCTATTCCTTTTCTAATATAATGTGTGACATCTTGACTGCCACTAAAATTGTGAGTTGATTACTCTTGATTATTTTTCTTCCCCAAATGTATTAAGGGTCCATCACTTTTTATGCAAAAATGAGAAGTTGTCTCTTCAGAAAGCAATTAGACTGTGTATATTTACATTAATTCTCACTTGCCATTGTGTTGTAAAATCATATTTTTTTTCTCGTAGATCTTCAGTGAGGTGACAGTCATAATTACAATTTTAAAAAACCTAATACACAAAAAATTAAATAATGTGGTAGTTTTAATATATAGAGCAGAAGCATTTTTTTGTTTGCAAGCTCTGTTGTATTATTATATACTCTTCTCCTGATCACTTATGAATATCTTGAATAGCAAATATGCTAGTACAGATTATTCAATATCTCACTAATATCTTCCCTTAATGATAAAACCTAAACAGATTCATTCTTTTCTTCTTTTGACAAAACAATGTTGACTTTTCAGTATATCTTTTTTAGATTTATTTCTTTTTCTTTGCAGTCTGCACTTGTCCATCTTACATAGTCTGCAAAAAAAATAGTTTTTTGCTAACCTTTGGTGGCTCTTGGAGGTCTTGTTTAACTTTGTTGTTACCTGACAGAATTTCTTTAATATTCTTGATAGCTTAAACAATAAATTTCCAACTGTAGTCAGTAGTTCAACCATCTTTTATTAGGATTCATAGGTAAGTAACAGCTATTCCCAGTAATTTCTTATTATTTCATTTACTGCTAATACTGCATTTTAATAATGTTCTTCAAAACCTTTTCTGCTAATCTGACCTAATGTCAGGTGCTATGTACTTACTGTTATCCTAACATATACATGTGTCTATATATTTTTATTGTTAGTCATTTGTCAGAGAAATACAGGAAGTTTTCCAGTCACAATATACAGACAGGTTCACTTGGTAATGTAGGGCTGCTACAGCAGCAGTGTTGCTGTTGTATTTAGATGACTTTGTTCACTGATTTTTCTGTGTAAAGCAGTCTCAGTCAATCTAAATGTTTGGAAAAAATATTACCAGAGTATTATTGACATAACAGGGCTTTTTTACTCTTTCTTTCAGTGAAGTCATCAAAGGAACATGTAGAAGTGGATTTAAGCACATATCAAATTGAAAGATTATCTAGGTACAAGAGAGATGTTTGTGATCCAATGTGAGAGGAGGATCAATACCATAATCTGTGTGTTTCTAAATATGTTTCACTACTTATTATAGGCAATGATTTATAAAGGGAAGGGGCTGAAATGAGCTACAAGTCAGTGATTATTTATTACACTCTTTCTTATGAAACATTAAAAGTTCAAGAATACGGGTGATGGACAGTGGACTCAAAAACTCAGCTTGGGAATCGCTTTCGTTTGGATAGCAGTGAGGCAGTCAAAAGTAATTCCTTGTGCTGTACTGCATGAGTGCATAAGCTCTCCTACTTCAGTTTTAATGCTGAATTAATCTAGCATAACACCATGAAAATATCATGTGTAAATTAAACTCATCTAGAATCTGTTTTGTTTTCACTCTTGTGTTCCTTCAGTATTCTGCAGAGTATAAGCAAAGTAAAAAAAAAAAATCTGATAAATAGCCTTGTGTTACAATTAATAAAACTTAAAATGCACTTTACTCAGAAACAGTTATAATGATGATGAAAATAGATGATTTGACATTGTTGTTCAATTTGCAATATTCAACTGTGATTGAATAGGCTCTGTGGTCTTTTTATCACTGATATTATAAGGTAAGATTAAAATATATCACCAATGTTTTATTTACAGAAGTGGAAACATAGTTTTATTTTATCTGGTATATCAGAATACTCATTGCAAGGTGCTTTTGAATGTTGTCTTAGGTCAGCCTGCTGATTTGAGCACAGCTAGCCTCAAAGTTAGACCAGGTTGGTCAGAATTTTGTCTAGAGACCAAGTAGATCTAACTTTTTTATGGAAATAAATGTCATAGATATGGATATACCATGCAAAACAACTTAGACACTGATGATAAAACTAGGTTGCTAAAGAGAGTAAGTCACTGCTTGTT
Organism: Ibycter americanus; assembly: GCA_035590275.1. Classification (NCBI taxonomy): domain Eukaryota; kingdom Metazoa; phylum Chordata; class Aves; order Falconiformes; family Falconidae; genus Ibycter; species Ibycter americanus. Next base: position 13,646,932 of record JAVJGI010000036.1, read on the forward strand.
CATGAAATTCTGTTCTCCTTGGTTGTTTCTACTATACATTGTCTTATTCAGAGTCTGTGTTATGGATATTGTCTTCTGAGAAGGTACTCTAGTGTCAAGTTCCGTTATATTCTAGCTCAGTATATGTTAACTGTGTAGTAACTGACTATCATGCTTTATGGCCAAGATTTATCCATCAAGCAGCGAGTCTTTCAAAAAGCGTATTTCCATGTGAAATCTCTTGTGGACTCCCCATCTTTCTGGACAAGTTACACAGATACATAACAGAAGGGATAGGATCTATTCAATTAGTAAAGTTTAAGAAATTAAAATAATTGTATAATTTAAAAAGGATTAGACCAAATGTGCAGGGAGAGGACTGAAGTCTCTGAGTGCTCCTACGAAATACTGGAAGCATCATGAGACTGAAGATGTATTAATGCAGCACAATGGATAATTAACAGGGGAGCAAGGAATACCTGTATCTTATTTTGGGCTATTCAGCATAAATTTGTGAAGACCATTCATGCATGGTTGGCTTATACAATTCTTTTATTAAGAGAAGAAAATGTAATACACAGTGACATTAGACAAGATTATATGGTGGTACAATAAAGTTTACAATGTCAAAAAAATATAGAAACATTTAGGTTGGAAAAGACCTTTGGGACCATCAGCTCAGGACTGCCAAGTCCATCACTAAACCATGTCCTTAAGTACCACATCTATACATTTTTAATACCTCCAGGGATTGGTGATTCCACTGCCTCCCTGGGCAGCCTGTTCCAATGCTTGATCACTCTTTATAGTGAGGAAGTTTTTGCTAATATCTAATCACTCCAGGTTAAAGAGATAGGGTGTTTTTTTCTGGGACAGCTACCTGGGACAGGGTATGTGGGCAGAGCTGTGAGTGCGACACAGATAATTCACCTTAAACAATTGTGTGGCATTAAAGGACCTTAGCAGGAGAATGAAACATGCTACACAACTCCTCTGTGACGGAAGGAAATAGACACACAAAGCAAGCTTTGTTTTGTTTTTTCTCCCTGGGATGCTGAAGCCATGCAAAGCATTGTAGAACACTGTAATCTTGCCTGATGCTGATGTGTTTTCAGATTTATCTGCTCTGAAATTGTCAGCCATTCATAAAGCTAGCATATAAAGAAATCACACTGAAAATGTGAAGCTTTTGTTTTTATAGGATCTTAGCGTGGTCATTAACAATAAGGAATTATACATAAGCAGGTGACCCACCAGAGATGCCAATATGAAACAATGTCATATATGTGCTTTGACAAATGTTTGACTTGGTAAACAATGCTGCATAGCGAAAGATAGCCACTGTCATGCAGTCGTGACAGTCCTGCGGGGCAGTCTCTTTTTTCTTTTTGTTGAGGAAACCACATCCTCAGTCTCTCCAGTTGTGCTGACTTTAGTGGCTGACTGGTTGGCAGAGTAGGAAGAAGTCAATCCTACCTGGAGTAAAACATTATTTAAAGTTGATTTGCCCATTGATGATAATGATGCAAGGATTTCTCATTTGGTTTGTTTAATCCAGATGCACAGATTTCAGAGGCAGAATAAACCTGTACAAACCATATAGGAGAAATTATTGCCCATTATTACAAAAAAGGGTGAGGAGTTGGATGCAATTATGTGCAAGACACATTCCGTGGTGTTGAAGACATCAACACAAATAAATGTCTCCATTATATTGTGAAATATGGTGCAAATTACTTTTTCAAAAGCTATTGTTCCCTAGAATGCCTTTGATGTCCAGCTACAACACCTTAAATATCGTACTGTTTTTTGGCTGAATAACAAGATGAAAGGTCTCTGTGTTTTTCACCTTTGTGGCCTTGACAGAATCACTCAGTAAATTTTTTTTTTTTACCTCTCTTTCTTTAAAAAAAGAGTTAATAAGGAAGGATGCTGCAATTAATTAATTAAAAAAAAAAACCAACCAAAAATAACTTTAGGCTTTAAGGCTACTAGTTGTGGTAAAATCATCTAAGATAGCAGTGAAACTCTAGAGCGAGAATTTTGTGCTGAGTGGAAGAATCCCTCTGAAAGAGCTGATGCAGAAGTTTGCTTTCATGCATACTTTGGTAGCAAAGGTTTTCAGTGCAACCATCAAGTTGAGCATAGTAGAACATAACCAGAAAACAGCAAGTGTAGCATCTAATTCAAACCTGTGACCCAACACCAGTAGTCTGACTGCAGCAGTTTGCAAAAGTTTAGAACAAATCTTGAAGAAAGTCATATAGTAAAATATCTATGGGTTTACTCATAGAAGAATGCATTAGATTAATCATAATTGAGATGGGGGGGGCTGAGACCCTGGATTATAGCAAAGACCAGAGGACACAGAATGTTGGATAGCTTAGGACAGCCTTCCTGCAAGGCCACTACACCACTCCTGAAGGCCATGTTACCTTAGCCGCAGGTCATGTCAGACCAGCAGATGCTCCTGCCTCCTTGCTGGAGAGAGAAAAGACCTGGGTAAACCAAGAGAAGGTGTTAGCACAAGAGTAAATGGGACTTCTTAGGAATGCATTTCATGCAAATGAATACGAATTCACTGTGAATACATTTAGTACAGTTATTGGGTGAAGACTCCGTACTGCTGGACCACTATATATATTATTGAGCAATTGCTGGATCAGGTCTTGTGCAAAGGGTCTAAATGTCTCTCTGAAGCATCCCTAGTTCATGACTGAACTGCACGTGTCTACTGGAGTCACTTTTTTCTTTTGTTTTAACGACTGTTAGAAATGTCATGTGCTCTTATTTTCTACCTGCTGTGGAAACTTTGCTTTAAACAGGTTGTTTACCTTTGAAGATCTTAAACTCAAAAGATCTGTTTTTGCTTCAGTATAGCATGTACAATAAAATGAAAGATGGAAGTGTGGATGAATATGTCAGCTTGTTGATGACCTATAGATACATGGCTCTGAAGACACGCATTTCCGCAAATACACAGGGGTCAGGTGTGGGAATGGGCTGGGGGCGAGAATGGTCCAGGCATCTGGCTACTGAGATGGAGAAGGGGTGGGAATGTGGAGGCGGCAGAAGTGTCCCTAGTTTGTGTCTCGTACTACAGGGTTGTACTCTACCAGTTGCACAGGCAGTGTGCCAGGCATGGGGAATGAAGTGAAGGGGTGGGAGAGATACAAATAGTTGTCTGAGATTCAGAGAGATGGCTAGAAAAATGGTGATGTGCTTATACTTAAAAGGGTTTCAGTACTTATGTGCCTTCAGTTTTCTGTATTACAGCACAATGTGAATTTCCATTTCGAATGTGAGAATTGTGTTGGTAGATGGAACTTCCCTCCCTCATCCTCCCCTCTATTATTTATTGCTTTGATGAGTCATTACTGGGTGTAATGGTTGGTTTGAATAGCCAAAATATAACATACTGGCCTTGGCAATGTGTCACTGCTAATAGTTACTTGCCCAAACTCTTCAGTATTGTCAGCAGGATTTTCAAACCTGAAGGCTTGATGGAACAAGGGAAACAAAGGTTTCCAGCTACTTATGCCTCCTGTTTTGTTGCCTAATTATCATTCATTTATCCTGCCATAAAAGTCATTCTTTACCTGCTTTCTGAATTGCTTTATGGCTGCTTTTACAGCCTTTGGGAATAAATTGAAATGTATGTTCTTTATGTGCTATATCCTTAAAATAACTGATCCAGTCAACAATCTGTATTTTATTACCCAAATGATCTAACAACCCCCATATCATAAATGGAAAAACAGTTAAGTTAGAGTTCAACTCTGTTTGCTAAAGTCAGCAAAATACTACTTCTTACCTACACTTCAGCAGATTCCCTTGCAGTTTGAGATAATACACCCTTCTGAAGACAACTGGGAATTAGCGACTTGTTCATAGCTTGCTTAAATACAAATAAATACATACGTAAATACCCCACCAAAAAAAAAGGAATACAAATGCAAAATATCAACAAATAAAATTAATTTGTTATACTGTTGGTCTGATTTTTTTTTTTTCCTTACTGCATTTACCAGTAATGCAGCTTTTTTGTTTTCCTACCAGACTTGTTTTAGATCGCTGTGACTGATGCTGTGGGTTGCCCTTCGGTGAATATCCCCAGCCTGCACTGAGCCCATGACACTGATCTTTGGTGCATCGGGCAGTCAATCGAAGACGTGCTTCAATTTACAATAATCCAGTAATGCAATAAAAGCCTCTTAAGTGAGGGACTTGTTGCATCTGCAACTTAACAAAAACAGGACTTTCTGAGATTTTTTTTAATATAAAAGTCAATTAATTTTAAAGACAGCTCAGGCCTTAACATTAGTGTTTCTGAGGAAGTCTGGGATAAGCTCTTGATTGTACAAAGTTGGAAACAAAGTCACAAATAAGAAGCAGAAAACCAAAAATGCATGTACTTAGAGTGTATCTGACTAGTTCTTCTGTGCTCTGTAGGATTTCTTGGAGGCAGACACTTGGTGACAAAATTGAGAAGATTGCTCGTCTTTGCTCCCAAGGCCTCCCAAAATCAGCCGTTAAAGTCAACCCGGCATCAGAGTGTACAACCCTGACATGCCAGGCGGGTTGGCTTTAGGAGCTCTCCCGCTGGCCCTTCTCTATCTTTTGTCTCTTTCCTGCCTCAATTTCTTCAAAGTCTTTCCTCCCACAATACGCAGCCTAAATAAGCAGAACCATAGCATATATAGCTGCTTACTATCATGTTTTCCCTTCCTTGTTTGTTATGTTGTTCCTTCCCTCTCCCCATTTCATGTGAGTGAATTCCACTGCATGTGGCACTGAGAGCTATTCCTAGCAAAACAAGCGTTCAGAGCTTACCTAGGAATGTGAGGAAGGCATTTCAATGTTTTGAGACTTACACTGCTGTATAAATTGTCTTTTATAAAGCATTCTGAATCCTTATGTGCTATTAGACTCACGCTGTAGTTCATTTTCAACTCCATAGAGATCATACAGGATTTATTAATAACATTGCTGATGGCCTTCACGTTTAAAGCGTTTCCCCAAATTAGTCCCTACTACCTCTTCCTATCAATTCCTAATTAGTCATGACAAATTTAATAAGCAACTCTAAGCATGTATTGAGTTGTGTATAGTTTATAATGAGTTATGACAATACCGCTTCTTTATAAGATGTTAAAAACACTCTCCTGGTTTTGTGAATCTGGGCTGATCCTGAACACAGATTCTGTTTTTAAAAGTGACTGGTGGGCTAGGGAAAAGTTTGCAGTGTCTTTGCTTATTTTGCTTGCATAGATGAAATTATTTTAAGACTTTGTAGAGCATGGCCTTACAAACACAAGGTAGTCAGCAGCATCTTTTAGCTCTTTATATAGCTGCTGACACTATTATTTCTTGACATCTTCCTGTTCTAGTGGCATTTTGCCATCTGTTTCTAAGATGACATTATAATGCAAAGTGAAAATTTTAGTATATTCTTCTAAAGAGTTTGCTTCTCTTGCTGCGCCATTCTAATTCTGTACAGTCCCTGTTGATGTATTCCTATTTATCTTGTCTGATAGCTGTTTTATTTTCCTATTTCGTTCTCCTATTCAGCTTACTCAGAAAACATCAAGATGCCTTCTCAATTTAAATACTTGTCTTTTCTTCATTAATAGCAATGCCTCATCTGCTACCCAGTCTACAGCTTTTCTTTTACGTTTTAGTTTTATAATTTGGTGAAGCCTGCAAAGTCAAGAAAAGATCTATTTACAACCTACTTGATATAATTTTCACTAGGATTGATTGCATATACAAGAAAGAATGCGTGCAGGCTGTCTTCTGTAAAAATAATTGATTTAGTGACTTAAATGTGTTTGGTAATGAACGCACCATGCTGATCTGTGTTACAGGCTCTTACTGGCTTGATTCTAGGTTTGCATTCTGGCATATAAAACCGAATTTCAGCTTTTCATTTTACAGTTTGAGCAGTTCTGTGTCCTTTTATAATACATCCTGACATTTGGGAAAAGGCTTTGTAATTTTAACAAGTAGTGTACAAAGGAGTGTTCCTACTACAAATACATACTGTTCATGGCTAGCCCCCATGCTGATTTTATTTTGCATGAACGAATCCACAGTTTGTTAATTTTATCACTGGTCCTAACATGTTAAAAAAAAAAAAAATCAAGCAAACAAATGGAATAATTTTAAAAATACATGGGCTTCCCCCCCCCGGCACGTTTTTATTGGTATGATGTATATGTGTTGTTTCATTTCCACACCAATTCTATGGCTGAATGTTTTAAAGAGTTTTAATCTTGTTTTTCTTCTCTAAAAGACCCAAAAAGATCTGTTAGCTTCAATCTTGATTAGATTCTCCATGTATGGTTATATTATTTTTAATCTGATGTTACATTTATCAAAATTTGCTGGAGCAGACAAGCATTTCCATACTATAACAATAACTGTAATAGGATAGTGTCTTGGTATAGTACACAGACTGTGATGGCACAAAACTAATAGACACGGAATATCAGAGCTATCTCCTGAGTTAAGTGCCATCTTCTCAAACCTGAAGGTAGCAAAAGCGAGAGGAAACACAGCCATCTGGGAAAATTGTTATCACCATCAATGACATCTGGCTTGGCATTTTGTGGTCTTCATATTATTAAACGCTTTGCTGTATTATGCATAGGGTTCATTAGTACAAATTGGGTTCTGTTCACATTACAGTAGGTAATCAATTATATTGGATACGAAATGTCTTCTCATAAATCTGAATTACACTTTTCTTGGAGCGTGTTCCAGTGTTTCAGCTGGTACAGACTGTCAAGACTTCAAGAGAGCTGACAGAATTCTGTAGCTTTGCACCAGATGAGATTTTAGCCCTTTTTTCCCTCTGTGCCTGGGATGGTGCCAGGTGTTACATCAGGTGCAAAATTAACTGTAACAGTGCATCTTTGAGCTGCTGAGGGGTGGGAAATTTGACAGCAGTTCCCCCAACAACAGCAGGAGTTTAGAAGTGATCCAGTCTGGGGATCTGGCTGGAATCTCCCTTTTATTCCAGGTTCTGATTGTCCTGTTAGTTGCCACTTCATCCTTAACCAGAACAGGAGACACAGGGACAGGGCTGTAAGTTGGACAGGAGACTGTATAGCTGGGTGGTATGTGCCATTCCATGTCAGCTGCAGGCAGTTATGAACTGGATTAACTAATAGTTGCATATATCTGGCTAAATGTAATCTGATAGGCAGCTGGTGATCCAACATTTTATCAGATAAATTTGAGTGAATGAACTTAATTTTTTTGTGTATTGGTTCCTTCTGTAATGTGTAGTATTTTCTGAATGGAATGGAGTCAGGTTGAATTGTGCCGTAAGAAAAGTGCTGCAATTGAACTAGGTAGTCCTAACTTACTACAATACATATTTTTACCAAAATTTTATAAATTAGCAACCTTGTTGATACTCTGAGTAAGGAAGCTAAGAAACGAATGCATGTTAAGAGTTGGGGTGTCCTTTTATCACCTAAACAAGGCATATGAGAAAAATTTACCTGAAGCATTTATCTCCCGAAAACCACTGAATTTCTGCTTTTACACAAAGGAGTTTGGAACTTTTGTCACTGGTAGTTATTTGTGGATTTCAGCATTCTATTTAATTTTTCTTTACCTGCTTATCATTACTTTTAATTTCCTGTAGCTAATAAGTGCTTCTCCAAAAAACACCATTTCCAATTAAAAATCCAGAATTAACTTGACTATCATGATATGTATAAATGGTACTGCTGCTGTAAATATTTCAAAGCTTCTGTGCATTTTCTACTACAGTCTTGTGCTCGCATTACACCTAGAGTAAAAAGTGTAATTACCTGCAGTGCGGTTCTGGGGAAACAATGCTTATGATAATTTGGTCTCAGTACTACGCACCTTTTTTAAAAGCCACTCCACAAACCCCTGCTTTCAGTGACCAACGACTTACAAGGATGCAGCTAACAGCAAGCTTCAGGCTATTTTTGCCTCAGCCTTCCAGCTTCATGTACCTGAAGGCTCTAAGGTCTCTCTTTACCATCCGAGAAGAAGTTTCTAAGTTGCAGCAATAGTTCTGTCTCCTGCTGATCCTGAAGTTCTGATTCAAGTCTTTTTCTTTTCTGGGATTGGTGATTGTAATTCTCTCTTTCCTTGCTTACCCAAGAAATAGACTCAAGCTGGTGTGGAGATATGCTACAAAAGTGATTTCCAAACTTGAGTTTGTCAGCATGTTGCTCCTGCATTTGTAGCACTACAATAGCTTTGAGCTAAATGCTGTATTGATCTTCAGGTTTTGTTGCATAAGAAGTTTTTTTACAGCTGCATGTCTGAGTAGGTTAGTAACATTTAGCAAATGAAGGTCATAAGGGTTAGTTTGTCCTAATGAATGTGCGCCCATTTGTTGACTTGAATTACATATTATTACAAATCTGGCATATTTGTTTATAGCACACTTATTATTATACCTCACTGCTTACTTGTGTCTATCCATAATATATTTTGTGGGACAAAGCAGTACAATGTTGTTGTTATTGAGAAATGTTCACAAGATGTGTTTATCTGTTGGGTAGAATCTACCTTATCCATTTCTTAGAATTATCCCATCAGTCTTTTATCTTTCCCAGATCTTCAATGAAGCTTTGACATTTGAAGGTAGATATCAGTTTCTCTTTTGGATAAAGCTTTAGCAGGAAGCACAGTTGACTTCCGTGTCAGATGGTGTTATTAAAAATGAATTCATGGAAACAACTTCACATACTCAACATACATTTCCTAAAAGCACCGGCTTCTTTTCACAGACTGAAGTGTACAAATACAGGTTCACTGTTTGGTCCATCATTGAAAGTACAATTAACATGGTGTTTAAGTTTTGCTGACATTGTAAAACAAGGGGTTTTTAGGTGTTGTCAGTAAATCAAGGGCTCAGATCATCAGTATTTGTTTCTGTTATGCAGATAAATGAGTTCAAAATAACACTTCGGTTTTCTTCCTTTGTTTTCCTATAAATAAATTCTGTATGATGGTTATTTAGGCTTTTTTTTTTCCTTCATCTTCAGTCAGGTTTTCATTGTCAGATGCTATCAAGCCAAACCAAGTATGAATGCGAAGGGACAAATGTATTCGTGGAAGTGGGTAAGGCTGGAAAACACTAGTAATGAGATATGGAACATTTCTTCTGTAATGTGCTGGTTGGAATCCAGGCCAGAATGGCAACAATCAAAAGTCCTTAAAAGTAAATAAAAAGTAGCAGTAAGTATGCTAGAGTAGGTTAAAGTATTTGTCTTACAAGAACTGTCTCTTTAATAAATAAATTAAAACACAGTAGCCCTACAGTACTGGAGTTACGAGTTCAGAAACAAATCTTACCTTGAGGACTTAATCCCTTTAATTTAAAATAAATATTTCAAGGTTTCTAAGTCTGTTCTATGAATCTTATTTAAGTTTTTATTAAATGAACTATATTTACATAGCTGTTTCAGTAATATTTCTTCTTACACCTTCTTAAAAGAAGACAATACATAAGACTAGAACCTTGAATTTTTGAAATGATTTTTTAATGGGGTGGCATGAAAAACCTTCGTGAGCTGTTTTTAGATCATGTGGTATGTGATATTTTGAAAGGCAGCCTGGTCTTGCAGGCCTTCATTTGGAAGCAGTCCAGTGAAGACTGGAAGCCTTTTCCTCTAGAAGGGTGATGTGCACCATTTTGGAGCATGGGAACCTAATCCTGCCTCTGAAGCAGAACCGCCAGGGCATTGTGGACAATGTATCCATCAGTCGTGCTTAGGTACTGCAGTCCTAAAAACAGTGAAAAGTAATCGTCATATGTGTTCACAAGACTGAAGCCCAGAGTCTTGTAATGTGTTTGGAGTTTTGACCAGTAGATTATCTTTTTTTTTTTTTTTTTTTTTTGTAATGTGCTGCTTACTGTTACACCAAATCTTTGGGCTGCAGTAGTGGCTGGTATGGTTCTCAAGTGGGCTCACTGCAGTAGAGGGATGCAAAGTGTTAGTTTCATATCTTCTGTGTTTGTACCTTCTCTCTTGGAGGTGTCCTCTTCAATAGTGGTACAATGTTCTGTGTGTATGTGTTTCTGAGGAAGTTCTGCTGTGGTGTTCTCATTCATCTGCTTTATCTTTCAGTACGTTAGTTTGATGGACAAAGCGTGAAATCCAAATTGCAAATGGCATTATTACCTATACTCCCAAAACTCGTGCTGCTCGTATTTGAGTGGCAATGTAATATTTCAAGAAGCTCTGTAGCTAGAGATCTCTTATTGTATGAAACTCAGGGTGGGAATAATTGTGCAATAAAAAGCCATTAAGAAAAAAATCAGAAAACAATTAGAAAGCCAGTTCAACTTTTCTATGGTGTACACTGCATAGTCTCAAATTTTCTGTAAATGCAGCTATTTGCTGTGGTAGTTTGGGTGCAAAATGTATGTAGCATTCTGTTAGTGCCCTTTGGAGAAATTAGAAGGCTTGGAAACAAGGTATTTATCTCTCATCAGCTACTGATCCATGTGCTTTACAGTTGGGATGAAGAAGGAAATTGTCTGGGACTGCAACTTTGACGTTGCAGTTAGAGGGGATGTGTGTAATCTGGACATCAGCAGTCTGGAGAGGAAATTCTGGCATTCCAGATGTAGTGATTATGGCTTGTACTTCTGTGAAACGCTGTGAACGCCGGCACCAACACGCAGTGTCCTTTTGCTGAACTGTGTCAGCTCTCTCTGTTTTCAGGTAGGAAGTCTCTGGAGCTGGTTTCAAGATCTTTTAGAAAGGAATTGGCTGGAACCAGCCCTTGTTCATCTATATACAATAAAACTGTGCTTTGGTTATCACTTAAGGGTGGGAGAAAAGACGAGTGTTTATGCTGCATTAAATGTTTTCATTGTGCATCAGATGTTGAGAAATTTCTGGTAGGCCTGAAGCATCTCTGGCATAACTTCTTGGAAAACAAACAGAAAACCATGCAGCACATGGCAAGCAGTGCGGTTTATTTTAGGACTTATGACTGTGTTTTGAATTGTATATGAGATGCAACATAAATTTATCAGAGCTTTGGCACTGATTGGTGCTCACAGGCACAACTGAGATTTAGGTAGCAATTGACTTCTAAAGAAAGCGTATTAATTCTGTTATCATTTATGCCTTTGAAATTCTTCTCTTGCCCAGTTGACTGGTGTGAGCAGGCAGTGGTCAGGCTTGGACAACATGGATGCGGACTCAAGAATTTTTCTTGCTGTTGACCTATTGTCTTTGTTCAGCGTAATCTTGGTGCGTTTTGGAGTGTTGGGTGTTTTTTTCTTTTCTTTGTTTGGGTTTCTTTTTTAATGCAGTCATTTCAGTTAGATGGTTCACCATCCAACTTAGGGAAACAGATGTAAATTTCCTGTATGCAAGCATTACGTGCCAAGGAGCTGTGGATGTTAAAAGGAGATGCTGTTTTTGAGACTCGGTCTAAAGTTAGTCTGTGCAGTGCTGAACCATCTTCTTACCATTTATTTGTCTAATAGTCAGCAATCTAAGCGGATGAAATTTTGCTTTCATGATTATCTTATTTGATGACTGTCAAATCTGAGAATCCACAAGTACTTAGTCTGTATTTATCAGGCTGTCATAGACTCACGGTGAATGCTGTGAAAGCTGCAAGGTAAATACTGACAAGTTTATAAACTTTAATGGCTACCTTAATTCTACAGCATTCAGTTCTTATTCAAGGCTTTTTTCATCAAAGCTCCTTTCAGCTGCAGCGTTCTAATATTACAAGATCAACCCAAACAGCATATTCATGTATTTGATGTTATGGAATTGAGACTTCAGCAAAGCAATTTGATTTCAGTACATTTAGAGTTGAGTCATTCCTCTTCCACACAGAAGAGAAATCATAGGAGGCGTGACTAAACGTGTAAGCTTGCCATAAGCCAAGCGTCACGGTGAGGCACTTGGGGAAGGCTGGATGGTAGCTGCCGCAGAATGGGCTTTGTAAGGTGGAGTGAGGGGCAGTTTCTTTATCATCAGAATTGTTCCATGCCACAGATAAAACTAGATAAATCTTTATGATCATGGGTTATTATTTTTCAGATATACAGTAAAATCAGTGCCCTTTTTGACTTCACTGTTTAAAGGAGACAGCACCGTGAGCCACCTGCTGCCACACTGTAGCATTCACAGTGGGCTGTGTGACCCAGTGGTGGCTTCTCACGAGGTTCTGAAGCCTCGGAAAGCTGTCCTATCTCAGCACTTCTTCACCTAGTAAATTACAGTAGGAAGAAGACAAATGTTATTGATGTTCAAACACATTGTCTCCTTGAAGCACTCAACACATGCAAATTATAAAAAGAACAATTCTGAATTCTTGCTACTGTCATGAATCTCCAAGGTTCTATAACAAATGTTGTTGTCACATTATATGGGTTAAATGACTAATGATGGAAATGTGTTCTTATTCATGCAAGCAGCTGCTGCTAAGTGTGTTGTCCTAAAATATACCTTCCTGTCTGTAGAGCTGACAACCATGAAATGATGGAATCAAGTTCCTGTCCTTCAGTGTTGCTTACAGTGAAAACTGTCACACAGTTATCAGAAAAGCCTGTCAAAGAGCCATAGTTCTGATATGATGTGGACAACACACACTTTGAAATGTCTTGTACAGTGGACAGTGTTAAATGCTGCATCTTGGTACATTTTCACTTTCTATTTCATTTCCCACCTTTCTTGATTTTTATTCATTTTTAACCTCTTGGCCATTAGAGGGCAATTTATAAATAAATAATAATAATTAAAAAAAAGGAATCAGTAAGCCCAGATGTTACAGTAATCTATTTACTGTCTTGCCTCTGGAACAAGCCCAGGGGTTAGGAAAAGAAATTTTTTTTACTATTTTCCTTTTAGATTAAATTATAGAAACTTTGGGACACCTTTGTCAAGCTTGGCATTGTGGACTTCGATGCTTCAATGTTATCTGTGTTGTTTCCATGAAGAGGCTGTGATGACATAAATGTCTGTCCTTAAGTACTGAACCTCAAGAGAAATATGTGAATGGTGAATGTGGCTAGACTGCAAAACTGAAATCTAGAAACAAAATGCCACCTCTTACTGTGTTACTATCTTTATCCGTGCAGCTCTTTGTTTCTCCTAGACAACATATTTATTTAAGAATTGATCTGGCAAAACATCTCCTGACTCCTCCTGCTGATGCATTGCTTTGTCAAATCCATTAAAACTGAGTTGTGTAGTGCTATTTAGAAACCATAGTTTTCTGAAAATATTGACGTTATGCTGAGAACTGCAAGTATAGCTGATGAGGGTCTCTGTCCTGGTGAGTTTTCAATCTAGAGCTGACGTGGGTATAATGAGCAAATACCTCATTGAGGCAGCAGGTAAAGAGGTTATTTTGGCTGTATTCAGTGTGTTACAAACACAGAATTTAGTGATGAAAGAAAAGAAAAACCAGTAAGAGAATTCAATAACTTAATCATGGTTCATTGGAAATATGTTAAAATAGCAGACAGTAACAGCTACCAATGCTTACAGTAAACACAAGTTGATATCTCATTTAGCATAAAGCTTTTTTACATTCATAAATTACCATCTCAGAATGTATCATTAGAGCAAGTGAAGAAAGGACAAAGGAATGTTTTCTCTCCAGTAGTGAAGATTTAACAGCTCAGAGTAGAAACACAGAAAAGTACCTTTTGCAATCTTCTGCTGTGCTAGGGAGGCTCCTTTGTGTAACTTGGAGCTCTCTGGTGCCAAGGAGGAATGGGAGTGGGACCTGGAAAATGGAGTCTTGTTAAAATGCAAGGCGCCAGGAGCTCCTGGACGCAGGATTCCCCTGGTACCAGCAGCCCTGGAAATGTGGCCCCTGTGTTTCTTCATTTTCAGGAATTTCAGTTCTGTGCTTCAGCAGAGTTAACGTGTTTTGAAAGGTGACACAGAAGATGCTCTGAGTTTGCGACTTTACGTCCAACATACCAAACTGAACAAAAGAATGACCTTTTCATTCAGCGTGCCCAGAAGTAGGATATTAGAGCAATTAGCTAAGATTTGTATTTGTACAGCATGTTGAACAAAAAAACTATGAAACCTTACTCTGGTTGCTTTCAAGTTGGCCCTGTGTCTGTAACTAATAAATAACACGCAGTCATTTCATATGTAAATGATTATTAAATGAATATTGGGATATTTATATAGTTTGTAAATCAGATTTATGAACCTACATTTATTTCGCTTCAAAGATGCTAGAAATTAGATTACTCAATCGGATTACTTAACAAATATCGATTAATGTTTTTTAGCAATTAACATTAAAGGCATGTAATATAGCACTATCTTTTAAAATTTTAATTAACTGTTTAAACTGCTTGGAAGTTTAAAGTTGTTGAGATTATAATTACATTATTGCCTATGCAGTTTTGAGTTAATTATACTGCATTTCTATAGACTTGATAAACTGCAAAATGTATCCCCTTAACAATCAATGGGTATTAAATTACTTTCAATTAGTTTTTATTAAAACCAAATTAGTCTCATTTCAGACACAGTAAAAACAGTACAAAATCTCAGAATTCAACTGTGATTTCTGCCACGCTTATTGATTTCCAGATGTCTAGCTAGTCAGATGGTGGACATGGGTTTAAAATTAAAATAAACTTGTAAAATACAAAGCTGTTTAGAGCGCTGTTCTTCAAAGATGCAATGCGTAATACTGCCTCCTTATAAATTTGTGCAAGTCTCATTGATTTGTGTGATTGGAATGAGACCCGAGCCTGGGATCCTTTGGTGTAAAGTGTTATAGTCCCATTAACTGCAACAGCTATCTACCTTGTAATTGTGGACATTTCTCTAAACCCAAAGGGAATTTTTGTATTTTATAGTGGTACGGTATGGTGGTTGATGAGAATACACACTTGTTCACTCAACAGGAGTCAAAATTAATCTTGTAGGCTCAGGGCTTTAAAGAAGCTTTCTTTCACCTAGTGATTCCCAGATTAGTTAGGGTTTAGATATTTAAAAGCTGCAATATTTGATAATAAAATACTTTTAATCTGGCATCAGAGAATATAACACACTGCTTCCCATAGTATCTTTTTGCAATTTATGACCCTCTTTGTTTATCATGTAGTCTTTATTTTTCTTTACTTTCCAGCTCAACTTTCTTTATTTTGTGCATACTCTGTTTCCTTTTCAGTGTAGATGTGCTTCAGATGGTGTCGAGTTTTCTAATGCTGTGTATTGAGTTTAATTAGCCTTGTAGTAGTACCAGCACAATAATAATCCCCAAAACAAGTCTTAAAATGTAAACAAACACTGCAAATAAAGTGATGATTAACACATTAGATGTTTACTGGAAACCATAGGATAACAGTAAGCAAGGGAGTTCAGTCTTACAGCGATCAAACCACGGGTTCCTCTTTTTTTTTTTTTTTTTTTTTCCCCACAAAACTTGTTTGCTCAGGGAATACAAAGGGTTTTTTTTAATTTAAATACTAGCAAAAGGAGTCATGACCCCTAGAAAGCCAGGATTTGGTACAAATTCTGGGTGGACTGAAGCAATGATATTGCTATGAGGTGGTGGTAACAGCGACTGTGAAACATGTATGGTCTGTAGAGAATTACAGGCTTTAGGCATGTCAATCAGAATTAACAAAGGCAGCAACCGAAGTGGGTAAATGAGAAAAGATAGCTGGAGACTACTAGAGCCGCCATCCAAGATGGTTTTTGTAGTGATGCTTTATGTGGACCACTATGTCTGAACAAGAACTAAACTATAGGTGGACCCTTAGCAGAGAAAGAGGCGACTGGCTGACAAAGGTGGCTTTTGAAATTTGAATGCCATTAGCTGTTTGTTTATTTCTACCTGTATGTATGATCCTTGCAAGAAGCTAACTACTATATCATTAGCCTGTCGTATAAATAACCAGCTTCTACTCTTGCAAATCTTGGCGAGTGGCTAGAACAAAGGCCAAGAATAGTAACCAAACGGAGGACCACGCTCCGAAATCTCTATTTAAGTTTCTGAATGTAGGCTTTTAATGGATATTTACCAAAGTCCTGAGGAATCATTGATTTCATGAAAATTTATAGTGAAAGGATTTTTAGTGCTAGTCACATACCCAAAATGGAAATATGTACAAGGTGGGATTTATTTTGGATGCAGAGGTGTTGGGCAGGTACCTGTCTAGATTGGAAATCAATTGGGCTTAATGCCAGCCTCCCTTAAACGCTCCCTTGTGCCCCCGCGCGCACCTCTGCATTCTTTGACTCCAAAGTGCCTTTCAAAAGTAAGCGTAGCCAGTTAATTTGAAAATCAAACCATTAGGGTGTAAATAACATGCCTGCCTCTCAGTGACCTGGTTCAGAGAGCGAACAAGTCCCACACAGGAGAGCGAGAGTTTGGGCTGGGCAGTTGGTGAGGCTGAGGCAGCTCCTTTGGTGACTGCTAGGTTGCTCTAATTGTGTTGCAAAACCAGATATTTAGTTAATAACCTGGGGTGATAGGTATTTTTCTTGCATGGCTTTCAAAGTGTAGAAAAATAGCTGTATTTGTCCCTATTTGTTTATACTGATGTATATATATATACACACACACGTAGAGGCATCTTACTTGGTTCAGGATATCATTGCCTTCAACGCTGACCAAAATGGAAGTCTTCGTGCAGTGTTAGTCTGAGTAACCTCTGTTAGAGTCCTCCTTTTATATTTGCTGGTTATTTTTAATATATATATATATAAAATATATATATTTTTTATATACGCTGGTTAGCCTAACAATGAGCAAATTGCATAATCTCTCTTTTACCTGAGTTTTGTGGCAACTACCTGCTTCACAATTATGTCAAATTTAATTTGCAACTTTTTCTTATGGTCTTTTGTTGCAGGCATCATAGTGCAAATTGTTTTATTGCTGCACTAAAACATTTCAAGGAACTAAATGTATATTGTATTCATGGCTGGTGTAATTTGTATTTGAAGGAATCTAACATTCTGCATGTGACTGAGACCACACATTTAAAAATTAAAATCTGGTGACTCTGCAAAGATAACTTTAGTCTATAAGTTGTCTTCAAAAATTATTAATAATGACAATATTACATTGTAAGAAAGAGTAAACCAAAATGTCCCTATGGACACATTTCACTTCAGTCATTAAGAAGAAAATTACTATACTCTTTATTTAGAATAATGAGAACTGATACTGGTTGTCATTAGAGTATGCTACAATAAAATGTTAATAAGAAGCAGCTTGAGAATACCACACTAATGTAATGCTTTTTTAATCAAATTTTTGGAATTGATTGCCTGTGGCAAAAGAAGCAAAATCTTTAATATGATATAATGATTTTTATACCATCTCCAGGGAAAGATGTTAGTTCTGTCAACTTCATAACCTCTTTTTTGGATGCGAAGCACAACATGTATTTTGTCACAATCGTAAGAAGATTGTATTCTGAACAGATATAGCCATATAAAAATTTATTGATATAGTCTATGATATTTTTCAAGCTAGGGCATCTCAGTAATAGTGTACTACTTTCTAAAATGTGACTGTAGTGCTAATCTAAGTACTAATTCGAAGATACAGTGAAATAAAGATTATTTTCAGGTGTCACTAAACTATCTATATTTTTTCTGTGATTTCATGCAGTGGTATCTGACACATACCACGTTATTTTCTTCTAATTAGAATGTAAAACATAGATGCAACTTAGAAACAAATAAATGCGGAGAATTGATTTTGGGAGGTGCACACAAGTTTCTCCTTTTACTTTCAATTCCAGCTCTGAGACTGTTGATCAGTTTATTACTGCGCAGAACTAATATGCTTCGTAGCTCCTGGTTTTGATCTTACCGAAGTGCACGTATGGGCGCAAAGATACAGATTCCTCTCATTTAACGTTTGTGTTTGCAAGGAAATATGAGTGTGAAATGAATTTTGTCTTTTTCACCAGCAGGAACACAAAACAGAATGGAAAGGAAGATAAAACTCATTTCAATATGTACAGCGAGAGCATTTCTTATTTCTGCTGATGGCTGCCACATCTTTTCAGTGGGAACAGCTGGTATCTAAATGGCTTCCTCAGCTAAAACAATGTCTATCTCGCTTTAAAATTTCAGCAGGAAGCTGCTGTTTCATCATTTAGTCGTGTCACATATTTATAGTGTTGTCTTTGTGTGTAGTGTTTGAGAAACAAAAATGAAAGAAAATTGATGCAGTGTATATCTTGGCGCCAGTGAATATAAAGTTATGGTTAGTCATAAAACCTATAATCTATTGCAAAGGGGAGGAACCAAATTCTCAGTGCTGTGGTAAAACTTTTAGAAATAGAGCAATTAAAAAGTCTAAAAGGAAATACAGCCCCTGTTCAGCAATATGTTTCTGTTCGTGTCTAAGTGTAAACATATCCGCAATCCTGTTGCAATCGTGGAACTTCTTTCCTGGTTAAGCACCCATTCAAATACGTGTAGCCTGGGTGAGGACGTGCACTTCTCATAAATTCTCATTTAGCTGGCAAATTGTTTTTTCTTGCAAATTTCAATATGAAATTCAAATGTGGAAAATGGAAACAAAATGGGTTCCAAGGAGAGGTTTAAAAAATGTATACAGGATGAAGAATAAATCAAAGTGTCCATATTTACTGACCATATGAATTCAACTGAGTTTCTTTAGTGTTCGTTTTTCCTTGCCATAGTGTTTATACCAAAGCAGCCAATAATATTGTTTAATAAGAGGGAGTTCTTCTGTGCTTTTGAAATAGAAAACAATGAAATAAATCTATTAATTCAAGCTGTGTAAAAGCTACAGTTTACAAAAATGGTGTATCGCTTTCTGCATCAAAGCTTCATGTTCTTACCATCACATTTTTGGTACACATATATTGTTTGGGCACACAGTTCAAAAATCTCTTAAACTAGTGTTCAGAGACAGGGCAGGGCAATGCTGTGCTGAATTCATTGACTTTCCGTGTTATCCATGCAGCTGTATTCTTTACAGATCAATTGGGGAGTGGGATTATTGCACCTAGAAGTGACTATATTTTAAAACAATAATTGTGCATACAAGAACAATAAGATACCTGGAGAAGGCATCCTGTGAAGGACAGGTCACCCAGTCTGGTGACATCCATTTCTACTACCTTAATCTAAGTAGTAAGTGTTGGAGGAATGGACTGTGCAGCCACATAATATTAAAAAAAAACAACACCCAGCAAACAATCCCAAGAAAACAGCAACAACAAACCACAACCTCTCAACGCTTGTGAGGATGCCGGGAATTAAGATGAAGGTCAGTTTCCCAAAGTCCTATCTTAGATGACCACTCTAACATTATGAATAGTGAGGCTTCCTCACAAGACAAGCAAGTGGTGTTTGCTGGCAGATGGAAAATCTCATGATGTCCAAAACGGGCAGAAGTTAATGTCAGAGGTCCTTCCTAGCTTAATCATAATTATTTTGTGCAAAACCCTAATATTGTCACTTGGGTGTGTTGTATCAAAAGTGGAAGAAACAAGCACCTCTGCTGCAGCATGTGGATGCAGTCTACATCAGCTGCAAAAGGTTGCACCAGTTCACTGCAATCATGGTTGAAATTACCACTGCCTACATACTGACTGACCTTGCAAGCTCCATTTTCCCTTTCCCAGCTGATCCTGACCTTTCTACAGTGATTTCTTCTGTCTAGAATTGCTTAAAAGAATAGCTGTATTTCATGGTCCAAGAGACTAAAAACTCCTGGGTGTCCTGGGCAAGACTCCTTAGAAGCAATCTTAAGTTTTGGCTTCTGTTAAAAAGGGTATATTTAAAAAAAAAAAAAAAATCAGAGATGGAATCTCACTATAAAGTCTTTGTGGGGACAAAGTATAAATGTCTAGCGTTAATGAGTGGGGGTCATGCCCATTCCCTGCTTTTTTTCCTTTCCTAAATGGCAGGTACCTTTAGAAGAGAACAGCTGCAGTGCCTTCCTGGGTGAGCAGAGAGAAAACAAAACCTTTCTGGTACTCAAACTTCAGTGCTGGAAGAACAGTGGAAATGTAAGGGCTGTGTTTGTAAATGGAGAGGAAGATTAGCTGAGCATCTGACAAGCATAAGGCAGCTCTTTAAAGCTGCTTTAGATTATTGTTATTTTTTAATACCCATCAATGTCCCTGGTGAGTTAAGGATGTGGCTTCAGCCACAACTCAGGAATTCTCTGTCTGTGAGGAGTTAATTTACTGTAATTACTGCATAGTTTGTGGTTTAATTGTAGGGAGTCATAGCTATGGCTGGGAAGTTGAAGAGGAGGACAGTAGATTGTTTTTGGTTTTGAGCTCTTTTATGAGCTTGCCAGACAGAGGCAGTTTCAGCAGCTGATGGAAGAGGGAGGTGGTGATCTGGGAGCTGGTACGCCAAGAGGGATGAAAACTTCCCTGTAGCAGCTGCAATTTCAAAGATTTTGCTGGTGTTTCATTGTGAAAAGGTTCCTCTTTTGTTCCAGAGCCCTGTAAAATGCTTTATGCCCGAAGGTCAGCATGGAGAAATGGCACTTTCTGGTGTGAGGCAAAAGGAATATAGGCAGCATAGGCACGGAACTGGTGGGCTAAGGTGTCACCTCACAGCTCTTTGGAGCACAGTATGAACAGGAATCAGAATGAATTTCTTTTCAAGTGGAGTATTTTTCCTGGAAATTCTTTTAAAATATTTTTAATGCAATAAACGGATGGTCGTTATTAACTTTAGATATTTGATAACGACAGTAACACTGTAAAATCCCAGTGATACTAACTAATCATACTCAGCTACCAATAGTACAGCCCTGATAAAAATGGTTCAAAGGTGACCTGGAAAGATTATGGGGGATGATGTGGAGGAGGTCGTTGTGTAGAAGGCAGATTCAGAAGTACAGCACTTAGTTCGATTCATGTATGTATTATGGTAATTATTTCTGTATATAAAGTCCAACTTAATAAATCTTTTCCTCTTGCCTTTTCACTTCTTTGCTCAGTGAACTGTACGGAAGCATTCTCCTTGGCCATTTCACGAACGATTTGATTAAATGTATTTCAGTCTGATATGTACTCAGTGGCTAATGTGCAGAAAAAGAGCAGCTTGCTAATTGAAAAACCAGTGTATCAAATTTCTGACATAAAGTAAAAAATCTCATATGTATTTGTGGAACCAAGTGAGAGGTGAGGAACCTAAAAACAACATTAAGATTCCTACTTAACTACTAGTTTGTAGATTATTTGAATCTGAGAGACCCTAAACTGGAAAGGCTATATTAAGTCTGAGGCTGTATTTTTAAAAAATATTTTGGTTCTGCCTATGTCTGCCAGGAGGTTTTTAAACATGTCAGAATTCTGGCAATATCTACAGCTAAGAATAATTGCAATGGACTGGCTTTGAGAAAGCCTACGAAATATAACTGCTAGATTTTCTAGGTATAATTGGATACAATTAACACCCCAGTGTCTTCTCTGTATAAGCTTGCTGAGAAGCCATTGTATCCTCTTTCTCCTTTGTTATTCCTCAGGAACCACTGGCATGTTGGATATAGAAAGCAAGCTGCTAGTATTTCTGAGAAGATGAATAATTATCTGCATTCGCTGACATTTGCGTTTATTTAGGATATTGAGCAAATACATGGGTATTTATCTCACTGTATGAAAAAAGGCTCTTGGCCTCAGACTGCTGTTTATCTGCCTATCTACGGACATCTCAGAACTAGGAAGTTAAGCACTATATGTTCACTTTTATCATAACCTGTTCTTATCAAGATTAATCTTATCTTCTCTTTCCTGATTTGCCTGCTTGTCAGACTACTTGCTTCATCTTCTTTTACAAAAATTAGTTTTCAGTGGTAAACGTTTTAGGGAGAGATACCATTTGTTAGTGTGTGACTTTGTGTCCAGTAAATAGTGATTTTAACAATGATAAGGCGGTAATAACTTTTGACTATCCCAACACATGATATCAAGGATGCAGTGGGAATTCCTGCTATGCTTCAGGCCTGGTGAGCAATTGGAGTTCCATGGTAGGAGGTCCCCAGCAGTAGGTGCCTGTGAATAGGTGGGTGTAGCTGGCAGTGCCTCAGATTGCTGTTAACCAAAACAAAGCTGAGATTCCTGTGTTTAATCTATGTCTTTGTTTTGTTGTCTGTGTGTGGGAGCAGTACAGACGTCTTCACATCATAAAAATAAAAAAAAAAAA
This sequence comes from Ibycter americanus, assembly GCA_035590275.1. Taxonomy (NCBI): domain Eukaryota; kingdom Metazoa; phylum Chordata; class Aves; order Falconiformes; family Falconidae; genus Ibycter; species Ibycter americanus. The sequence continues at coordinate 13,669,086 of JAVJGI010000036.1, forward strand.
GTACAGAGCCAGAAGTATGAAATAGTTCAGCATTGAAGTTGGGGGGAGTGGGAGGAGGAAATACATCTTTTTACTTTGTTGTGTTTTTCAAGATATTTGGTGGCCAGTTATATATGCATAAATCAATTTTTGTTCTGTCTAAAATCTTACCAAGAATACAAACTTAGAATGTTGTAATAGTGACTATATTTTTCCTTACTACAAAATAACAATGGAATGAATATTTAAACAAAAGCATAATTAAAATAGAGTTACTAACTGCCATTAAGTAGCACCACGTAAAACTGTTATTCATATTAAACTGAGCTCATTGTTATTACTATAGTCGGTTATAGTTAACAGACTGGAAATAATTTTAACCTCTCTTTCATTACTAATTTACATACTTGGGATAAACTAGTGGATTAAGGCATTTTGAATCACAGTGTTCATCTAGACGTTTTGCCCAAGGAAAAAGCACTGGTATACACTGGCTGTTTTGCCTGACTATTGTGATGAAGTTTTGAGCTATTTAATCCTTTAAATGTTTGAAGTACACTTAGCACTAGCTAGAAATCTGCTATTCCCCAGTGAGTTTCAGTCAAACAGAAATGTTTTTGTTTCTTAACTTCTTCTGATGAACTTAAGTAGGGGGAAGGTATTTTGATGAGATGGAAATTACATTTTGAGAGTGTATGTCTTTAATTTTACAGTTCTAGAATAATTTATGTTTGCTTATTATTTTCTTTTCCGTTGTTACTCCACTTTGCTGGAGAAGTTGAGCACTCTTCATGGTCTTTTCTACACGGAAGAAAAGACTGATAATGGCACTTTCTCTGATGAAACGTTTTCTTACATATGCTGTTCTGTTGCCTGAAGTTGCATGAGCTGTTGTAGTCGCTTCCTTAGGACTTCTCATGGATGTGCTGCCACAAATACAGACATATAGCAATTGCTAGGCTATGACTATTACGAGTCACTCCACGGAGTCAGGGATGTTGAAGGACGTGATCTGGTTGTATAAGCAGCAGTAATATGCTATTACCATCCATGTTATAAAACTAAACTGTCTTGCTTTTGTGGTAACAGGACTATCATTTCCAAATGTCATTGATTCCTACAAAGCAGTAGAATCCTGTAACAAGGACAAATTCAACACTGTGTGCAAAAATTACACTCTGCACAGTGCTGGACGTGAGGTCAGCTCTTGCCACCATTGTAATAACCAACAAAATCAATTTCAGACCCTTCTCGGTGTTCAAGGTGAGCTCTGCTACTCTTGATACTGTGGCACTCGAGCAACACAGCAAAACCAGATCAGCAAAAAGAATGTGCAAAGTAGAACCGTTATTAGGGTAAATTGCTGCCCAAGGAATGATTTCCTGGTGGATATTATTTTCTGAGAACAACTTAGAGCAGGTGATATCCACACAAAATAAAGAAAATCCTCAAACTGTGATGAAAGCTGTAAGATTCCGAGGAGCTGGAGCTTGGGAAATTTCAAGACATCTTTATTTTAGCTCTAAGCTATTGAATAGCACGGAGTCGTATGCACCTACTATTAGCTCTGTAGTGGGCCAGGGTAACAGCTGGGTATTAAATCTCCATTTCAAATCGGTGCAATCCTCTACATTGTCTTCCTAACTTCTTCAGTGTTTCAGGGGAGGAAGTAATGGCAGTGTTAGAAATCCAAGGTGATATATAAATGGACTCCATTCTTTTTATTTTTTTTAAACCAAGAAGTGTGTTACTTTGGTGTTGACCCTCTCCTCAGGGAGTTGAATTTAGACCACATGGATACATCAGCCCTGAAACCAAATGACCTTTACTAATATTCTGATCCTTTAAAAGACCTATAAAGGGACTGGAGAGAAGGGGTGGAGAGAAAAATTCTTGCTGACCTTCAGGCATGTACTCCTCTAATAATTTGAGTTTCCTGAATATTAAGTTTCATTTGTTATACTTCAACCCAGAATGGACTCCAATACTAGTGTTCTGTTAAGTATACTGTAGACATGATAACCTAGGGAAGGTTTATGTGTCTGCTCTAATCAAAAAGTGGAAGGGATATCACTACAGTCTTGAAATTTGCTTACTTGGTTTTTCGCTTGTTACTGAAGCGTGGTTTAAAATGTCTAATACTTGATAATTCAAAGATGATGAGAAGGTATATCTAATTCTTGCCACTGCTTTGGGGAAATAGCCACATTCTTATCTGATGTCCTCTTCTCTCTCTGAAGTTACCAGTCGGGGAGTGTGGACCAATTTACATGCAGATTGTAGTTTAGTTGTTACCTGTGCTATTTTGTTTCTGTCGACATGATAGTTCAGAAAGGCCTTTAGCATAAGTAGTTTTTGCTGATCCTGAAAGAGGAGGAGAAAATTGCTTTTATTGCTGAAGGGGAATAGAAAGGGTAGAGGCTTAATTGTGAATGCTAGTTGTTTTACGGTGTTTTGTAGACACTATTCTTACTGATGAGTGAGGCAGACTATTTCTGAGAGCAACTAGTAACAAGTGTGGGTAGCTAACAGTTCATTAAAACTATCTTTACTTTGTGGTAAGTAATGAAATTGTTTATAGCCTCTGTATTTCAACTTAACTTATAAATTACAATAATAATAAAACAGTAACAGCAGTAGTTTCATCATAATGCATGTGCAATTTTTTTTGTTATATAGGAGTTTTATTAAGTTTATTGTAGCTGAAAAAGATGAAAATCAATAAGAAAATTTTGGGAGACAGTAGGTGATGACAGTGATTTTAGCAGAAGATTGAACTAGCTTTTGTTATGCGTGGTGACACTTTTTCCTTTTGTCATTGAGTGAAAACTCTGTTCCTCATGCAGTTTTGGTAATTATGATATTATACCTGCAAAGACAAAGCAACTTGCAACCTAATTTTTTTTTGTGGAAAATCAAGCTACAGCATACTACTAATAATTCTTCCTTCCTATCTCAGTTCTTTATAGGAGTAATGCAGCGGTGTTTGAATCCTGTGTCTAGCAGAATGAGTATGCGAAATTTTGGCACTGGGATGTAGTTGAAACTCCTTTTCAGACTGACATTTATGAAAGGTTAACAGATATAAGACCTGATGAAAGAGCTAGCAGCACCAGGGGCCCAGCTTAATAGCTTATCTTCTCTACTGTTTGTTTTCCAGTGAGATTTCCTTGAACAAGAAGCCAGAAATGTTGCAATACTTATCACGTTTAGGCCAAAGGTTTGAAAACTTTCAGACTTCCTTGACTTCTGAAAACAGGCTAGATGCTGTAGTTCACATGGCAACTATCTCAGTGAATATTGCTGTGAAAACTACTTTCTAACGTCCTGTTTTGTTCAAAAATTATTTGTAAATAAGTCCATGAATGGTTTTCTCCACCTTTACATCTCACTCCTTTTTAAGTCCATCTTTGAAAGTAAGTTAAAAGAAAATTCTAGCTAGATACCACATATTCCTTGAGTTAAATTAATTCAGAATCAATAATTTAGTATTCCTTGGTGTTTCTAATCGTAACTGCTGATACAGCCTAAACAACGGATTCTCAAATTCGAGCTAGCTATTTTGGAAGGTCTATGGGTGTTTTAAAGGATCAACTTGAAAGGCGGAATTTAAATCATAAGTATATGAAATGGGATCTGGCTATACTATTGCTCCTAGTTTACCTAGAAGTTTTATTGCTTATGTATTCTGTGTTTGAGGCTGCAAAATCAGGGGGCCTCCGGGGGTTGTTTATAGTGCAGTTACAGCAGAACAGAGATTTCTGAGTCAGCTTGAAATTGGCTAACTTGGATATTGGTCATAGTCTAGTTGACCCAGCATGGAGATTAGCTTAGTTTAATTTGCTCAGTTCTGTTTGCAGCTTTCTTGATTGCACAGCATAGTTTTCTCTTTTAGGTGTATTTAAGGCCAAATTACAAATCCTGAGCAACTCTTTCCCTTGTGTATCCTTTCAGTTGCTTTCTGGAGGAGTCTGTGTTTTTTGCCAAGAAAGTTGTCTAGGTGTAAAAGCTTTGCTACTGTTCATACCCAGCACTGCCAAAGTGTTGACAGAGTGAGACATAAGTGCCTAAGTCCCATTCAGAACCACAAAATGAGCATCCCCTTGATTATCTGGTCTGGGAAACTTTCTCAGATTCTGCTTACTGGATGGGTCCCACAGAAGGTAGGGAGGCGATATTTTTCTCCATTCCTGTGCAATGCCTTCAGTATCTAAAAAAAAATCCTGAAATAGCCTTGAAGTCAATGGAGAGCATAGCTTAGGATGCATTTATTTCTTTAAGATTTACTGTTACTATATTTACTGTGTCTGCACAGATATAATGAATGGGTTCTGTAGATTTCATTCTTAGATGCCTGTCTCCCAGTTGTTTGTACAGCAGCCTGGCCATCTACCCAGATGCTGTGGATTCACTGAAGAATTAGGTGATGTACTGCTCAGTGTCGTGATGTTCCCTCTGAGGATGTAGGTCTTAATGCATGATGGCAGGTACATCGATTCCAGATACATAACACACAAAATTATGACAAGTTGCAAGTATAATTAAAAGAAGTTTATCTGGTGCATCCAGAACTATTCTTGAAGCCTTTTCTAGCTGACAGTGATTTGTGATTTTGGTAGCTTTTTTTTTTTAAAATAATGTGAAGTTTGTTCATTTTTTATGTGTGTCTCTGCGTGACTCCTGTCATCGTTGTCCCTTCTGGATGCAATGTATAACTCACGGAGGTATTGCCTTCTCCAAGTGCAATTGGTGGCACCGAACAAATCTGACAGTTCCAAAACATGATAGAGGGAAAATACGTTTCTGTCTGTTATGGAATGCATTTAATTATTCCAATATCCATATACCTTTACTACTCATTTTCTTTTCGCTCCAGCAAGAGCATGTATAGGAAACAGATGTGGCAATTCCTGAAATTTTAAGATATTTGTTTCCAATGTGTGTTTGTGCACTTTTTCATTCAGTGATCCATTGGGTCGTTCGCACTTGCCATGGCCCCATACCTGCTGGGACCAAGAACCTCCTGCTACAGCTGCAATAGGGCCATTATGGGTGCAGAGTGATCACATTGCCCACGTGCCTCTTTCTTTGCAGCTGCACTAAACAAATAGCCATCGTTTAACCATGGTGACAGGCCTTTTCTTCCTCCAAAATACCACTATCTTAAAAAAAGAAAACTCCTATGTTGTCTTAAACATTTTGATTTATTTAGCTGAAGCAATGGAATTGTCAATGAACAATTTGACTGGTTAAATTTATGTCAAGTCGTATGTTTTGACTGCTGGTAATTGAATGAGATGAGAGGAAATACTGTAAAATAACATAACCCAGCTCTTGCAAGGACTTTGTTATACAGTACAATGAAAGGAGCAGAATAAACATACAGGCAGGGAAAAGTTAATAAAGATTATGAAACATCTTAACGTGGTCACATCAAATAGCTACATGCTGTGAACTATAAGCTCAGTAACAGGGTTTTAAGCAGCTGTCCCCGAATTTAAGAAAATTACAAAATTGCTGTAGTTCCAGCTGCTATTAAAGTACTTGGGAAACACTGCAAGCCTATGAAATCAGGTTTCATACGCGGACTGCAGTCGAGAGTGATTATCACCTGGCATTTCATGTAGATTAACCCTTAAGCATTCCTGACACACAGTCCTGTTTGTAGATTGTTATCCTAATGTCCTTCAAGTGCTTCAGACTTTCTCAGGAGTATGCAACATACATCAAAAAGCAGTTAACTATATCTGTTACCGTAAGATTCAATGTGACATTTTTAATATATTCTGAGCTTATATTGCTGAAAGGAGCTTTTCATTTTTGAAATAAAGGAAGAATATTTTGGGTAATTTTTTTTTTTTTAAAGAACTGCACACTTCTGGCAGAACAGAAGGGACTTGGCACAAGAAAAAGTCTGACGTACCAAGTGCAAAGAGATCTTGAGTTTGTTCAGACTGATACTTACTAACGTGCTTTTAAACACACAAAAATAAGTTTTCTTTGACTATACTTGAATATGTGGATGTTAAAAGTGTACATTTATTTTCTGACAAATGAACAACCACATGTGGAGCTCAGAAGTGGTGTTTCAAAAAGAGAAAGCTTGAGCAATAATGCACAGAATCACCTTGAGATTTGTTATCACCTGTAAGAAAATAAATTTTCTTCACCTTTCAGAGGTATTTTAATCTATACTGAAAACAGTTCCATTTTTCTATGCAAAACACAATATCTTAAAATAACATTAAATGAGCACTAATTTGGAAGGACAAACATCCCTGAATAATGTTTTCTATTTTATCAGTGTAGGAAGTTTACGTTAGGGATAACATTTACTTCTGTGTATAAGGACAGTGAAAAAGTCATGAAGTATTTAAAAGCAAAGTAGGATCCTAGCTGTGCGTAGTTCCCTCTCTGATCTCTGCCAAAGGTTGAACTGCTATAGGAAACATGTCTGTGTGTCTTGAGACAGTTGTGCTGCACGGTGGAGGCAGGATCTCACAGGCACAGCTGTACTATATAAAGCTGCTGCAGCCTGGGGCAGCAGCGTGGAGCTGGTTGGGTCTGCCTGGCCAAGGTGCTGTTGCCTCTTGCTCAGCCGTAACCCATGTGATGAAGCCCTAAATGCTCCTGGGATGGGTACGCAGCATATTGAGCTGGGAGCACTCTACCTAGTTTCTTCAGTGCCCTGTACCCTGCTGGTAGTGGCAGATTTTGGGAACTTATTTCCTTCAGATTTCTATAAGCAGATCTGGTTTACTTAGAATTTGTGAAGGGTGCAAAGATCTGAGGTAAATTCATGACCTAATTGAAAGTTTGCTGTTGATTACCATTGGGCCGTCAGTTCACTGCTGGCTCCTAATGAGTATACAACTGCTCTAATTCATCACCAGACATCTTTTTTCTAATTAACAGATGAAAGGAATGTGTGTAGCTACCTCTTCCTTGTATAGTACAGCTTAATTCATGATACTTCTCCTCTGTGCACAGCTTGAACGTCTCCTGAGTTTTGCTAGAGGCTTGTCCAATAGCAGGATCTTCATTTTTATAGTCGGAGTGAAAGTGAAAGCTGCAATGTAAGGCTCTTCTTTAATTTACAGAAAAAGATGAAACAGAGTAGTGGAGCATAAATTACGGAACAAAAGGTTAAAATGAATAGTTAAAAGCAGAGTGACAATGTTGTGAGGTTTGAGAGCTCAGTGAAAATGTCACAGAGGTTAAAGGTGAATAGTCTGGGACACTGAGTAGTATATATTGGTAAATGACGTAGTGTTATATTAGAAATATTTTCTATTGAAAGCTGTTAGAAAGAGAACAGATTCTTTTGTTATGACTAACTGTAATTCATTGAATGATTAAAGCTCAAATCTCTTTTTAAAGGATATTTTATATTAATATAGAGTTCAATTGTTAGAATGGATTAAAAACACGCTTCCAAAAAGTAGTTTAGAGGTTTTAGGGGGTGGGGTTTTCTTTTTTTTTTGATTTAAAATAATCAGACCCAGAGGTAACTGCAGATAAGGAGAAACACTCAGAACATTTAATCCATATGCATCTCTCTCGGGCTTGCCATCCATATTGATTTGTTATGAAGAACACCACTGACTGACACTTCAGGGCTATAGTCTGAATTGGATTTAAGAATCTGATTCAAGGTTTACCGCGTTCACTGTGCAATCTCTTACTTCATTCTGCAATATCCATAATTTGAACATCCTCTAAACAGGAAAAAAAAGGTTTGCTTGCCACATAAGCAGAATTAGACCTTCAGCTATGCCTGAGTTGATGCATGCCTGTCAAACTTGTAGTGATTTGCATGTACTCTTAGTTATCTTCTCATCACTGAACTTTATTCCGTATAAGGAAAATGGTGTTTGTTTTTTTTAATGTTTGAATGCTTCAGGAGCTAAAATCAAGTTACTTCATTCTTTAGTTTATAAATATATATTCTGATGTTTAGGAATATCTTATCCAGGAAATAATGAACCTGAAATAAAATGCGATTTTTTAGTGTATTTCAAGTATATATGGTCTCGATTTTGAGAACCTAAGATGAAATATGGATAGGTTTACTCATATTGTAGAATATTAAACTAACATAAGAAGTTTTGAAATCTAAACATAAGATGAAATAGGTAACTCATCTATGAAAGAGTTATTGTCCATGGTAGCGACCAGGTGAGACCTCATGCTTCAGGTAATGCAATGACTTCTGGTAAAAAGAGTTCTACAGTATTCCTGGATCCAACGAATTCCTTTGGAAGGTTATGAAGTAAATGTGGCTTTTTTGTTGGTTTATTTATTTTAAGTGAAAATTAATTTCTACTTCAATTTTATTATTATTATAGTTTAGGAGTATCAAGGATTTCAGCCCTTCTTTATCATTTTTAAAATAAGGTGGTTTTCACCTGAACTGCTTTAAGGTCCAAGAGACTGGGATATTGTCTCTTGAAAGAAGAAAATAAAAAAAAGGAAGAGAAGTCCCAATTTCTCTTTTATTACAATTTGAATCAATATGTTTGGCTTGTGAAATGTTTTCCAGGATAAAGCAAAATGTCTCAGAAGCAGAATCTTTCTTCAGTACATCATAATCTACAACTCAGCCGAGCATATGAGATCAATAGTGCTGCGTCTTGTTAGGCAATCATGAAGCTAGAGGAATACATTAAAGGAGGATACCAGGAAAGGAACCTTTTAGGGAACTATTTCTTTTGGGGTTTTTAAAAGCAAAAGTAATTATTGTAAACCATAAAACCCCATTTTCAATTAATATATCGATATTCCTATGAATAGAAACTCTGAATTCATTTGACTTTTCCTGTGTAGTTTCTGTGAGTGTATGTATGTATTTTGTGTATATATATATTTATGTGTGTGTATATGTGTATCAGTCAAATTGTTCTTTATGGGAACAGTTGTCTTTATTTTCAAGACTGAAAGCTGTTGCTGTCCTTGAAATGCAGTAAAGACTTCTGTAGCTTTGAAACAGCACTAAATGTAGCTGGAAAATATACATTGAGCTTTGGAAGTTTCCATGTTACTTATTCACACGTGGTTGTCCCTGGCAATGAGGAGAACTGTGTGGATATCCATGTCAATACTCCACTGACAGAACACGGGACAACTAAGCGCAACCTGATAGTCTACAACTTCAAACTGAAAATACATTAAAGCAGTTAATATTTAGGATAGAAACCATGTCTGGTTGATGCAATAAATGTTGGTCTCCAATATTTGCCTATCCATTCAGGCTTTTGGTGGAATGGAATTGCTTTGTAGGACAGGAATGAGAGGGAGAAAGGATCAAGACGTCCACCTTTACATTTTTTGAGCATTTTTATTTCTGCCAGTCCCTACTTCTGAGGGATTCACCTCTCTCAAAGGGAGGAAAGGGTCCTAGGTCAGGAGTTAGCAGGGCTCATTGAGAGAACTTTAAACTAGATTCCAAGGGGGAAGGGAATAAACCCAAGCTCCTTAGAGATGAGCCTGGGAGTGGCATGCCAGTGTTGGAGGCAAGATCAGTAATGCAACTGAAATGCATCTATGCCAATGCCCGAAGCATGGGCAGTAAACAGGAGACGCTGCAAGCCGTCATGCAAGAGGAAGACTGTGACACAGTTGCCATCATGGAAATGGTGGGATGTCTCGCATGACAGGAGTGCTGCAATGGATGGCTACAAGCCCTTCAGAAGGGGTGAATAAGGAAGGTGCAGCAGTGGGGTAGCTCTGTATATCGGGGAGTGATTTGGTTGTCTAGAGCTGAATGATGGTGGTGATGGGGTTGAATGTTTATGGGTAAGCATCAGGGGGAGAGCCAGCAAGGCAGGTATCCTGGTGGGAGTCTGTTACAGACCACCCAGCCAGGATGATGACACAGATGAAACATTCTACAAGCAGCTGGCAGAAGTCTCAAGATCACAAGCCCTTGTTCTTGTGGGGGACTTCAACCTACCAGATGTCTGCTGG
>JAVJGI010000036.1:13684851-13726039 GCA_035590275.1 Ibycter americanus
TGGAGGGTGACAGAGCCCTGGCACAGGCTGCCCAGAGAGGCTGTGGGGTCTCCTTCTCTGGAGACATTCAAAACCCATCTGGACACGATTCTGAGCAACCTGCTGTAGGTGACCCTGCTTTAGCAGGGAGTTGGGCTAGATGATCTCCAGAGGTTCTCTCCAACCCTGACCGTTCTGTGATGCTGTTCTGTGTCTGATTGTACTCCTTTTCAGATGCATTAAGAAAGGTCTTGGTAAGCCCATATGCGTTTCAAATACAGAATGATGTACCTGGAGACTTCATGAGAGTCAGCTGTGGGCTATGCTCTATGTGATAAGACTGATTATAAATATACATAAAATACTATCTGTCTATACATTATTATAATTAATTTTTTATGCTCAAATTATCTAAAGTTTCAGAAATCATACAATTTTTCAATACAGTATTGGTGCATATTTCAGAAAGAAAACCTAACCAGGCTCCGTGATCTTTCAGTGGGCTGATCCTTTGCAAAGCGATATGATTGAGTTTATGCTTGTCTGAAATCTACTGAAGGCTTGGAAAGTCACATTTATGCAAGTATTATGAGCTGCTGCTACTGCTAAAGGAAAAGAACCAGCCATAATTTTTACTGAATGAGCAACTTATCCTTACAAATATTCTAATAGCCTATCAGGATTCAATACTTAATCTAGCAGATCTATTGCATTTTTTTCTCATAGCAAGTAAGAATTGGAGGAATTGTGTAACTTCTGTTTTTTCATCCTAGAATAAAGTACCAAGATACAGAAGACTCCCCCCCACCCCACCCTTAGAAACTACCATCTGGAGTCTCTGCTATTTCTTCATATTAAATAAATTAAAAGCTAATTAATTCCTTTATGTCAGGTTTTGCTCATTAGGGTAATAATAACCTTTCAAAGTTTGTCATTCACCAGTCAGCAATGTACCATATGCTTGATGTCACATGATAAAAAGTATTTTCAGTTTGCCTTGCTATAGAGTGCCTTCTCACTACTTAGCATAATAATTTTTTTCTTCAGTGATCTCTCACTGACATATGCCACTAGATACATTAATCGTTTGCTAATACATCCTAAAACACATTATTGCATATTTTTGCTAGCAATATTACTCTCATAAAAAAATGTTTCTTCTTGACTTCCTTCTCCACTAACTCTGTTTTCCCACTTGATATTTGTGCCCAGATCCCACTGGTGCCTTTTGGAGGCAGGTATGTTAGGCCTGGTGACACTCAGAAGATGTTAATTGCTTTGTCTAGCCCTGTAGTTATGCTCAAATAGATTCTTAAGAATCATCTTTTCTCGAAATCATATTTTCTGTGTCAAATGTGCTAATTAGGATTTACATGTGCAAAATTGAACTGTAATTTCTCAAACTCTGTATGTCAGCATTTAAAAAAGACAACTGTGTTCATTCATGTAACAGGTTAAAGCCTCAGTGTCTGCAGTGAGGACAGTACTACAGTAAATACGAGGGCAGCTTCCTCTTAAACTAAAAGGGGTTGGGAATTCTTCATTCATATTGCATTGAAAAATAAATGAATAAAAATTTGAAAACTGCAAATCAAAAGCTCAGCTGGTTCAGTTGATGCAGAACTGGTTTAGCTGGTGTACTGACAGCATGCTTGTAGAATCACAGAATGGTTTGGGTTGGAAGGGACCTTAAAGATCACCTAGTTCCAGCCCCCCTGCCACAGGCAGGGACACCTTCCACTAGAGCAGGTTGCTCCGAGCCCCATCCAGCCTGGCCTTGGACACTGCCAGGGATGGGGCATCCACGGCTTCTCTGGGCAGCCTCTTCCAGTGCCTCGCCACCATCACAGTACAGAATTTCTTCCTAATATCTAAATCTACCCTCTTTCAGTTTAACACCATTACCCATCACCCTACCACTACAATCCCTGGTAAAGAATCCCTCCCCATCTTTCCTGCAGCCCCCCTTTAAGTACTGGAAGACTACTCTAAGGTCAACACAAAACTTTCTCTTCACTGAATCTGCTAAGAAAATTCCCGTTAAATACTTTGCTTATGTTATTTTCTGGTGTTATAATTAGGATATGTGAAATTAGTCATATCCTAAAGAGTTTTATATTTAATTGCTCTGTCTTTATTCTCTTTTAACCAGTTCAGCTCTTTATTTTCTGTTGTCCTATTCTATACAAGATCATTCAGGCTTAGCCACTTATTACTGTAACTCAACTATTTCGTGTTTAGATTCCTAATAGCGGAGTAGTGAATGTACTGTTACGATTGCTGTCTTGCAGGATAAGGTCTCGTGATCTTGGGTCACAATTTGGATTGATGTAGAACAAGTTTTGAGCAGAAACTGCTGCCTTCATGCTGCTTTCTTTGGTCCTACTTTGCTGAATGACCTGAGATCAACACCCTGTAACCTCCTGAGAGGAACTCACAGGAGTATATTCATAACCTTATCCCACAGAATTAAAACTGGCAGTGGCAGGCTGTCATTGAAAGTCTTAAAAGGCATAGCTTGCTCGCCACAAAAGCAGCGCAACAGTGGTCGGTCAGGCTGGAGGGAGGATATTCAAATCAAAGCACCACCTTGTTAGCAGGGTTTCTTTTTATTCCTATTATACTTTCAGAAATGACAAAACACTCCTGTCTGGCTGTTTCTTACACACTGCAGCCATCTCCACAGTGTTATTTAAGGTTCAGTGTACTGAAATGTAGCATTCCCAGCTTAAGAAGTGAGACTGCGCTAGGGCTGTCAAGAGCAGATTCAGCCTTGATGGTCCTCCCATTTTTGTTTAATTTTGGTTGTGTAAAGAAGAAAACAAACGAAAATAACTTTTTTTCATCAGGTGTTTCAGAATAATCAGTAACTGCTAAATACTATACAGTCTGTCATGCATTTCAGTCACCAGCTGTAAACTTTTTGGTCAGAAATCCCCACAGTACAGTGGACAAAGTGTTTCAGAAATGAGATCAGACTAGAGGTTAATTCATAAGAGTCTAAATTATAAACAGCAAAATGTTTGTTTGCTGCAAGAATCATCATTAAAAAATTTCTGGTTTCCATTCCCAGGTTTGGGAATATAGTGTGATCTTGCCAGCTCTCACCCTTTTAGTCTCTGTCCTGCTGAGTGTTGAAGAGTCTGTTTTAAGTCTTTACACATTGAAGTTTGTCTGCAGTGCAGTAAAACTATACCAGCACAGCATATTGCTGTTGCGCTTCTCTCTTCTCTTGTTCCCCTCCCACCCTCTTTCTCCAGTTTTTTGTAGGCTTTGGCTCTGCAAAAGGAACTGAAATCCCTTTGGATTGCAGCACTTCATGCGTAGCTGCTAAGAAACAAATGCTGCAGCTCAAGGGAGTTGCTGGAGTGAAAGTTCCCTCGGAAGCCTTATCTTGTACCACAGGCACTTAAATGTTTCCCAATGTTCATCTTCCCTATTCTTCACGTATGTCCCTGCTAGATGCATCTGAAGTAGCTGCATTGGCATAGTGATACATTTAAAAAATGAAAAATCATGTGATTTGTCAAGAAAAAGGTGAGAAGACTTACTTGTTTAGTGTTTCAGGCTGGAGACTAGGGGGGAGACTAGTTATTTTGTTGTAATAAAAGTGAATGGACTTCATTGCTTTGCATGTGTCTGTCTTCTGACTGCATGACTAAGTACTGTACATGAGCCACCTCAGGCCTTAGAAGCAGTTTTGACACAGCAGCATTGTGCTCTGTCTGAGATAAGTTCCTGAGGATCTCAGGGGGACTACTTGGCTCTCAATGAATACCATATTTTCTCAGACAAGTGCTTGGTGTCTGCTAGTGAGGCTAATGAAGCCAAGTATGAAACACAGCATAGATGCATATAGTCCTGATGGAGTTTCCTTACTGACACAGAGGACTCTTTGATTAGGCATGCAGTGGCCAATTTTAGGTCAATTGGTCATGCATCTTTTGGGTGGGAGGCAACGGTAGAGGATTTAGGGCAAGAATAAACTCTGTCTAGCTGTAAAAGAAAAGCTGTGTATTCTATTGCCAGTTTGGAGGGTATCATGAATGAAGATCAGTTCCCAAGGGTACAGTGCTGAGAACAAATTTTAATCAACATCTTAGTTAATGACCAGGAGAAGGGATGTGTCACATCTGAGTGAAATCTTCACCTACAAAGTATTAAGCTCTTTCAGGTAGTTAAATGTTATGTGGGTGGTGAGGAGCTCCAGGAAGATCTTGTAAAACTAACAGTGTCACTGGACAAAAAGGTGGCAAAGAAGCTTTAGTGGAGATGACTGTACTCTAGCAAAGAATAACCCAAACTAGGCTAACGTGATGCTGAATTAGTAACTGACAGTTACAGTTCAGAAAAGTGATCTTGAAGTTATTGGCAGTTCCTTTAAATCCTCAATTCAGTGTGCAGTGGTAGCCAAAAAAAGGCCAACACAATGTCAAGCATCCTGAGAGAGGGTACTGTAAGAGCAAGACAGAGCATTATTTTTCTAGCATATAAGACTTTAGCACGCTTTTATTCTGAGTGTTGTGTGCAGTGCTGATCTCCACATCTCAAGAAGGATACAGTGGAGTTAGAGAAGGAGCAGAAAAGGGCAAGTAAAATGGTCAAGGATAGTAAGCTTTTGCTGTACAATGTGATGCTGGAGAGACTGGGACTTCTCAGTTTTGAAGGAAGAAGGCTGAGGGGGGAGAGCGACTGAACTGTGGGAAGTCACTAAAGCAGAAGTTAAGGTGAATAAAGAGCAGCTTCCACAGTTAAAGATCTGGGAGTAGCTGATGAAGCCATTGGAGGGAAATTAACAGTAACATCAGTTTCAGAAAGCAGATCAGGCAAACTCACGGACAAGATTCAAAGTAGATAATCTCAGGAATGAGTAGGAATGTTCCCCCCGACACCTTCATCCAGAACTTTTGGGTGCTGGGGGAGTATGATTGGAGTGGCCACAGGTAATGGCCAAGTTTCTATGCTCTCCCTAAATAATAATCTCCCGTGTCGCTGGCAAAAAACAGATTACTATGCTATATCGACTGTTGGCATTGCACAGTGGGATATTTCTTGTTAGGTATGCAAAGCTGTATAATTACTGAAATGCATGCAAATAGGTTAATTAGAAAAGAAAGTAAAAATGCCACATTCGGCTTAGTTCACCATAGGTCAGGGCTAGTAATTTGTGTAGGTAAAAGGCCGTACAGGCAGCTCCTAAAAGCAGGGGAGATGGGAAAATTCCTGCGTCTGTGCAAGGAAAGTTGACACGACAAGGTTTGGAAAGGCATTCCTCCCCCCCCCCCACCCCTACCTTTGGAGAAAAGAGGTTACGGGAGGACTAAAAAGCCTAAGCTAAATCCTATGGCTATCATCAGTGCGATACGGCGTGAGCCATATGTCAGATCTATTTGAAAAACAACATGGTACATGAACTTAGTATACTTGGGAACTTTAATTTCTGTATCTGTTGTGAAGTTCAATACTGATGACATTCAGTTATCTAAACTAGGGACCTTAATGCAAGATTAAGGGTTTAAATGCCCAGTTTTACATGATTTTAAACGTGCTTGGTCGTGGCTGAATATAGGACAACCATCTGGAAAACATTTTGGAGTTTTGCAGAAAAATGGGTGTTGTGAGAAATTCTAGCCACTTTTGCATTTAAAAATGTAGAGCTATTTGGCAGGATTTTCTGGAAGTAGATCCCTCCTTACTTTTTTTTTACTTTTTTTTTTCTTTTTTTTTTTACATAGAAAGCACTTTTCCATTGTAACATTATTTACACAAAGATGAATAAAGGAACTTCATATAAACAAATAAATATGAATCATAACTGATAGGAATATCACAGCAGTCTCTTTACTTGTCTCTGTGTACACATAACCAAGCCCGAAATAGAATTCCATAGGATGGGTGAAGTTTTGAACCACAGGGCTGAAATGCTAAAAAGGAAGCTGGCAAAATATTATTGTTAGTTTCTGAGCCAACCTTAATTTTGTTTTCTGCTTTTGTTGTTCTTGGTTTGCAGGTTACAATGAGTCAATGCCATTTTGAGGTGTAAATGAATCTAGTTTTTCTACTGGGCTTTATTTAAGCTTCCTGGAGTTTAAAATATCTCTAGGTTAAATGTCCACTGGCTTCCACGTAGAATAGTTTGGTTATGCTGTCAATAAAGGTTACAACAGGGGATGCTGAGAGGATCCAGCAGTTCAAGGGAGTATTCTTAATGCTGCTTCCACTTCTCCAGTACTTTTCACATCAAAAATTTATCATGTTATCTTTTACCAAGTTGGATACAGTGGGAGCCTCCAGGAATACAGACCTGAGAGCAGTCCTGATTAAAGGCCCGTTTTGGCCTCGTCTACTCCGGTGGGTTTTTACTTGGTATTAGCAATGACTGGAGATGCATCGGTGTTAACAATTGCTACAGTCTATGCCAGCCAGAGGGATTTCATTGCTGTGTCATCAAACTCCTCTTTGAGAGGGGCTTTTAACACGGTGCAGGGAAGTCGTGACTCGGGTTTGTACTGTCGTTCTCATTGTTGCTAACAGCAGTAGAACTGCAGTCATAGATAATAAGTAGTAGGAGAATCTGCAAAAAACTTACTGGGCTGTGCAATGCTGGCTCTTTTTTTTTCCCCCCCCCCCCCCCCCCCTTGTTGAGAATGAAGGCTCAGCACAAAGGACTAGATTTTCAATTGGTTTAGATCACTGTAGTTCTACTGAAGTCAACCAAGCTAAGCTGATTTACGCTAGTGGAGAGTCCATCCAGAGGTGCTCTCAGCTGATGGCATTTTAAAGCAGTGACATTTAGAATGAATCAGTGTCACTGTGATGGCATTGCTCTTCATCAAGCCAGTAGTACGACGGCTTCTCCTTGAAAGCCAGATTCTGATAAACCTCTTCCCGTTGAATTTTGTATTATCTGGTGAGTATGTTTTTTTCTAATACAAAGTCAGTTTCTCATCAAGTACTTATACCTGTAGCCGTAGATAATAATTAAATTTTAAAAGTTTGACCTTTTATGAGAACTGCTGTAAACTTTTGCAACAAAATATTGATTTTAGTGTATTTGAAGAAAGAGAGTTTCAGAATCTGCCTGTAGTGAGTCACAGTCAGAAGCTCAGATGCAAACATTTGTAGTCAAAACCTATGTACTTCAAGTGTTTTGAATTACTGTAGTTTGAAGAAATAGTTCTAAATATGGTTTTGAAACAAAAGATCAGCTGAGTGCAACTTAATGTGCTTTTTAAGACATTCCAGAATGTTGAGGTTGTGGTTTATAAAATATGAGCAGTCACTGAATAGCCTGGCAGTGGGGAGAACAAAGAAAACTGACCTTGGGCCTGTCGTTGTTGGCAGAAGCATGTGTGTCTTGTTCCCGAGTGTGCTGTTTTTATAAAAGCTCTGGGAAGAGATGCTGAAGGAGAAGATGAAGCATATCGGATGAGTCGTGAAATCTTTTTTACACAACTGCAAATGAAATTCACTGGTACCACAAACATACTGGCTTACTCTATGCCCTGAGTGTTATTAATAAAAAAACAATTTTTATATTAATAGAAATGTCTTTCTCTGCAGCACAAGGCTAAAACTTCACAAAAGTAGATCAGCTCAATATTCTAAGCCTTTAAGTAGTTTCCTATAAAGTAAAGTTTCAGAGCTGTGGCTGTAGATCAGTACTGTTTTGTCCCAGCCCCGCCCCCCTTTTTATTTTGTTTTAAATTCATGATAATGAGTCTGCCCAGTACATGTCAGTAGTTTTCCCTGCCTTTTAACTTACAAGTTATCTTTATCCGTGATGGTTTTGCATGGGTGCTTCTGTGTATGTAATCAAATAATTATCTCTCACATCTTCAGTAGATAAGGCAAGGAAAAATTAAATTATAATGAAACAGTAGCAATTCTTCTAAACATCAAAGTATAATGATAACTACAAATTTTAACATGCAAAATTATGCAGTGTTGCATAAACAGTTTGGATTTCATGTAGCTTTCCTGTGGTCCAAGTGAGTATTTTGTATATGTCTTCATTTTGATTTCTTTCCAGTATAACATGCCCAAAACTTTGAAGTGAAGAAATACTAGAAGTATAAGAGTTAATCCAGAGTGGCACTTATGCATATATGTTAGTATTTTGATTCATCAAGATAACAGTTAACACATGTTCTAAAAGATTTTAATCCACTGGTATTTTTATTGCCTAAAATTTAGTTATGTGGTATTGTGTGACTGATGCTAGGAGAGAGAAAGCTTATGCAATAACCATTGTAGGAGCAAATGGGTGCTCAACAGAAAAAACAAATACCTGGGGGTGCAATGGGTTCTCTTGACATATGACTGAAAAAATCCCTGCTGTATCGGTTTGAAATTCGGAGTTTGAAACCAATACTGTTTATCACAGGATAAAGATCCTGTTTTGAGTACTGTGCCTGCGTGCACGTGTAGTGATCCTCTATGTGAGATCTCCAATATTTAAACAAAGATATCTCTCATACATATGTTTCAAGTTGTTTTTTTTTTTTCATCTTTACATATTTTTAAACTTCAGTTATGATAAGCATAGCATTTGGTCTGGGTTCCTTTTTTCCAGAGAAAGCCATGCAAATCCAGGTTGTGCACCAGAGATACAGCAGCTTTGTTATACCAGTCCGAAGTGTCTATGAACGTTATTAAAACTGATAAAGCCTTTGGCTTGCCTTTGAAAGGAAATTGAGCCTAACTCTGGTGTGGTTAATCAGCAGCCCAGTACTGGCATCATATATGGCCAAGTATCAACTGACATCTCAAAGGCTGATCCCAACTTTCCTCCTGTGTCCAACAGATAACTCCATGGTTCTGGAGAGATACATATCTGAAAGGTATAAAGAGATTCCTGCTGATCTTTTTGGTGTATGATTTTTTGGGGGCTGGTTGATTATTTTTTTTTGGACTGCAGTATGGTTTTATGTGTTGTCAAATGCATTCTTACGGGAATGTAAACAATGTAAACTTGTAGGACTTTGACAAATCTACAAAGGGAGACATGATTGCTGTATGAAAGAAGAAAAGGAGGTTTGAGGCACTATGTGACTCCAGCCCTTTAGAGGGTCCTTTCCAGAGTGTTTAAAACAGTCGCTTGAAATTCTGCAGGAAAGGTATTGTTCTCTGCGTTGCCTAGTGACGCTTTTCTGATAATATCAGAAATTCAAAATAAAGCACATTTTTTATACCGTAAAATTAGAATCTTGATCAAGATCCTGTTTTTCTGATACACAGGTTGCATACAGTAACAGCCACATTGCTACATGCAATGTGTTTGCATTTACTCTGTGACATAAGCCTACAAGTCAAGGAGCTGAACAGTTCACCAGATCATTTCCAGATTTGTTGTTGGTTTATGCAGAGCATCATATAGATACCAAATAAATACCAGGGATGTTATTGCAGAAGTTTAGCCCAAGTGTGTAACAACACATCTTCCTCACTGTTCAAGAGCTGTTGGGCCTACGCTAATTCAATTCTTCAACCTTTTGTTTTGTAACTCTTGAAGGCAGCAGCATTTGTACAGCAGACTGGAATACTCTTCAGTAAAATATTCTCTCAAAAGCACACGCTGTGAGGCAGTTATTGTACAAACGGATTTTACCTTAATGCCAGGGGGTACTTCATCTGGCCTCTTTCTCTTTCTGTGTTAAAGTATTCTCTTTTTTTAAAACTAAAGATGAAATTAAGATCCTGATGACCTTTTGGAGGAATGATAACAAGGTCGTCTTTCTGAAAGATTGGGTCATGGAAAAATCTTTAAGGGAGCATTTCTCATTCGATTGAGTGAGTGGATTTTAGAGCTGTCACTCTGAGTCTTGTCTGTTGCAAAGTTTCGCCCTTTCTAAAAAAATCAAATAAAAAAATCTATTATGCATTATTAATTACCTTAATTAAGGTAATTATTTACCAAGTTACCAAATTAATCAGCTAGAATGGTATATTTTCTAACTCTGTGTATCTTTATACTGTACTAAATAAGAGAGTGTGCATGGAGGCAAAAATATGCAATGGACTTAACTGAATAGAATGGACTTCTTTGCCTCTTCAATGGTCTTAAAGATCATGTATGCAACCATTGCAAGGTGTGGTTACATCAGTACTGTAGCTCAGAGCAGAAGTGTGACTGTGAAAGAATCACCTGGGAGTCGTCATTGACGTGCTTTGGTTCACATGGTGGAGTGGTCTAGGTGTCCAAGTTGGATACTTGGCACCAGCTGATTTATTTGCTTGTGACATCTGCTCCTTTTGAGTCATGTCACACCGTACTGTAGCCATAGATTTCAGGAGGATTTTGAGTTGGCTTCAACTGTGCATACCTTAAAAATGTAGAAAACCAGAAGAGCTGTTTTGCAATACAGTTTCCTATAGCTGTAAACTCATCCAAAGAGAAATAGTTAGTAGTGTTCAGGGGAGCATAGGTCAGTTCAGAGACAAGCTTTAACTTTTTTTCTTACTTATTCAGAGCTTGGAAAATCTTTGACATTGCTGTCTATTGCTTGAAGCATCATGTTCTTTGATCTTTATGTTGTCTCATCTTTATCCTCTCTGTTACCATTTCTCTTGCTTTTATAGCTTTTGTATTTTTCCTTATGTTAAGTTTTGTAGCATTATAAAATGTCTTCAAGAATTACTTTATTGTTTCAAGCCCTCAAGACATTTGTCTTTATTCCACAATCTGTTATTACCTTTGGTATTATCCTACCTCCTTTGCTGTCTCTGTTGCAATCTCTGTTCTCTGTTTCTACAGTGTGGATCCTTTCTCACCCACACTGACAATTTAATTTTCAGTACTTCCCTGTTTATTTTTTCTTATTCATTACTTTTTCTGCTTCCTTTATGCTGGTATTCTCAGGCTAAAATATGGAAAACCAGAGTCAACTTCCCTGCAAAGAAATAGAATTGTTCTTCCTACCTTAGATGGACCAATATCAGTACCTGAAACAGCTTTTTTTAGAGTTTTCTTAATTTTTTCTCCACTGCCCTGCAGAATGCAATATGATCATCTATTAAAGGAGATCAAAGTTTGGGCTCTTTTCAAAAGGCTGGACTAGCTGCGAGTGGTTAACATACAAGGCAATTCAATGTTGAATTAATGAGCACAAATTGAAACCAACTACAGTGCTTTAGTCAGAGAAATTCTGAGTATGGCTCGTGTGTCTTTTTCACACAGCATTGTACCATGAGTTGTTAAATAATTCAGATTTTAGCCAAGGCATATTGTGTGTCAAGGTATATTTGGTGATGAAGGAAATAAAGCCAGTCTCTGTCTGCATCAGAGAGGTGATAGAAGCGGTGCTGTGTGTCTGTGTCTGTATTTGTATGGAGAGGAGGAGGTTCAGTTTCACGAGACAATTGCAAACAGGCTCTGAAAGAATATTGCTCCACTCGGCTAATAAAGGAATGCAGTACTGTTTGTGCTGGTACAAAGAGTAATCAGTTTTACTTGTTTGTGACTAGCAGATTTGTTTCAAGACCTGTCAGTAATACTCAAAATATTGGTTAACATGTGGGTATGGTGAACTAGAGCCTGGATTTATTATAGAGATGAAATAATAGACTCCTAGATTTTGAGAGTTCAATGTATTATTTTTTCCTGCCTGTCCTCTTTCAAATGTCTATGATATCAGTATGCTGTGAATGCACTGAGTGGATTTAAATCTTTATTTAGCTGGATCTTCTGGTTTGTTCAGGGAATTCTGCAATGAAATATGTTGAAATTTTTCCATTACTGTCATGCAGATTGAAACACAGATGCTAGCTGTATACTGTGATCTAAATCTCTATCAGATGGTCTAATCTGGCTCTATACCTCACATAGCCTTTCAAAACACCCTTTAGCACTTATATTCTGATAGGGCAGCTTTAAGATTTGTTAAATCGGTTACAAAGCTCATGTACCTCCTTCTCACTTTTTTCGCATTAAAACAGTAACAGTACTAGTAACCAGTGGGGAAAAAAGCCACAGCTGTGTGCTGAAGAGGGAGCAAAGAAGTAAAGTTTGAGACGGTCATAGCCAGTGTGGTGGAAAAATCACGTCTATATCCTTAACTTAGTCATAGAACTAGCTCAGCAAATAGCACTGCAGTTTTTCTGCACCACTGATATTGCAACTGTTTCTTGACAAATCCCTTTATACTCTGTATTGAAAACAGATTCATAAATATGGCTGTTTTATGGGGAATTCAATACATTTCTTATAAGTCGCACTATGTCATTAAAATATATTTGGGAGTTGGATACCAAAGATATTATTACGGTGGTATAAATCTACTACACATTTTGATGAAAACTCTGGTATCTTCAGAAAGGACAATAAAAATTAATATTAGTAGAGCAAACAAACTGTGGAATAGCATTAGGTTTATCATTTACGCTATTGCTGTTTCTGCAGATCTGACACTGATAATTGTGGATGCACACTTGAAGACTAATAGTCTGAATATACTGTTCATTTATATTTAGGAACTTATTTGATATATTTTAAAAATAGATATGGTTAATATTCTGAAATAACAAAGAATACGTAGAGTTCAAAGTATTCTAAACTGCAATTCAAAGAGGATGTGTCTGAAAATTAGAGGAGTATCAATGTGTACATGCACTTTGTTATGTTAGTGCATGCTTATTGCAGTACCACAAATTATTGGATGTCTGGCAGACTCTTGGGATTGCTTTGAGTATTTTTGATACTCTGCATCAATCTGTTCAGTTATTCCTCTCAGTTTCTGAGGGCAGCTTTCAATACTGTAAATTAGATATCCTATTTAAAAGGAACCATGGTTTAAAAAGATAAAAAACCTGCACGATCTCCTGACCCAGACTTAAGATTAGTTTTCCCTTTTTTTGCATTCTGTCCTTGCCATTATTCTAACCTGCATTTGGGAATGCTGCTACAGATTTTTCAGCTTGGGGTATTGCTTATTTTCATTCAGATGATGTATCTTTGCATCGTACAGTGCTTTTATCTTTGAGTGATGTGTGCTATAGACTCATGCTCACACTAAAAAGCTGAGATTAATTCATCCAGCACAATAATCATGGTATTTAAAGGCACTGTGCACCTTGATGATAAGCTATGATAAACTGTAACTTAATTAAATGTTAGCCAGAATTTTGTTCCATGACATTGCTTGAACACTTTTTGTATCTGTTGGCACGTTAGTTTAGTCAAAGAAGGTAACAGTGAGAAGAACTACATAAGATGTTCAGTGATAGGTGGCAGTGGTCTTGCCAGCTTTGATTTTGGGCCAAAGATTGGGATGGTACGTATTGCTGTGTTGACAGGCTACATTATTAGGTCACCTTGTAGAAAAGTAATTTGACTTGCTAATTAGTTGTGAGATGATTCAATTATCTTGGTGTATAGAAGCCTGGCGTCTGCCTGTTAGCATGTCTCCACAATAGCTATTGCAAAAGGATTTATTTGTTTTGTAATTGGTCCCTTACTATTGAAGAGCAGAACAAGTAGGAGCACGATGGTGGCATCCGAGAGCCCACTAGTACTCCGGCACTTGCAGTAATGATTTCCCTAGACACAGCAACATCAAGCTTACAAGGCAAGGCTCCGGTACATTGCTTAAGCCTGTAGAGGCATGGAGCAGTTGTTTTAGGGCTTCCCTTGATCAAGGGTTATTGTGAAATCAAGGCAATAGACTGTAGTTACAACAGAGCTTTAGTATACTACAAGAATATGTTACTTTGCATAAAAGCACCGTTGCAGAAAGGTAAACTTCCAGTACAATGCAAGGCAAGTAACTGGATAACGAAGTCTGTGACTGATCTATTTGTAGCTATAAATTAATTGATTTCACATGAGCGTAGAGCTAACTACTTCAGTCTTCTCGCACAGCCCGTGCTGCCTGGAGAGCCATTCTGATATTTTATCATGAGTAGCCTTTCAACAGCTAAACTATTATTTAAGCCAGGTATGCACTGAGTGTGTATGCTTCATCCTGCTAAAAACTGTTTAACTACAGCGCTCTAAGATCGCTCAGGTCTACATTACATTTATTCCAAATGCTCAGCAGTTATGCTCATTAAGGGGACAGGCTGCTTTCCAAAATGCCTATATGCATGTCTATATATAGTCTGTATATTAAACATAGACTCAAAAGAATACATGCCGGTGTGCTCCTCTTTGCTGAATAGGAAGGAATGTAGAAAAGTGAGATCAATGTAAAGAAACAAAGCGATAAGCATAAAATCGGGATAAGTTTAGAACTAAATTAGGGCTTTGGAGAAGTTAAATGGGGATGGGATGAAGCAGTGACAGAACCAGTCTGGTTTTTAAAAAAGGGTCAGCAGTGCAATATAGTAACCTGTGCCTTTACCTTGCAAGAAAATGAGATTAAAGAGCCCTCTCAGAACTCTGTCTGTACGGTAATACTGTACAGCAGTGTGGCTTTGGGCAAGAGGGCCTCAGCCCTCGTGAATTCATAATAATGTAGCAGAATTGTACCATTGCTAGTTTCTTTGAGTCTCTGAAGATACTTATTTACATCTGTATGTCCTTGATATGTTCTTAAAGGGCACAGTATGTTAGGGGATGATGCTGAAATGGGTAAGAAGATGCCCAGTGTCTCATGTAAGAAAGTGCTTGTAGTTCAAGCCCTTGAAATAAACTACTATTTTAGTAGTGCTGAAATGATTTGTGCTGCTTTTTCTTTTCTCCTCCTTAAGTTTGAATGATAGATTCTCTTTTGGTTTAATTCTTCTGTTTTATCACCTATATTGCAGAGTATCATTCTGTTCTGACAAATGATCTTCAGTAAAAGGAAATGCCTGCTTGTCATAAAGAGTCAGTTCCTGGGAAAAATGTGGGAAAGAGCTAAAGTTGAGTGGAGTGTTTATTTCTGAAAAGTGAAGCTTGAAGGGATGCTTTCAATTACTCAGGATATAGGAAAGGTGCTTTTGAACGCTAATCAATATGACAAAGGGATTTCTAGAACCATTTTGAGAAAGATATTTAACAGAATGTCTGGACAGTCACTGAACTTTGAAAAGATGTTATATGTATAATTTTTTAAAGTAATATTTGAGAATAGAGCAAATCTAGCATATCGTTGGATGGCTAGCACTTCCTTACTGCAAGGCTTTTTTTACGTAATGTTCATTACTGCAAGGCTCCAAAATCTTAAGAGTAGTAAGGACTTTCTTCGAGCCTTTGAGGGCTATACTCAGCCTTTTTCATACTAAAGTGGAAAAACAGCAAACTTTATTATTTTCACATAGCAATTAGAACTGACCAGTCTCTGGCAGGAATTTGTGCTGAATTTATTGTTCCATTGGCTGTGCCATTCTGCCTTTCTTTGCCCTACCTGGACCTGATCCAAACTACAGTGAAGTCAAGGAGATACTTTTTTTCCAGGCCACTACATTTCATCTGTTTGCCAGAACCTCAGTCTCATACTCTCAGTTGTAGAGGGCCCACACTTGTTCTTCTGCCTGTGTGGAAACCCTCCTGTGTCACTGCTGAGCATGGGAAACATGAGATTTCTATGATATTAGATCAGACAGGGATGAATTCTTCCTGCTCTTGATGTACTTTGGTTCACCTGTGATGCAGAGTGAGACGAAGGTATGTCATTTCTTGGTCGAATAGTGTGACCATATTTCTTTATCTGACTGAATTAATGCAATCCAGAATCTGTCTTAGGGGTTGATTTGTTATTTGTTTGGTGTTTCCCCTGCTCTGCCTCTCCCCTCCCCACCCTCGGTTTACATTAACATACTTGAAGATGTAGTTTGTCCTATAGTCTAGCTGGTTTTGTTTGCTTCTAAAAAAACGTTAAGTAGACATCATTAGGTACCTTGGGTCTTCCAGGGTTGAGAAGAATTATGAAAGAAAAAAATGACAGTTTCATGTAGATGCTTCATTAAACATAAGGAATCTTCTTAGCTAAGAAATCTGAGCACTAGACACATAGAACATATATGACCTAGGCAGCAGCAAGAATTAAAGTGATGTCTCATTAAAACAGTATTTATTAAATCATCTAACCTACCTGTTAACAATTTCTAAGGGTAAGGAATAGAACATGATCCCTCTGTTCTCCTTATTGAAAATATTTCCAAAGGAGATATTCCGATCTTTCTGTCTTTTAAATTAATTTGTATCCAGCTTGAAGTATGCTCCAAAATAAACATGACCATGCGCTTGCCGTTATATTTTAACTAAGCATGCTTCATTTTAGTTTAGTAATTACAATTATGGATACTTATCCCTTTTGCAAGTCTCGCAGATGTAGTCATATTGTACTGCAAAAACTATTAACAGTGTTTTGTTTTTTTTTTTCTCTCTGAGATGTGCAGGCAATCTCACACATCTCTGACTTGCTTTTCTGGCATTCATCAGTCAGTTTAAGAGTAAAATTAAAACACTTTACTATTGTGAAAGAATTCTTTATTTGAGAAACTAGTGACTTTGAAGATCAGCCAAATTTAAAAAAAAAATATGCTCAAGTGCATCTAATCTGTTAAAATTTTTTTAAGTAGGAAGGGTATTTTTCTATAAGGACAATTACCTCTTTCCACTTTTAGATGTAATTGATATTTTTAAAGCATTCCTGTCCTAAGTAGCCCAACTACATATTTTTGGTGACCGAAACTGAAGCATTCAGGTTTATTCTCAAATAGCTTGGATAAATACTTCATCTGAATACTCTGACCACATCTGTTTATACTCTGATACCTCTGGTTCACTTTGTGTGCAAATTCCATTAGCAATTTCAGTATGGTTTTGATGTATACAAGCTGTGAAGAAGCATGTGTCCAGCACATCACAGTTAAAATAAGGAAATATGTGTGATTAAGAACCTTAGGATTGATCTTGGAAAGGAATGACTGTATTTCTGTTATTCTTGAACAGTTACTCAGGGAGTTACCACTGTAAGTATAGGAATGCTGTCTTTGAAAATTATTTGCCTTAAATCAGAGATCTCCTAGCTCCAGCTTTTCTGGACTTTTTGAAAAAAGTACTGCAAAACTCAGGGAAGAGCAGAGATCAAACAGTTCTCCAGGCCTTTCAAAGACTGAGAGCAAAGAAAAACACTGAAAACTTGGTTTATTCCATGAAAATACATCCCTCATTTCACTATAAAAACATATCCCTGTTTCCTACAGCAAAATGTGCTGTCACATGCCAAAAAAAAAAAAAAAAAAAAAATCAATCTAGTCTTTTGCGAAAGAGAAGGGAGAATGTAGAGCATATTTTTAACCTATCTTTACAACCAAAACAGCCCTGCTTGGGGATAACAAAACGTGAAAGATACGTTGCACTGTGTGAAATAAATACTGTCCCATATTCCTAAATATACTATAGCTAGCTTGATATTTTTTGTACTAATCACATTATCATGTCTTTTTGGAAGAGATGGACATCTGAATGCAATGAATTAAGTCAGTGATAAATTTATTTTGAATTGTTCTTTTTTTGTTGTCGTTCTTAACTGAGAGCGGTTTTGCTGTTGCTGGTGAGCAGGAGTGGTGGTTTTAGTGGGAACAAAAGCAGAATAGCTTCCAAGCATGCACTCCTCTTTTCCCCGTTTCTACAGTTCTTAGGTTAGCTCAGCTGCAGCACAACAGAAGAGGGTGCAGGAATGAGACGAATGCATGGGAGAGCTGCTCACATGGATTCCTTTCCTAAGTAGCTAATTGTGGACTCCCCTGTCTTCCTACGGACTTATACAAGGGACCTATTCTGGGGTTTCTGTTGGAAACCTTTACTTTCCTTTTCATTCTTTAATTGTTACTATTCAGTAGGGTGCAGGGTGTGAAGGAATCTTGTCCATTCTTTTATGTTTCACACTTGCAAGTGCGATTTAAAAGATTTTTAGTATTTCCAATATTAATTGCTGTGTCTTTACTTCAGCAAACTAAGAGACCGTTAGGAGACCTTCACTGCAAGAAATATTCTTACATACTCATGGTATCTAATAGGAAATACTCAGGTAAATTATTAAACTTTAAGAAGATAATTATAATTAATTATTCTTAAAAACATCCTTATTAGGAATTCATAAACACAGAATAAATCTGTTCTGGTGACAAACCAAATTTTTCAATCTAACCAGTTTTCTGAGTGATAGTGAGTCGAATTATTTTCTGAAGAATTAAATCTTTTTTTCACCCAGAATTTTCTATCTGGTTTTGTAACTTATTTACCAACAAGTTTGCTTACCAAAGGACTAATCACCCAGCATTTTATCAATATGTTCTAATACAATAAAGATAAAAGTAAATCAAGTCCACTTAGTTTGTTTTTATTCGGATTTAAAAAAGAACACATAAATAAAAATTTCCTTGCAAGAAAGGAATGATAAAACATCCTTGCAACACATACTGGGACTGTATTTTCGTCGGAGATAATCTCTGAAACAAGTGAGCTGCTGGTAGCTAGTATCCGACGTACATTGTACATTCTCTGTGAGATGTGTGGCAGCGCTCTGATAGTTTGCATGCAGGCTGTAATGAACATACCCATGCTGCCAGCCCTTGGCCATTTTATGCAGTACCCCTTATCTTCAAGGGAGATGGATTGTATTTGATGGCGGGTGAGCATGTGTGAGAAAGAATACGAAGCAAGCATTAGAGCTGAGCAAAATCCCAGCTTGCAAGCCTGTTTTAAAATATGTATGTGTAATATAGTGTTCTCATCAAGAAACAAGATACTTATTTCAAAGAAGCTGCTAAGATAACCAGCAATATTTGAGGCTGTTAACTGCAAAACACTGCTGACTTGTCAATGGGATGTGATATGGGTGGACAGTGGCTCTGCTGCTGCCTGGTCAAGGACTCTGTTAGTTGTTTCTCTATGAAGGCTCTTTGTCAGCGCTCGCTCACTCTCTTTCTCTGTTAATTTAGGGTGTACGCTGTCATACATTTTAACTGACTTTCCTGTTGGGAGGCTGCTAGAGGGTGATAGTAGGAGATTCTGACTTCTGTTGCCATCCATATGCTGATGCTAGGCTTTGGGCTAAGGAAAAACATCTAATGTTTCTTTTTTATTATTATTTATTTTAAGTTCCTTCTCTGAAACACATTAGATTAAAATGTTAATGTGCTGTAGCTACTGTTGCTGTCAGAGGCTAGATATCATCAGGAACTAAAAGAAAACAGAAATGTTTGTGTTTTTTCAACAAGGGAGCTATTTTATTACTAATAATCCAGAAATGAGCCAGATTGGGTATTTCCAGTTATAATCAAAACCTCACCATGAACTTTGTACGTGCCTTGAAGAGTAGTTGATTTTATACCTAGTGTGTGGTAAATATTTGTGACACGCACATGCTGAATGATTAGCTGGACTTAAAATAACTAAAGATTAGCATATGAGAACTATAAATCCTAAAGGGTTTAGAATAAAGAAAAGAATCTGTAGGAACTACTGCAATGTCTGAACAAGCAGTGGAGAGAGCATCTAGAAGGACATTCTCTTTGAACACAAAGCTTAACAATGGTTTCAGTTACTGCTATGTCTGCTGCCCTTTCTAAAAGTCTAAAAGCACACCCTAACATGTAATTTGACATTCCTTCTCTCCCCAAGAAAATCAAACCAGCAAACCTTTGACCACCTTGTCACACACAACAGACTTGGTTTTTCCTTGCTCTTACATTTTCTAGTGTGAATTTCACAATCTTCTTATCTGCTACTAGCTAAATCTGTACAGACATTCAAAATTTGGTGGCGTTTTCTCTTTTTCCCATTCATAATTTTAGCAAAATTTTTCCTTTCCTAAAGCATGTGTATGAAATGTGTATCTACTACTTCCTTGGATCCTTCAGGTTACTGAACTACTCAGAGGTTTTTTTCAAGTACCTGTAAAATTACATCATATTTAATTCCAAGGTGGTATTTTTAAAATACAAAACTAAAACCATAACTCAAACCCCCCTTTGAATCCTCACCCAACTTCCAGTGCATAATTGCTAGTGTAAAGTCTGCATCCAGCTGTGTGTCTAATTTGCACACACAATTATTTCAACTGCCCAACAAGAAGTGGGTAACTGCACAAGCAGGTGAACGTAATTAGTTGTTTGCGTTTGTAATTGCCTCATTTGCACATGCAGTCATAGCAACTCTGCATTCTAATTAGCTTACAAATGTCTGGTGCAATGCTATTCCCTCACTTTGTGTATTCAGACGACACTTTTGTGTATTACAGTGATAAAAGAGTTTTGGAGAGCTGGTTGGTATTTAGTGGTTAGGGGATACTGTCCTGCTGGGTTCAGACAATCCAGAATTGCGTGATGCCAGGGGGAGGAAGGGGGATCTCTGGCCAGTAAGATGTTTTCTCCTTGTTGAGCCTCCAAGGTATTTCCAACCTGTTGTGAGAAAGCTGTGCTGCTTATTCTCGTATGATAGAGATGTGTTTGTGCTGAGCAGCAGCTCAGAGGCAGCGTGCTATCAGTGGCATGGCAATCTGTGTACTGGTTCTTACCACACCTAGAACTGTAGGTGAGCCAAAGCACCTTCAGAGAATGGGCTTCTTTTCAGCCTGCTGTGGAGCTAAGCATGGGTTCATATTTGCCAAATACTGAACATAGAATTGCAGTTCCTGCTCATGTTCATGTTCTGTCAGGGTCTGAAATTTTAT
This sequence comes from Ibycter americanus, assembly GCA_035590275.1. Taxonomy (NCBI): domain Eukaryota; kingdom Metazoa; phylum Chordata; class Aves; order Falconiformes; family Falconidae; genus Ibycter; species Ibycter americanus. Next base: position 13,705,434 of record JAVJGI010000036.1, read on the forward strand.
TAGTTTCTTTTAGAGTGAAATAATCCAAAATCTAGGTAGAGTTCATTCTCTGTAAGTCTCTTGAGTATTGTTTTTCTACAGATTGAAATCATATTCAGGCTTTTCTGCGCTAGTAAAATAGCATGATTAATGGGAATTTAAGATGCAAAATAGCATCTTTACTAAACTTTCTAGGTCTTTCTCTGTGTACCGGTTTCTGGAACCCCAAATCTTGCAGAAGAAGTACAATATAGTTTCAGAGGTAGTAAATCAGCCAAGGGAAGGTGAATGATTAAATACATCAAAATGCATGAAAATTACTTAAATGGAAACCATTAGATTAAATGAAACAGCTACAGTATAATATCCTGATGACTCTAGAAACTTTATTTAGATCATAACTGTACTGATGTTGTGCAAATCCCATGATTAAAGAGAACGTAACATATCTCTCCCTCTTCTCTCTCTGCCTCCTTTTCTTTTAAGAAATTGCAATTTCAGTTTCTCTATGGCTTAATAAACAGTTACCTCAATAAAGGCACTTTCTTCCGATGTTCTGCACCAATCTGCATTTTGATGTGGTACAGCATGAAACCTTATCTCAGTGTGGCATGTTTGCAGAAATAACAATGTTTAAATAATGACTGAAATGAAGCATAAAAATCCTTTGTAACTAAAATGGACATACTGCAAAATCTTAAGCCTCAGCTCCCATTACTGCTACCCATATTTCTTTTCCGGGGCTGACACTCATACATCATACCCATCACAAAGCCGTGTTCCCAAACCGTGTGCATATTTTGAATTTGTTCTCTGCTTTAGATTTCTTTATCGTTCCACTGAATGGCAGTTTTTGGTCTTAATGCCAAGCTGTTTCATGAAGTTTCATTAAAAATATATATCATTCTATTTCTTTTGAAATCTCCTAGTGAATTATCATTTTCCTTCTCATCTCAGTGGCATCATATTTGTTGTATGATTTCTGGATTGTGAATGTCATTATGCTTCTTACGTAGTTTATGTATTGTACGCACAATTTTCTCAGAGAATTAAAAGGTCAAGTTTCCTGCACAAATTACTTGATCTTTCTCTTTATTTTAGTGTGTTGTTTCATTTGGGACTTTTCAGTTATGTACATCCTGATACTACTGAAAGAAGAATTTTGATTTTTGATGTTTCACATTCTAAGCCACTGTCCATAAACACAGGTGCCCATCATTGTATGTTAATTTAGTATTCCTTCTGACTGCTGTGCTGCACTTTCACATACCCTTGCCCTGTCTGCATGCATACAGACACTGTATTAGAGCTTTTAGGGAATTAGACTGCAACAACAGCATGCAGTAATAGCTTCCTAATGGGGTAACTAATGGCTATTATTCCATAACTCATGAGAATTTGGAAGCCTAATTCTGATTGATATTAAAATAATTAAATAACAATGACGGTTTTTTAACCAATCCTCTTACCAATATTTGTAATTTATCATTATAATGTCACAATTTGTAACGGACAAGTGTTTAAAAAACAAATTTTGCCAGTCGGCATGTAATATGAATCACATTACCATACGGAGTTAGTGTGCCCTAAATGCAGAACGCACTGTGCAATTGGAGAAGGAAAATGGTAAGGGAGGAAGAAGATTAGAGATCAGTGGCCCAAGGGTGCTTTTAGTTGCAGTGGACTAAATTGACTGCAAACTTGCAATTCCAGTTGACGTCAGTGGAATCTGCCGGTGTCTTAAGAAGTTCTCATCAGCTTAGCAGTATTCATCTGAAGACAAAATTAGAAATGTATTCCACATAGTGCCACTGCACGATCTGTGCTTTACTGCGAGAGAAAGTGGATGTGAGAAATTCAGGTAGAGTTCAGAGAAAGATGTAAACCTTTTATGGAAACTTGAGGAGAATAGCCAAGAGGACCTGGACCTACTGAGGCACAAGAATAGAAAGAGAACAGAGGTTTCTCTGTAAAGAAAAGGGTTAGCCAAACTCCCTTCATATGGCACCACAGAATTACTGTTCTCTACTCTGATTTTGAATTAATTTGTCTTTTAAGGAGAAAGAAAGCTGAAAGTCTTGACCATTTGCTAAGCCACACAAGAGCTCAGAGAATGCTATTACCAAAAGACAAAAGCTTTACAATTATTTTGTTTTTCTCTGCCAGTCTGCAGGCAAAAGGGTTGAATCTGTGCAAGTCTGCAGTGGTCTGCTAAAGTACTAGGTATGTTTGATTCCACTCTGTGATGTGGGTGAATGCGTTAGGGGCAGTGGTGAGTGTGGGTAGTACGGCAGAACCCACACTGGTCTTGTTCTGCCCTTGCTCTGTACTGGGCTTGTTTTGCACAGTGCCCTGATGGGCCATTACTGCAGTGAACCCAGTGCAGAGCTACTGGGAGGACTATGTGATATGATTCTATTATTTTAGTTATTAATAGCATTCTGGGAAGTTTCCATTAAACAGTAACAATAGTAACAATAATAATGACAGTGTGCGTTTCTGATTCTATCTGAGTTGCACAAGTGCATTCACGGTGTGAACCTGATGCAGTCTCTCCAGTAGGCAGTGTTTGTTAAAGAGGATATACACAATAAACGGTGCTCTTCCAGCAGGACCATGTGAAGGATGATGGTGGCATTCAATATGTAACAGATTATTAGAGAATTTGGTTTAATATCCATGCACTGATTGGACCCTTGATTTAATCCTCCTTCGGAGTCCTCTCCGATGCCGTCTGCTGGTACTAGTTTTTTTGTGAACAGTTATATGCAAACTTTGCATTCATAAAAGGGGGTGTTAATAAAGTTTGGTATTTTTATCTCTACTGAACTTCAAACCATATTTCCACAAGCATATAAAGGCTTTGCAGCAGCACTGTGGATTTGCTTATCCCCTTCCAGCCCCAGTTAGGCAAAAGTAATTTCTTGTCTGTACAGTAAGTATACCTAATAATTTGTTTATACTTTAGAATCCCATCCATTAAACAATGTTAATAGAACAATTAGAATCAGAATTAAAGTCTGTTATTATTAAGAAATAGTTGGTTTTAGCATTTTCTTCCTTTCCTGACATAGAGAAAACGTGCCATTGTAGCTGTCAGGGCACTGCGAGTCCTTCCCTGCCCCACACAGCCCCTGTCCCAGGGCACCCTGAGCCTGCTCCCTGGCCATCACCTGGAGCTCCCTGACTGACCTTGCACCCAGCTTGTCACCTTACTTGTGCCTGACACCCCCAGGCTGCCAGTGGGCCTGCTGGCATCACGGTGCTGTGGAAGAATAAGGCTTTGACATTTGGGGTCTGTGGGAGAACAGAGGCAGGAAGATCAGCTTGTTTCACAGAAATGAAAATATACCACTATTTCCGCAGGTGTTATAAGCATGCAGAAGCAAGTAGAAGTTTCCTCAGCACAAGAAATGTATAAACCAAAGCTGAAGGCAGAAATTGTTGCTGCATTTGTTAAAAGAAACAGAAATAATGCGAAGGCAACAGCATAGTCACAAGGTCTGGGCACTGTTTTGCTGACGGTGGAGGGGAAGGTATATGAGTCTCAGAAGAGCAACTTCTAGGGAACTTTTCAAGGAAATCAAAACTTGCACAGGCAGCTTCAATTATGTCTCATCTGATTACTCCAACTAAAATCAGATGAAAAATTTTAGAAGCGCAGTATTTGCTTTCTTATGGTTGGGAGAAACAAGTTGGATGCTGGCTGTTGAGGCTGTTATTTTGATACCTAAAGAGCAGGCTCTTCTATGCCAGCTTCAATTCAGTCTTTGGGAAGACAGGGACCAGGGCACAAGGGGTTGTTTTCTTTTTTCCCCTGCCACCCCCACCCCCCTTTTTTTTTCTGGCAGCTTAAGTTGAAAACTTGCAGTAATGTGCCAGCAGTCAGTGAAATTAATTTCTCCTTGCTTTGTATTTTAGGCTTATACTAGAAGCACGTAAAGCATTGTCACTCTGCTTTGATTACTGCTGCAACTGGGCAAAAATGCTGGTACAAGCTGGAGGGGCTGGGCTTGGCCTGGCAGCACTGCTGGCACAGAGCCGCCGGCTCTTGGCCCTTTTCAGAGGATTAGAACAGATACTCAGCATCCTGCCTTCCCAGGTTGAACAAAGATCCCAAATGATTCTCTTGTTCAGCCTTATCTTACAATGCATAATGCACATTAAAGAGGACGTTTGTATATTCTGAAAGGTTTTTAATATAGTTGGTGTTTGGATCCCTACTCAAATGCACTGGGCTCCCTTCTTCTTTCCAAGTGCAACAAATAGCAGCTACCAGCACACGTGGGAGCTTACAGACTCTGTATCCCCAATGCATTGTTCAGGGATTTTTATTTCATACATCATTTCTTAGTCACAGCTGTATAATCATACATCATGTCTATAGAGCATAGCGTGGCATTGAAGTTGTATTCTGAATACACACTAAATATTGAAAAATCAACGCAGAGAAAACTGTATTTTTTACTGCAGTTTGCCAGAGCCAATTTCTCAATTCTTTAAAAATCAACATGTTTTTCTAACAACTGCAGACCATATGTCAAGCAAAAATTCACCCATATAGATTCACAGTAGATTTAGTTTTCTTAGGCATTGATGTAGTATTGGGAGCTAATAAATAAATAAATAACCAGTAAAAAAGATTTCTGTAAACTGTTCAGAGACATGTTACTGACACTGTAATGGTCCTTAGTTGGGGCAGTTGTATCTAGAACATCTCCTGTCATAGTAAGTATTTTTATGCCTATGCAAAAACCCCTGTCATAAATCATTAGCAGGAGAAGAACCTAAGACGTATAGGAACAAAACCATACGTCTCAGCTACAATCACCTGAACAAGCAGCACTATTTCTAATAATGATAGCAGTAATAGTTGTTATCCTATCTTTGCATAGACTCCTAGAGAGAGTTGGCATTTAACCAGCATGTTACAAATGCCTTGGTTTAGTGACTATGAGGTCTGCAATAATGCTTCTGATCTAATTAACATTTATCTATTCAGTAAGTGCCAAAGGAAGCTTCAGACAGCCTTATGTATTGTTCACTGGAATAGGTTATTTTTGCAGGTCAGCAGCCGACGCTGACGTACAGCACTGCCTTTCTGATAGTTCTTCGCTTGGGAGGAGCTCCCACAATGCTGGGCCAGATCACAGCAGCTGTTCCTTAGGCAGCTGCAAGTGGGTTCACTTGTAACAACAGAAAAACCTAGAAAACCTATAGACCTGACACAGGGAAGTCCAGAGGAGAAGCTATAGACATGACTACTAATTTTCTCTGTAGGATTGCTTGTTGTCTTTATGGCTGAACGTGAGAATTTTTTATTCCAGGCCATTAGCCGCAAAGACAGAGATAAGATTTGAAGTGATCTATAAGCAAGTGGCATAGGTCATAACGTGTTTGGAGTGGGCAGCCTTGGACCATCTGTACTACTTATCTCCCTCCTTTTTCTTTTTTTATCAGCTCTGGCTTTTTTTGGCATTTGTATGTATTTTTGAGTTGCAGAGGTTTTCTCAGAAAGAAGGGCCGGTCCTTATTCTGAAGAACTAAATGGGAATAAAAAGGGTTGCTATCTTACTGTTCCCATGGGTGGTAGGAGATTACACTTGGTTACTCAGGAAATGCCCTCCAGTCCTGTATTCCTTTCCGTTTTGACAAAGATAAATAAGGGAAAGATCATACAGTATTAGCTAAAGGAATGAGAAACATTAAAGCAACAGGAGTCGGCCCAATCCTACTGGTCCCAAGAAGCTTGCTCTACATTTCGCAGTATACATAATCATAAATTAATTTAAAGACTTGTTGACTTCTCTGGAGTTGTTCTAGTCATTTCACAAACTTTTGGATCTGATTCTTTGAGAAAAGACAAGTGCAACTGTTAGTGAAAGATTAACCAGAGCTTAGTAGTGTTAGTGCTTTCTTTTCTTCCCAGTTGCTTGCTGTGCTTTCTATAAGATACAATATGTCATAATGATATATATGCATTGTCAACACTCAGATATCACGACTGTGCATTAATGGGCTGCATGATGCGAAGGCAGCCAGCTGGTACTGCAGGATGTCCGGAAACGGGATAACCACATTCCTATGGTGGTGTGGTATTTGACTCTTCTGGCTGAGGTTGGCACAACCTGGAAGATCTCTGCTCTCTGCACAGCCAACAGGAGCTTTCCTTTCCTGTTATACTCGAATGTTCTCATGGTGTGTTCGCTTATGAAAAACTACATCCTAATTCACATATGTTTTGTATTACCCATGCTTTTCTTTATCTGGTTATCCCATTCACTTGGCTACTTTGAAATTTCACTGGATAGTATGCAATGTCATGCATTAAAAACCACTACGTTCATAATATCCCCAGCTCTTCAATGCTTCTGAGTGCAGTTTTAGAAAAACAGTGTCTTCGTACCACAATGCATCCTCTTCTCCTCCCACATTGTACCCAGGAACGCGCAGCCCTGCCCTGAAGAAAATGCAGTGTGCTTGTACGGTAGCTCCCATCATAACAAAATCACAACAGTTTTAATCTTATCAGTCTCAAATAGTGGCAGAAGTCTGTGCAAACTCAGGTCCTTGCTGTCTGACAATGTCACAGTTCATCCTCATCCAAGATATCAGTTGTCATAGCGAACTGACAGTGCACAAAGAGCTGCAGTATATAGTGCCAACGCTACAGCTGTAGATGATCCTTAACATACTTTCTGCCCGCACCCCCTCCCAGGAAAAAACAACCTTCACTTCAGGATGGTGAGGAAAAAACAGTCTAATACCTTATTCTGTACAATGTATCTAAGAAAACTTCCATGTCCATTTAAAAATACTCTGAAATCATGTTCTGCTGATTATTTCTGTTTAGTACCTTTTTAAATTATGATATATGTGATATACATTATGGTATGCACAAGCGCTCTAAAAAGCTAGGGGCAGGCTATGAAGATTTTTCCCCCACGTTTGTGGATATTTTAATTTTTGAAGCATAATTTCTCTTATCTCTCCTCTTGCACTACTTTGACCACTTCAAGGTCCATTATTTGAGGTACTCAAAAATTAATAGGAAATAAACTTTTTCTTAGATCGCAGTGATTTAGTGTGGCTATGGAGGTTAATACTTGTGTGATGCTAATCAGTGACAATGAACAGAATTGTTTAGGTAACCCTGGAAGAACCACTTAAAAAAAATACCTTTCAACCCTATCAAAAGAGAATCATTAAAACTTTATACTTGGATGTGCTTTAAAATATGTACTTTCAGGTGCAGGAAAAGCTACGCCAGGTTTTTCAAGCAAGTTAGCTATCCAGTTACCGTGACTGCATGCACAAATCGGGTATTTGTACGTGGAAGGAGTCAGTTCCCTTAGCACGTGCCGTTTCCAAACCAGGCACGCCAATGTGCTCATATTTCTTATAGATAACTGAGTGCTAAATTCATTTGAAATCCTTTATGATGGGATACTTTGTCCCTGTTTCTCCCCAAGAGAGCCGAAGAGGTGGTTCTGAGGTCATTCATCAGGAACTAGAATGGGAGGCTGAGTCAAACCAAGAGCATAAATGAACCAGAACCACGTTTACAAGAATTATTTGCCCGAGATCTGGCTTGAACTGTGACCTGGGAAAATAAGCCTGTTCAGTTTTGACCCAGAGCCAAAATTAGCTCTGTAGTTCCATAATATTAAAAAAAAAAAAAAAAAAAGGATGTGACTAATGGGCATCGCTTAACTGGAAGAGTTATGAATCACTGATAAAGTTGTGTTATTTTGAATTAGCCAGTCTTCTTCCATCAGCAGGGCTACAAAAAGTAATTTAATTTTTTTTAATTTTAAAATAATTTAAAAAAAGTAATAATGCTTTGTCACTTGGACGATTTTTAGATTAAAAAAATCTTCACATTAGAAGAAAAAGGACAACTGCTTGGGTTTGTCCTAAAAAAAGTCTTAAAATAAAAGTAGCACAATGTCCAGTTAGGTACTTTAAAGAACAGCAGCTTTACCAAGAGCTTTTGATTTTTGTAGTACCTTCTTGTCTGGTATTTTTGAAAATAGGAGATCAGAACACAAGAGCTGGAAAGAGATGAGGTGGAGCTGAAAGACGAGAAAGAGGAACAACAGGGAACTGCGGGGACTGAGGAAGGGAGGATAAATGAAACAGCATGGAGATGAGAAAAACAAGAGCCAGGGAGGGGGGTGGAGGTATTGGAGTGAGCTGAAGGGAACAGAAGAACAACAAGAAACTTTAGCCTTTCTGATCTATAAGACTTGTCTGTATTTTGCATTTGCTGTTAAATATAGATGACAACACGCATTCTACAAAGCAGAAAAATAAAGGAAGCCAGAAAAAAACAAATGCTGTGAATAAGTCTTTGGGTTATTCTAAAAAGCATAAAAGACTTTCAAGTTACTGGTCTTTTGATTTATTATGATGTTACCAGGATTGAATGGTGTCTGTGCAGCTCTACATTTCAGATTTAGGAATCTATGCAGTAAACATGATTTCAATTATCTTTGACAAATGTTTTGATTTTATTCATAGGGAAGGCTGCTTTCATAAGGAGGGCAACGTTTTGCTCCGCTGTTCTATTTAGGCTTAGTGTGACCTACTTACCTGGTCCTTGCCCCTCTGGTTGAATTTGCGTCCTCTCCCTTTTATTCTTGTTCATCTGGAAAAGCTGCCCCATGCCACATCAGAACTGGCTGCATTTGGTTGTCAGACGAAATGTTTCCTGGGTGAAAATTGCTGCTGGGATGTAGGATCTTTAGTTTAGATGCTAATTAAATCTAGTGTATTAGTACTACTTTTATTGCTATTAATGTGAGGATTTTTGCCTAGCTCCATTTAATGTTAATGTGAAGAAAAAGGGAGAAAATGCTTTTTTGACAAGCTAAAGAAAACTCTGTTCAAATGACTTTGTGTTTCCTCTACTCATTATGTGTTGATATAAATGTAAATGTCTATGAGAAATGTGGAAAGGAAAATGTAAGGCAATACACACTTATTTTTGGCTGGGAATAGCAGTACTTATGAGTCAATTTAGGCTTTCTAGCCAAAAAGACTTGGCAACTACGGTACTGACGGCATTTGCACATGCTTTTATACATTTGCTGTTAGGGGTCGATCCTGCAGAATCCTGCAGTCTCTTTATGGTAAAGTAAATTTAATGTAAGATTGAATGGAAGGTAATAAACTCACAAAAAGCATGCAGCATGACCTGTTGCTTAATAGCTTTCTTACAGATGCAGACACCTGATTCTAATACGTCTCTGCTCTTCTACTAGGCATTCTCTTTTTTTGCAATCAGTTACACAGGTTGCAGTCAGGAATTAATGAAGAACAAAAAATAATCTGAGTTACTAGTGGAATTTTTCATTTTCCAATTTCACTTTTTTTAAATTGGCTTTCAGATTGATAATTTCAGCCTATAAGAGGAAGAAAGATCTGTTACTTCAGAGTATGCACCCTCAATGAATATCAGCAGGCATTGTGTTCTCATAATTTTCCAAAACTGTTTAGTACTGAAAGCTGATATTCCTAAAACAGTAAGGAAATACTGAAACTGAAATATATGCCCCCTTTGTAAGAGAACAGCCCTAAAGGAAAGCAGCCTAATTAAACTCAACCTTTTTGTCTTTGCCAATGTAACACAGGTGGGGTTATGTGAAATGCACACTTAAGACTTTATGGCATTTTTGGAATAAAATAGGGTTTTCAAATAGAAGATGAACATTTTGATGGCTGAGGAGGATGTCCATGTTACTGTGCATCAGCAGACTAGAGAAAAATGTGTTGTGATGCTGGGGGAGAGGGAAGATAAGATTTACTTGAAAATAGCTAAATAAAAAATAACCAGGTGCTCTGAGTCAGCACAAGGTTGGGTCATTTACAGCAAAATCAGTATCCAGCTTTTTTACTTTCCTCAGGACTGGTCCTTCTATTCTCAGAGCAATCAGTGTGCTCTCAGAACACACTGTAGGCTGTATTTTAACTTGAGGCAATTCTGAGTTTGTGGTGGTCCAGTAATTCTTCCTTCCTCCTGTGTCTGGAGCTTCCTTCAATTTTCACACCTCTCAACCAAGTACCCTCCAATTCTGTTGAGAGTGTGGTTCTAGTTAGTAAGAGTGATCAGCCTTCAGACTTAGCCCTTATCTTTTTCACTCCTGATTATTATTAGGATGGAATAAAAAAAACCCCAATATTGACATTCTAGTCCATGTAGCTATAGGTAGGGTTTTCGAGTGAACATGCTTTTTTTGCAGACAGTTTGAAGTCTGGTTCCCCAGCCAGGGCTCTGCTGTGTGAGTGACAGCAGGCTTTGCTCTTGCACAATCTTTTTGGTAATTCAGATCCCTACCAGTGGGACAAAAAAAATTGGTGCTGAGGCTTCAGTGTGTCCTGCCTGGAAACATATGACTTTGAGGAGCAAAGGCAGGGCTTCCTCAGCACTCCTCCTTTGCACCTGAAGGCATCTCGTTTGCTTTTGAGCACAAAGATTCTGGTCAGTTTGGTCAAGAACTGTGTACACCTTTGTAAATAGGCAACGGTTACTCAGTGTACACAGTAATATCTTTTATGCATCAGTTTGTGTAGTACACTCTGTACAGATCTACAATGCTTCTCACTCTGACTCCCAAGTACTTAGTTCTGTGAGAGTGTTTCTTCTGTGCTAGCTCTTGATAAAGGTCGGATTAATTGAAAAAATGAAATGCTTTCTCTTGTGTATTACAAAGTGAATGTAATTCACAGTGGGAATATATTTTTGATTGCAGAATTGTCTTTTGATTTTATTTTTCCCTAAAAGAAAACTCACCCAACTATCGTATAACCTCTAGGGGTGAATATTCATCAGCTGTAAAACATAAATTGCTATTTTCCTGTATCACTGGCAAAATATTCCTTCCTCCCACCTCTGTTCCCAGTAAACATTCTAGCTGGCAATATAAATAAAATACAAATGATTCTCACTTTGGAAATGATGCTCTACACTAGCAGAGTGGAATTTAGTCAGCTTTTCCCTTTGTGTTGTCAGATTTTGAATCCCATTCATTCATGCATTACCACAGTGCATACAGAGTGGTGAAGCTCCAAATCAGTCGTCAACCCATAATTCAAAGATTAAGTACTAAATGGTATGGATGATAGTGGACGGTTGGTTATAGTTTTCCTGTGAGCTGAAAGGGCAGTGGAGAACATTCAGAAAGCTAACACAAGAATAAAAATAGTACAAGATGATGATTATTTTTTTTCATAAATACGGGAGCTGGGGCACGCTGCATGGTGCAATAACAGCCAAGACCCTGAAATAAAAACAGCAGAAGGCAAATGATAAACACCAGATCACCTGCATTGTCTCATTACTTTTGTTTCTCTCACTTTATCTCTTTTCTGTTTTTCTCTATCTTTGTCATAGTGACTAAATCTGTAATAGCTTAGTGCTTCTGGGTACAGTGTGGTGATTGCAAGTGTTCCAAGATGAGTGATTCCTAAATTTCATTGTATTTTTGTCACTCTTACTATGTCCAAGGCAAATGCATTGCTTTGTAATGATCATATTACCTAGAATAGCTGGTTCTTTAAGATAGGCATTTGACTTGAATAGAGGAAGAAGGCTGGAGAAGGCAATCAAGTTAATAAAGAATTATGGAGGGCAGAGAACTGATATCTTTAAAGGGTTTAAAAAAAAATGGTTTTAAGATGCTTTTTTGTTGTTTATTTTTTTAGGCTGCCTTAATCTGTTCACTCAGTCCCCAAAAATTTCAGGTCTGCATTAGGAATATGTTCGATGACACAGACTGAACAAAATTAACTCCTGTCGTAGCAGTGCTACTGCTAAATGGTGATGCTTCCAGCAACAATTCTGACTCTCGGTTTCCAAAGGTTTATCTGTAACCGTCACTGTAAATTGTGCTGGGTTACACCTCATACAGATACTGTCAGCCCAAAGGCAATTTACAAATTAAATTCTTAATCTGTTAGAATTACATTTTCTGTATTACTTAACTTTGTGGGTTTTTTCACACATATTCTTATCTTCATTAAAGAGAAAAATCAGTTCTCCAAAGACTGATAAAAGCACAGCTGCGTTTGTTGGATTTTGCCTTTCAAACAGATAGAAGATGGGATGTATAACTCCCTCGGTGAACTGCCTGAGTTCTAGTTACTCAGCTGAGGTGGAAGGGATAGTGGTTAGTAGTACAGAGATAAAATAGAAAGGAAAAAAACCTTAAAAGGCTATCATAAGTTTGGCAACATTCAAGGTAATGTTGAAGTAGTTTTGGGAGTGGACACAAGGAACTTGAAATTTTGAGATGATACCGGTATTTGTGGATGAAGCCATATGTTTATGGGCATTATATTTGCAAAGCGGGTGGTTTTGCTCAGTAACTGGGAAGGCTGCAAATGGGGGCTGGTATTATAGAAAACCTGAGGGTGGCACACTTAGAGGACACTTGTCTCCTAAAAATTGCCTTGTATCTGCAGCAAGTAACAGGGCCCACCACAGAAATTCAGGTTGCTATGATGGCTTTAGTTTCTGTCATAGTCCCTCTCTTTGCCTTTAATATTGCTGAAAGTGGGAGTAGAGAAGGAAGACTATAAAAATACTGTGGCCAGTGACTTTACCAGTGAAAGGTGAAATTCAGCCAGTGGATTTCGAAAGCCTGGGAAAAAATACATGGGAGATGGTTAGATTGGTCTTTAAATTGTAGTTAATATGTTATACCCAGGGTAACTACATCATTGGTTTCAAAAGGTGTTGCAGCTTAAGTATAGCAGCAATTACTTAACAAAATAGACACAGCTGACCAGGCTTTATTCACATCACTTTCAGGGTTATGAAAAGGGCAGGAAAATTAGAAAGATACTGTTTTCTACTGGCAGATTAAAGCTATGGGAAGTTGAAAGGCAGCTGGAGCTTAGTATCATGCTCAGACATCACCGATACAGTATTTCGGTATTATTCAATTCATGTGCAAAGTGGTATACAGCTTAGCCCAGGCTTTATCCATGCACCAGTCAATCCAGCATGCCCCAGCATTCTCAAAAATAGTGTACTGAACTACCAGAAACCAACAGGGTTTTTTTTGGCACATTGTTATTTTATTTCCCTGTTGCTGGAATTGTAAGATTAGTAATATTTTAATTACTGCAGATAGAATCAAATATTGAAAAAAAAATCCAGCTCCCTATACCATTTAAAGAATGAAAGGGAGAAAGCTAGCTCCTGTTTGCTTTGAAGTACGTTAGGACAAGAGTTGCGTACAAAGTTATTGCAGAGTAGCTGATGTTCTGCAATCTCATACTGTTACTTCATATTAATACCTCTTAGTCTCCCTTCTTACAGGATGCAAGATGTCTTTTAAAGTCAGCATAGAGAACTCAGCAGTTTCAGCATTACTGTTTTGTGAATGTTACTACTGAAAATAATAGTATTCAAGCAAGAGGTTGGTTTTGTGATCACTTCTCTGACGAATACCAAATTCTCTGTGACCCACTTTGATGCTTTGCTAATACTGTCAAAATTAAATGTATAACTAATAACTAAGAGGAAAGAAACCATCTTTATTTGGATGGCTTGGATATTTTTAAATGACTGGACTAGTAAATGGAAAATACTGTTCAGTGTTTAACATAGACAAATGTGAAATAATCAATGTGTAGGCAATGAACCGAAGTAAAGAGTGTATATACAATGGAACAGCTATGCAGCATAATGACAAGGAAAGGATTTAAAGGTTATTATAAACAAATCCATGAAGATATTAGCATGTCTGTGTGCATGGAAAAAAAGCCAACATGAAATGGACCTGCACAAATGAGCAGAATACAAATGAAAACAGGAAATATTGATGGAGTATGAGGCTAGTTTATTGCTTTATTTTAAGTAGTACTATGAGTTCAATTTATTAAAGCTGAGTATCGTAGTTATAAACCTGCTTTGTATCTGAACAGTCATATTGGCATTTGGATTTCTAAAATGGGATTCGCATTTTTAAACCTCAATGCACAATATTTGCTCCTATAATTTCTATTAACTATCTGTATTTTAGAGAACTTCTTCAGTGTACACATCACAGTAATTGTATGTACAAAAGACCAATTACATATTTAGCTGGCGTCTTGAAGGTACATTTACATTAAGTGGACCCACACAACTGGAATAATTGTTTATACAAGTAATGGTTGAACACACTTCTGGAAACCTGGGGCTTTTTTTCTAAAGCCGGCTGCAGTAGTTTGGCATAGACTTAATATGCAACCTGTGAATGGTTTTCATATCTTTGCTTTTTTAGTTCAGAATTTGGTACCTCAGATGACTAAGTGTGGTTGAATGTTTGCATCATGCATGCGGTACTGACCCATGGGAACCAGCTTCACAAGTAAATGAAAATGTTGATTAATCCTTTAGGACAAACTTGTCACTATCAAATAAAACCTACTATTTTCTTAGCAGACTTTTGGTTTATTAGAATGTACTAGGTAGTGGACATTTGTGGTATATGTTAGTGCACAGACAGAGTGAGTTTCTTATGATGTGACAAATCAATGCTGCTTTTTGTTTCTGGTTTTCATAATGTCCTCAGAAGCCCTTGATTTGTGCACAAGGTTCCTTTGCTTAGTTCTTCCAATGTAGCATCTTAGAAAGAGAGAAAGCGACTTTATTTAAACCTGGCATAACTTGTACAGTACATTAGGTCAGGTATCCACATTAAATCTGAGTATGCTGTATGGGATAGTTGAAAAACTGCATCATTTTAATAGCTGTTGAGTTTTTTTCTCAGTGGGTAAAATTTAAGCTTTTATTAGTAGGCGGCCTGTTCCTTAATTTTCTGCGTGTGGGCTTGTTGTCTTTGATACAAAGGTCTTAAAACCACGTTTTATTTTCTGAAACTATTTCTTATAATGCCTAAAGTCACAAAAATATCTCTGCCTGTGCAGCATATGCTTAATTTTTCGTATGCCCCATATGCAGTCTGGTCAATGCATTTAAGTGAAGTCTTATGATTTGCGTAATTTTATAGCACCGTCTTCATATGGATTTACAGTGTCCTAGGATCAACAGATCTGAACAATAGCTGACTATGTCAAAATTAATAATGTGTGTTGAATCCAGTAGTCCGATTGATATTGTGGCCTTATTTTTATCAAATTCCTGAAGTAACACTGAAATAATAACCTTTGTGGTAAAGATATTGCTAGTTAATCTAAATTTAATTTAACAACCTGGTATAAGATGGGAAAGTCTAAATAAACAGGTGTTGTCTTCGTGTCTGTCTGTGTAGTATGCTGTAGGCTGAAGAAACTGTAAGACCAGCAAAGGCGGCTGGGCTGTCTATTATAGCTTTGTATATGGCAGAAGTCCTGAATTTGTGCCAGAGGTCACAATTTGAGACATGCAGGTTTTAGCTGGTGGTTTGGGTTTTTTTCCTACTCCAATGATCTGCTATGGCTCTTAGTGAATTGTTCCAGTGGTTAACTACACATAGGTATTATGTGTATTTCTTAATTTTAATTTGAAATTTTCTTGCTCTCTCTATATATACCTACTAGAAGACCTTTGCTTTAGCAGTTTTCCATTTTTCATGTGTATGTGCTTATAGCCTCTAAGTAAATCAAGCTTTAGCCTTCCTGTTATAGTTTGTGCTCTTGGGTCTTTTACAACAACTTGTCTTTTACCCATTCTTGTGCTTCTCCTCTGAAACCTCTATGCTTGATCATCTTTCTTAACAAGTTGTGGTTAGCAGAACTGGACACTGCATTGTAGGTACCAAGGCACTCACACTCAACATGATAAGCCAACCACTGAGCGGTTTGCCCTGTCTGGTCTTTATCAGACTTTTGGGTACAGCTGTTTTATTTCTGCAACTAAATTAAACATTACTTTTATGTATGTGAAAATGTTTACTGACATTGCCTGGACACCATAATAGCCTGGAAGAGCAGCTTTTACTTCTGAATCCCTCAAAAAGAAGGAAGATAGTCTGATTCAAGGGGGTGGATATGTGGTAGTTTCACAAGAAAATGTGAATAACCCAGAAGCACTTGAAGAAGTAGCTTTTGTTTCACTTTTTCTATTAGAGTTTAACTTATAATATTTAAAAATATATTTAAATACATTTGATCTTAAATGTATCTGCAACATAAAATATATTTTTCATTCTTCCATTATGAAAACTGTAGCTAGCTCTGATATTCAGAATCTCAAAGGATTTTTAGACTTGCTCATCTGCCAAGCTCTGCATTAATACATCTACTCTGGAAATTTTCAGAAACCTTAATGATGTTTTCAGATATTATCTTCTTATATACTAAACTATAAGAAAGATTTCTTGCTAGAAAGAATTGGATGTTGTTTCTAAATTTTTGCAGTTTATGTGATTCTAATTTTGAAACTTCAATGTATTTTTTATTAGCTCTGGAAACCTAAAGTCATTACTTCTACTATCCTACTAACTGAAGTGAACATAGCAGTTTAGAGATGACCAAACCTTGTGAACCTTTCCCATGAAGATTAGAAGTAAAGGACCAGTTCTATAACTTCAGTCGCACCATGCAGAAATAAATAGGGCTAAACTCAGTGTCAATAAGCATGGCAAAGTCAAGGTTTGTATTCAGGCAGATCTGTGAGGGGTGAGACTAAACAGCGGTTTCTATGAATTGATGGGGGAGGCTACGGTATGGGCTCATCTTGGGTTGATACCAAGCCAAACTATTTTTTTAGTATATCCTTTTTTGGGGGCAGTTGGGTTGGTTTGTTTTTCTAGCATAGGCAGCTTTAAAGTCAGGCAACAGTGACTGTTGGAAACATGCTTTTTTTGAGGCTGGCTTCAAAACAGGAGGAGATGAAATTTAGGATCAGTAACAAAAAGCTAAGGTAAGGAAGGTTGTGATGAAGTACAGCAAAATAAATGTTGATGTTTGAGCACAGCTGTGAAATAGCAAGTGAAAAACTGTAGAAAACTATGAAAAGATATATGTGGGTCTCTGAAATGATGGTGCATATGTTATATTTAATGAGGAAGTTGATTAAGAGCTAGTGAAATTAAACTGGACAGACTGAGAGCGATAGGTAAAACAGATAAGGTTCTGCTAGAATGGATGTCTGTGCAGAGATCAGCAAAAAATGGAGAGTGCACTACTCTCTCAAGCAAAAGAAAAAACCCTGATCTCATTTTCATAACTATTAAAGTGGAGAAACAGCTAAATAAGCCATGTTATTCCTCTGCAATGATATCATGGTAATTGTGTTGTAGGTAGGCTTGGTGGATCCTAAGAGGGCAGAGTCTATGTAACAAACCATTGTAATTCTCGTTTACTCTTGAAAATATCAGCCCAGAATGCTTATGACACTAATGATTTCTCCACATTGTGTTTATGGTGTATTAATGGTTAAGCCTATACATCTCAAATACTGTGTCCTGTTTTGGGCCCCTCACTACAAAACAGACATTGAGGTGTTGGAGTGTGTCCGAAGAAGGGCAAGGAGCTGGTGAAGGGTCTGGAACACAAGTCTTATGAGTCTAGAGCACAAGCCTTACAAGGAGTGGCTGAGGGAACTGGGGTTGTTTAGCCTGGAGAAAAGGATGTTTGGGGGGACCTTATAATTCTCTATAACTACCTGAAAGGAGGTTGTAGTGAGGTGGTGGTAGGTCTCTTCTCCCACGTATCAAGAGATAGGACAAGGGGACATGGCCTCAAGTTGTACCAGGGGAGGGTTAGATTAGATATTAGGAAAAATTTATTCACCAAAAGGGTGGTCAAGCATTGGAACAGGCTACCCAGGGAGGTGGTGGAATCACCATCCCTCGAGGTATTTAAGAGGTGTAGATGTGGTGCTTAGGGACATGGTTTAGTGGTGGGTTTGTCACTGCTAGGTTAACAGTTGGATTTGATGATCTTCCATCCTAAATGATTCTATGATTCTATATGGTACTTACGTGGCTAGTATATCATAAAGGAGGGCAGCTTCTATACCAGGAAGTGTCCACGCTTTTCTGGATAAATGCAGGAGACCATTCTCTGGGGCTGGAAGCAAAAATTAATTTGCTATAGTTTTAGTTAAAAAATACATATTTTTATGTTTTCAACATCTAAAACTGTTATCTATGTGTGTTAAATATAGTGTATGCTTGCTTTGTTAATTTTCACACAAGAAAGAAAGATCAAGAACAGTATATCACCCTGATATCTTTTAGCTGTACGTTGAAAGAACTTATATCCTGAGAAGTTCAATGCAATCTGAGCTTTTGCTCTCTTACACGTTGAGATAATTTACATGTGTCTTTAAGATCACAGTGATTTGGGAGATTAACATTTTTAAGTCCAATTAACGCCAAATGTTTTAAAAAACCTTTTGCAAATTGCAATTTGCTACTGCAAAGAGCAAGGAAGAAACTCAACATTTGGCTTCCTATTTGCGGCTATAACTCAGTGACAAAAAAAACTGTGGGTATTGTGCTTTGCAGAAACTATCTCTAAAAACATATGGGAATGGATAAGCACAAGGGATTTGGGTGAACCCGCACCAATTTATGGTAATCACAGACTTTCTTCCATTTTAGCTTCTAAGTGGTCCTATGTCTTTAATTCTTCATCAGAGAAAGTGTAGATTCACTTACGATCCTGATTCTGCCATCAGTTCATTTTTAGTGTTCTTGATTTTCAACCAGCCAGGGTGAATGCATGTCTGACAGGTTACTATTTAGTTGCCTTGTTCCGACCTGAAAGATATCCTGTATATTATTTTGTTTTAATGGAGTGATCTAAAAGGTTTTTAGACCATTTTAGGTCAGTGGGCAATTGGAGGATTTTTGTAGTAAAAATACTTTTTTGTGTTGTTTTATTGTTGGGGTGGTTTTTTTGTTACAAATGTATCTAGATTCTAAAATGTATCTAGAATACAAATGTATTCCTGAAAAACTCATGCAGTGGACAATTTTCCAAAACTGATTTAAGAATGGCCTTGAAACTGTAACTTGACCAGTCATAGGCCTTTTTTCGTCTAAGTTGAATACAGATTTTGGGGCAGAACTTGATGGCATCGAGTGTGTACACTATCCTGGTAGTCTTGACACCAGAGAGTTCATAACTGCATTGAAAAAGCAAATGGTATGACACAAGTTGGAGATTCAAGGGCAGGTGACTAATGCCAGTAAACAGAGAGACACCAAATAGCATGAGAAACAGTGATCTCTCAAGGTAATAATCTCCTACCAAAACTGACTACTGCAAGGGAGAGAGTTGCACAAGAAAGTTGTATTTAAAAGAGCAAATTAGGAGAAAACAGAAAAGGTGTAGCTCTAGAAATTTAGCAAAGGTGGGAGGGGGCTGGGTACAGGTTGACAATTGGAGATGTAAATTTCAATACCAGCTGAAAAATATTTAGGAATTCTGTTGTGCTGAATGATCTGCTGTTAAAGGGGTGTATATCAAGCCCAAAGGTAAGTATGGTGCTGTAATTTGATGTGGGGAAGAAAGGGCAGGGAATGGAGTGAATAACCCTATTTTCCATTTGTTCTCTGACTGTAGTGAAGGAAAAAAATAAAGGGGGTGGGGGGAAGGCATGTCTCACTACTTTTGGCCAGGGCTGAAATAAATATCATAGATTCAAAATATCAGAATTTCAAGGAGGGTGAAAAAGATGGGGAGAGGGAAGGAAAGAAGAGGAGGTAGACCAGGACAGCTTACAGGAATTCAAGTCTACCCTACCAGGAATTTTCAGGTGATGCACGTACAGTCTCCTACCACCGTCCACTTCAATGGTAATTCGTGACTGTGGCAACTATTACATACTCAGACAAGCAGAAATCAAAACAAGTATAAAAATTCCTTAAGATGAAACTTTGTAAACAGACAGATTTAAATAACCCACTTTTTTAGGCTGTTCTGAATCCATAGGACCTACTTCGCTTATTTTTCAATCATCTTCCCACCTTTCACTTTAAGGTACCTTTATGCTAGTAAATGCCAATGCCTAAATAGCTGTAATCTCTTGAATGACACAATTTCAAAACTGATTTTTCCACATCAGCTACAGTTCAAAATAGTTTCCCTGTGTGTCAGTCTGAAGAGGGTATTTTTAGAGGCTCCTTAGAGAATAAGGGGATATTGTTTAAACATACTATAGGATGCTTACCACAAATGGGTCTGCTCATTTTAGTGGGATGAGGTGCTTTGCTCCCAAAAGGTCGGAGTCCCATGAAGGGAATGCAGAGGAACCTGTGTCTGAAATGGTGGAGAGAATTTCTCTGCAACTTAGGATCCTGCCATGCAAAGATTTGTACTGAGCAAGTACTTCTTGAGAACAACAGGTTTACTCCTGAGATGGAAGTTTGCTCATGTGATTAAGGGGTTGTGAGAGAATATGCAGTGTTGATAATTTTGAATAGGCAAGGCATGAATGGTCAAGATGTTAGCCAAGGTGATTAGTCAGAAATTCTTCTTGCAAATGTCCCCTGACTATCCTGTCCACGGAGAGACCAACAAAACAGCTCTTCATTCTTGGATCACCATTTCACCCTGTCCTTCTATTATCTCTGTATCCCTTTGTGTAGAGGAACTGTAGAAGGTTAATTAACATTGATAATATACAGTTGTGGGCTTGCTTCTGGGGCGGTGGGTTGGCTGATGTGGATAATGTACAG
>JAVJGI010000036.1:13726654-13800654 GCA_035590275.1 Ibycter americanus
TTATAAAAATTTATTTTTTTTGGATTCCCCCCCCCCCCCCGCCCTCATTTTCTTGCTGTTTCTTCCTCTTTGCATTTTGCTGTGGTATATTTCTTGCCTAGTCTATGTAAATCTGGAAGGAACAGTATTCTCAAATGCCAGCTAGTGTGTCTCACCTTCTTTTGAAACATATGGAAAAATAAGGGTGCCACTTATTGAAGCTTTCATGCTATTATTTATTGATAACCATATTAATTAAATAATTGCTGTGTGCTATGTTTTCTATTCAGGGCTCTTTAATAAAGCTTGAAAATGGGGAGTACATATCATCCAAAAGAGTGGTTGCTAAGCACCTTGCAGAATCTGACCCCAGAAAATTTATAGGAAAAGGGGAAGTGGGGTTCTTTGAATATTCAGCAGTTATTTCTGCCTTTCCCTCTGCATCATAGGACTTCTCATAACTCTGGTATCTATGCACCTTTCAAGTAAAAACAAGCAGCAACCCCGACCCTATTGAATTTCCTTAGTAGCATCTCTTAGTTTTGAGTGCAAACGCTCTGATTGGATAGATTTTCTGATTTTATTTATTTAAAATATTATTCCTATTGGTTGACCTTTAATATTTAAGCTATATGCATAAAATAAACATGAATCTCAGTGTATTTCAAAGCTCAGAGCTGTTTGAAACAGCTATGTGACAACTCTCTTTCTAAAAGAACTGGCAGTAGATGCTTAATTGTACTCTTGCAATAGTTATAGTAATGATCCATTTAAACTTATGCCATTAAGTATTTTAAATTTGTTTGTTGGAACTGCATCAAGGTTGTGCTGTTAGGAGCCGAAAGCAAATCCCATGAGAAAAAAAAACAAACAAACAACTCAATGATCATTTTGGAGTGTGCCAGGTAACTGGGTGTGTTATAAATGACAACTAACTTATATCCAAATCACACAGACCAAAGGCAAGACAAACATGGTGGGAGCTCAGGGGAATTCAATGTCACCATCTAGGACATGATAAAGTAACTTCCTGCACTCGAACGTATTAAGTAAACAACTGCATTATGTGTTTTCTCACTTTGCCTCTCAGTTCAACTTAGACTTCAAATATACACGAGGGAAATCTGGTTCGCTTGTCCTAAAATAGTCCCCGAGGTGCTTAGAAATCAGACCCAGCAGAATTGGAGTTTTGAGTGTGCACTAGTGTGCCAGATCATTCCTTGGCAGGAGCATAGAGCTGTTTTCCCTGGGACCCAAGGTCTGCATGAAGTTGTAAGGAGGATAATGGAGTCTTAACGCCCTTGTCACTATGTCATGGTTTAACCCCAGCTGTCAACTAAGTACCACGCAGCTGCTTGCTTACTTCCCACCCAGTGGGATGGGGAGGAGAATTGGGAAAATGGTAAAACTTGTGCGTTGAGATAAGAACAATTTAATAACTGAAATAAAATAAAGTAATAACTATTGTAATGAAGAGAGAGGAGTAAAACCCAAAGGGAAAAACAAAAAAACCCAAGTGATACACAATACTATTGCTCACCACCCACTGCCCAACTGGTCCCCAACCAGCCGTTGGCCCTGGCCAAGTTCCCCCCAGTTTATATACTGAGCATGATGTCCCCTGGTATGGAATATCCCTTTGGCTAGCTTGGGGCAGCTGTCCTAGCTGCTCCCTCCCGGCTTCTTGTGCACCTGCTCGCTGGCAGAGCATGGGAAACTTGAGAAGTCCTTGAGTTAATGTAAGCACTACTTAGCAACAACTGAAATGTCAGTGTGTTATCAACATTATTCTCATACTAAATGCAAACCACAGCATTGTGCTAGCTACTAAGAAGAAACGTAACTCTATCCCAGCTAAAACCAGGACACACTACATAATTAGTTAATAGAAAAAGAAGATCTTAAACTGCAGGTTTGGGCAGAGACCTGCTAGGTCCTTAAGGTGCTTGGAACAATGAAGTTCCTCGCTACTATATTACATTAAATAGCAATAAGGCCACATTAACTCTTAGGTTTGTGTGTGCTAAAATCCACTCTAGACAATGAGCATAAGAGGTGGGGAGACAGTGAATGTGTGGGCATTGCCATCCCTTCTGTTACTAAATGGAAGTCATGGGGAGTCTGAAAGCCTTGGCTAAATTACTGTCATCTGGCTTCCATGTGGTCAACCCCCAATTCCTGTTGAATTCTCCCTAGCCTGAAGTTCCTGGGCCTAAAATAACATTCTTTATCTTCCCCCATCATATCCAAAACTCATTTTGGTGTAAACCACCCCCTCAGCCTGGCCTCAGAGTGATTGATGGAGTGATCTGCCAAAATATTTCACCCTCATCCTGGTTTCTTTACATGGCGTGTTCTACTAAAGGGATGCAGAAATACTGAATAAAAGTCAGGCTGCAGCAGGCAATTCAGCCCTGTGCCGTCGGCATGTGGGAACTGAAAACAACCTAACTGAGGAATGTAAAATCACCTGAGGTAACGTCTCCTGATACTAGAATAAAAATTTGGTGATAAAATTGCTCTTCATAAAGAAGAATAATATTAATAAAGACTTCTATATCCAGTTTAAACTTAAATGAGCCCTTTATTGCTCTCCTGCAAAGCACAAGGCAAGGAGCTTGCTCACTTTCAATAAACTCTGTGGTTTTAAAGAGAGAATTTAGTCATGGATCTTTCATTGTCATTCCTGCAGTGACAATATGGAGGTAAACAGAAGTGATTTTTTAATTTATTTACTTTTATTTAGAACAACGTATCTAGCGTAAAAATAGCTTTAAAACCATCACCTCCTCCTACTGAAAACCTCATATTCTCAATTATAAAAATACAGTGGAAAGGAGCCTGTTCTGTGTTAAGGCATTAGTGTGTATAGTAAAATACAACTGCTTTCTGAGAAGTCTGTAACATTTTTTTCAACCTTAACTGGGTCTGAGCAGTCTGAGGCTAGGTATTTACTAGTTCTGTCTCCCTTTAAGCATTTGCTTAGAGAAGCAGCTCTGGTCTACATCAAAGGGCAGGAGCTTTGGTATGTGATAATAAATAAATAAATCAGCCTTAATGAACACTGATGGTGATGGGCTGGCGTCCCCTTCTCTTACCCTAAACTAGTTTATGCAAAGCCATGGCTGTGGTGCTGATCCAATAGCTCTTGCAGTGACAACAGTCCAGGAGCAGAAAAGACTGGATCAACCTCATTTTTCTTTTCCCATTAAGTTCAGAAACTCAGTGTTTAGTTTTCTTCTTCTCTCCCTGTTCTTTCCATAAGCTGCCCGCTTTTGTCAGATGGTATGAATGTTTTATTTTCATGGAGAACAATTTTTCCTCTTTCTTGTAAATGTCGTGTATGATGGTGATTATCCTTATATTAAAAGGCAATTTTGGTGGTTTTTTTTTTTTCTTTTTTCAGGTTTTTTCTTTCCTTAAAGAGAATATTTTTTTTATTTTGGTTAAAGTATTTTTCTCAGCATAAGCCAAAGCTGTGTCCATCTGGTGTTTTGTGGGTTAGATGGATGATTCCTGAAGGAAGAGTATCAAGCTGCCAAATTATTTTTGAGATTTTCTTGGTAGACAGTATGTACCAAACAACCACACAGCATAAGCTGCTGTTGTGTCTGTGGCATTCTACAAATTAGATTGTGGCTCTATACTAGGTCAAAAAGAAAATCCTGACTCTATGGATATAAATTAAAAAACTTATATTAGTGAGCCATGATTTCACTTTTTATTGTTACATCCTGGTTACACTGATCTTTTCCCCACCAAACCTGAAAAAAAAATAAAATAAAATACCATATTCTCAGTCATAGCTATATGGTAAATCTTGGTGAATATTTATTATGTGCGGTAATGGAATTTGTCACTCATAATAAATGCTTAGTTTTTCTAAAACTGTTCAGTATTAAAAGCACTGAAGAGCTCTGTATCCAGTAAGTTTAGCACTATGAACCTCAATTTAAAGGCAGGAAAACTGAAGAGCAAATGCTGGTAAATAACTTACTAAGGAGGCATGGAAAACTG
This sequence comes from Ibycter americanus, assembly GCA_035590275.1. NCBI lineage: Eukaryota > Metazoa > Chordata > Aves > Falconiformes > Falconidae > Ibycter > Ibycter americanus. The sequence goes on from JAVJGI010000036.1 coordinate 13,730,651, forward strand.
GTTCTAAGAGAGGGGTTACAATTTCTTATGTCCAAATCATGAATGTAGTGTTTGTTCCAGTAGAATACAGCTCTTCCCTAATCAGAAAAGACGTTAAACTGGCCTCTAGTATCTTCCACAGGACTTTGAGAGAAAGAAAATACCCCACAAATCACTCTTTAAATAAATGCCTCTATCTCCTTATTGCTTATATCAACATTATAAAAAAAGAGACTGATAGTTCCAACTTTAAAAAGAGATCATAATAAACAAAATCTAACATAATGTCAGTTCACAGTGTTCCATACAACATGTCATGTGGGCAGGAAGATTGGTTGCTCTGATATCTAGATGTTTGTAAGGTCTTTAATCAAGACTTTCTTCCAACTCATAATTCAACAACACAGAGTGAAATACAGTAGGTAATTGAAACTGATTGATAAAATATGGATTTCCTCCCCTTAGAAGAAAGTTAAGCGTACTTAAGGGGAAAAAACCCAGAGCATTAGTAGTTCAAATGAAAAATATGCTGACATATTTCTTCCAGGAAAAAATAAATAAAGATAAAAGCTACAGGAAAGAGTAGGTGACAATAATTAGTTTGTTGTTTTAAATTAGGAGGTCTCTCGGGCCAGATGTTAGTTGTCAGGGAGTGATGCCCCCTCCTGAGACATGTAATGAAACTGAGATAGCCAGGGGCCTTGGGAAAAAAACAGCTCTGTGTTTGGAGATGTCATTTTATTACAATGCTCTTGCCTTTTGCCTGAAGCATCTTGTGACTGGGGATAGAAGGAAAAAGGGAGAGAAAGAGAGCATGCAGGGATTGATAGAAGGGTTGTAGGCAGAATTTGTATTCAATCATAGTCTGGTCAGCAGAGCATGCATGCTTCTAATTAGCATAAGGAGGAAGGCAAGAAACCTGTCTCCGCCACCAGAGACAGAGCAGACAGGCACAATCTCGGGGCTGTCCGGAAGAGCTGCCACGAATGTCTGCAGCTCATTGCAATGCAGGTGACAGAATTTAGAGAAAGATATCAGCAGAATTATCCTTATTTTCTCTGCCACTCACTGTCTGCTCTTATTAAGCAAAGAGTCCAAGGCACTTTCTGCGTTTTGGAGCACTAAATGCGTAAGCTACAGCCCTGCAAATTGCGCTCCGTGGGCCAGCTGCTGTCAGCCTTTGCCCGCACCGGGCAGCGCTCTCCAGCTGCAGGGCTGCTGAGACAGGACAGCTCCGCAGCCAGGGTGCTTTTCAGGGGTCGTGGGGACCTTTATTTGAGCGTCCGAGGTGGCAGGTTCGCCTTCCCAGTGCCCATGCTGGTGCCAGGCAGAGCCTCGGTGGCCCTTTTAGTGCCCTGTGAGAGCGGAGTGGGCTCCTGGCAGTGCGAGGTGCTCAGCAGGAGCAGCGCCTGGCGCAACGTGGTTGGGGAGCCAAACTGCACCCCAGCTGCCCTCTCCTTCAGGAGCTTGTTTGAAGGACGTTCATTATATTCTGTGTTTTGGATCAATGTTCAACATTAATCCAGGTCAATGAGTATGAGCAGTACTACAAAATTTGCTTCAAAGGTGACAGATTAGTTCGTGCTTTGCTACTTAGCTCCTACAGTACACATGAGCATAACTAAAATAGCCTAGATAAAACCATTTCAATTGCAGTAGATCAAAGCTCTAATTTTTGTCACCAGCCACGTCTATACCATTTACATTTCCCTTTTATTCATGTGTCTGCATTTTATTTCTGCAATAGAATAAGGACAAATATTAACCTGATTTTATATGAGAAGTAATGCGCTTACTAGCATTTGCATGTAGTTGTGCTAACCCATTAAAAATATTTTTATGCCTCATGAGCTACAAATGTAAAGGAATATGATGGATATAGGAAAAATACAGAAGTTCTGTGAAAGTTCTGTCCTTCAAAATTATTTTCCCAGACTTAAGTATCTCAGAGCCAATTAACTTTGAAACAATATTTGCATTTACTTTATCTCAGCGGGGTGAAAGATTGAGTTGTTTTTGATTTATTCTTGTTTATAGGATGATTGAAAAATAAATCTTTTTTAAAATGACTCGTTTAAGGTGCCCACGTGATGCATATTTTAGTGTCTGCTCTAAAAGGTGTGCCAGCAGCATTCTGCATTTTAACAGCTTCTAACTGGTTTAATAAAGTGCAGTTTACATTAGTGACTTCCCAGCATGAGCACTGTATTGTATCAGATGATGCAGCTGCTTACTTTTAATCAAATGACAATTTAAAAGACATACCTCCATCTCATTTCCTGGTTAGAATTTCAGCACAGAGGAGTTAAAGAAGGAGTGTTACAGCAGATTATAGCACTTGTAATCTCTCAGATGGCTTCTGGTGGTGTTATGAGGTCTTTTCCATAAACCCACCTGCTGTCCAAAAGTTGTGGGATTTTTCCATTAATTATGTAAGATTACTGCGAATTTACCTAATGGGCTTCTGGCACTCTGTCCTGACTATACTCAGAACAGAAGATGGCTAGCATTTTGCAGGTTTAATCCCTAGGTTTGCAGATTTCAAAGTATCAGAGAGGTTAACTAACTATTGCTATTCCTATTTAGTTGAAATAATACTTAAATACTAGGAGCTGGAGTGTACCTTCCAGATATATTCAAGTTAGTCAAATTTCCCAACTTGCAGTTGATTATAGGTATTTTACAATGTTGATAACTGCTTTAATCTCTCAAACATGCAGCTAATTGAATAAACTAAACCTGGTTTTGTCATTTTGTGGAGGTGAGCCTATGGGCATTTTTTGTTGTTATTCAAAATGAAGTTTATTTAGAGAATTTTTATGGACATAGCGTTAAAGTCAGAAAAATGTTTTAGAAAGTGCTCATGTGATTGAAAAGGCAGGCTATATTTAATTCTAAAAATTGACTTTGACACTCCTAGGATTCCTTGAGAATCCAGATAATTTTGAAAGTATTTATATTTATACGTACATATATATACACACACACACACATATAAACTGTATGTGGAAAATAAAAAGCTGTGGCATCCCTTTCAGCTCAAAGTTGTCAGGCAAGATGCAGCCCATTAGAACAGATGGAAAAGCACAGTGACAAGCAGGACCCCAGGTATTTTAAGCATCACCACATTTTTTACCACAGTATGTCACACAGGTTTAAGCAGGAGGTATGGACTCAGATTTGACTATATAGTCCACTGTCTTCTAATGGTAACAGTATCACCCTAATTCAGTGGCCCAGATTCATTACGACTGTGTCAGCACTGCAGCAAAACATTGCTAAAGACGGTGATGCCATGACATATTTTTTTTACTATTGAATTTACATATGGGAATAAAAAGTTCCTTCAGACATTCCACAGTTTTTGGTGGTAGTACTGGTAGTGTCTGGAGGCTTTGATCTGCTCAGATACTGTGATAACATGGGTGCACTCCTTCACATAAATGAACTGTCTTGTTTTTGTCTTTCTCAGTAGGAAATGTGTTAATTCCCCTGAAGACTGTAGTGTGGGAAAATATACAGCTAATAGGAGCTGTGTGAATATTCCCTTATGCAACACTGGGACTTTCCTGGTTAGCTTTTGTGTTGCTTACTTTATAAATATATAGAAGGAGATTAGGGTTTTTATATTTCTTGTACAGGAATGTCTTGGTCATTGTACTGTTCTGTAAAATTTCTTTCTTTTTCTTTTCTTTCTTTTCCCCCACTTCTTCCTTCAGTGTTTATATCCAGACAGAAATCCTGTCTCATTATTCTGCTGCAATTTGACTTCATGCCCACACCACATCCGTCTCTTGTAGCGCTCCGTTTGCAGGCTGCAGTCAGCCTTCTTTCTCATTTTGACTTCCGTCTTCCTCCTTTTATTTGCCTGTTCTCGAAATGTGTCAGAGCAGAAGACAGATCGGAAGTTTTACAGTTAAAAGCAAAACCACACTATAAAATGCATGTTTATTCTTGTTTTACTGTTCTGTGTTTCGTGAAAGTGCACCCTGTCTGATGAAACTTTTATATTCTTTTCAAGAGTTTTGGATTTTCGACTGAATCTGCTTCCATTGCCTCTGCCTGTTCACTGAACTGCAGTTCTCAGCTTTTTCTTTTTCTTTTTTTTTTCTTTCTTTTTGGCGTACTCCAAAACAGACTGGCGTAAATATCTCACCCCACCCACGCAGACAGCAGTAGCCTCTGCAAATTCTTGAACGGCTTTCATGTATATTCTGCCGGTTCAGTCCTGATCCTAGTTTTGTATACACATTATATTAAAAGGAGGAACAATGTTTAAATTTGAGGGAGCAGGATCAGCTTTTTCCAAAATCCTCAGCTACCAAAGGACACTGAGTCACAGTGCTTTTAGGTGCAGTGCTGTAAATAATCTACAAGGTGTTTTCCTTTAAGCAACTGAAAATGAGGGTCAGAGGTCTTTCAAAAGTGTCTGGATCCCTTATTCTCATTTATTTTGGTGGGAGTTAGGCCCTTAGACCCTTACAGTCTGAGTGCTGTTTCCTTCTTTGCTGTTTCACATCCTTATTTTTGGTAGGCGTTTGCTAATAATTGACCTAAGCATTAAGCCATTCCTCATCAGGAATTCTGTGTGCTTCTGCTTGTACTGGAAGTGGTAGAAGATTTGTTGGATAAAGGAGAGGGACTGTCTATGAAAGCAGGAACAAAATCAGGCCCTGAGAGGGAATGGCCTGCTGGGCCCACCTCTGCGGGCTTGTTGTGACCAGGCCTGTTTAGAGGCGGCCGCTGTGGCTGGAGGCCTGACCAGCTCCACAGATCCCATACAGCCGCTGACTGAGAACTTGCCGCTGCGGGGCACCGTGTGCCCCAGTCCGTCCCCTTGCTTCTCTCCCCGATCCTCTCAAGTGCCTGGTAGAGGGGAGCCTCTCCCTGGGTTGCCCCTCTGCTCCGCAGTGGTTTAGTGTCTGTGTGACAGTTTGTGACTAGTTATGCCTATATCTAGGCTGGGTAGAAATAATGTTGGTATCTCAGACAATGTCAACAGTCCTAGTACCCTCTGAAAATACGGCATGGGCCCACGGATGATATTGTATGGACTGTTTTGTAGCTTATTTGGAATTCTGTTGCTAAATAGGCAATTAATAGAAATTCTATGAAAACGGCTAGGAACCGTCGTGTCCTTTACAGATGTGGTCACAGCAAGATATAGCTTAATGGAGCTACAGACTGTACCACGTGAAGTGAATTTACATATACATAAACTGCAGAGATCTAAAGAGGCTCCACCCCACAGCTCGGTTTGACGGGCCGTCACCCAGGTGCGTCGCTCCAAAATGGCTCCCAGCGCAGCGCCGCAGCCCCGCTCTCGGGACCGATTTGGCAGGCTGTTTCAGGGGCTGCTTTTCAGGCATTGAGATATACATCGCCTTTCCGCTTTCTGATTGAAATGGGCCTCGGAGTGAGGGTGTAATAAAGGGAGAAAAGCTCGGGGCCACCTTCTCCAATACATGTGTGCTAGCACAGACCAAAGTGCAGGCTCACATCAGCCTGTGTGTGTTTGACAATTTTTTGAAGGCTGTGTTTGGAAAGCACTTGTACAGGCTACCTATTATGGCGTCTTTGTATCACAGTTCTTATGTTCCTTTGCCAGGAATATAAAAATGTTAACTACTTTATTTTTATTTTTATTTTTATTTCTAACTTTGCCAAAGAACTTTTTATTCTATAGACCTGGTGAGAGATCCATTATTCCACATGGATCTTATCTCCAGATGCAGTCCCCTGTTCAGGAAACATACATCCCAGTGCAAAGTATATTTTTTACAGAGAAGCACCTTATTAAGTCGTTTCCTGAGGAGGGATGGAGTTAGGCATGTTTGTAATTGATTTTCTGAACCAGTGCCACAGAGCTTGGCTGGTGTACCACAATCCATAGTAAACCCTCCGATTTCTCAGCAGCTTACTGCTTCGTCCCCATCCTGTCTCATCAGCTTCTCCTGTTAGGTTTTTCTGACACAGGACTTGAGGGGTGGGCGGAGGAAAGGAAAGGAAACTACTTTTTAATCTGTTGATTTTGAGGGACTGAGGGTCCTTGGCTCCCTGCAGCTCTTACTTTAGTGCTGACTCAAGAGCACCACAGGTGGAAAATTGTAGCCAAGTATTAAAATATGTATCTGATACCAAAAATGCTGCCCCATCTCCTTCCTTTGCTGCATGTTGCGATGACCATCTTGATTGTTTCTAGGTTACGAAAGTCTAAAGCCTGATTTTTACTTAGGGATAAAGCCATGCTCAGTGAGATGGAGGGGTGATGTGACTACAGCCTGATCTGATCTGCAGAGAAGTGTAACAGCGCTGAAAAAGCACTCAGATGTGCTTGGCCTTGGCAAAGTGGGCACGAAGCTGAGAATAGGGGCCACCATAGCTGTTGTCTACTAGCATTTAAAAGTTAGCAATGAGGTGGTCTTTTAAGTAGTAAGATAGTATTTCACGCAGTGCAATATTAAAAAAAACACAAACAACAAAACAAGCAACCAAACCTTTCTCCTGAGTAGCTTGCCAAGAATTCAAAGAGGATAAGAGCAACAGATCAGACTAAATTTCTTTGTTCATTGAGCAGTCCTACTGAAAATTTCCCTGCAGATGGACTGTGATGCTATGAAGTATTTTCTTGTTGTTGGAATAACATGTAGCTAGATGGAACAAAGCAGTGCAGTCTCTAGATCAGCATGTGCATGTGTTCTGGAGTGGAAGAAGGTTGAAATGAAGAGTTGTTTTTTTCTCTGTCTTCTCTCTAATCTTGTGATTCAGATTGTCATTCCTTATTGTGGCAGAATGGGAGACTAGGAAATGCTTCAATAACCTGAAACATCACTAATTATCATGTGAGATCCTGTGAGAAGTGTGGGGAAATGCTGTAGATTTAAGGGGAGAGTTTTCTTATTAGTATATGGTTGCTTTGATGTTAAAATAATGTTTGCTTTCAGATTGTGATGTCCAGTGTTTATTTAGCACAGATGTTACAATTTTAGGAATGTCAGCCCCTTATTCTCTTAATGATAAGATGATACAGTCGTTCATTCTGAAATTGTAATGATATTTTTCATGCCTTCAGGGTCCAAATACATCTCCCAAATTGCAGGTACTAGGAAAGACGTGGAGAAGTGGAAATCCACAAGTGGGATATTCATATTTGCAATTGGTCAAATTCCAGGACATTGCATTGATGCTATATCATTGTATTATGGGGTAGGAAGAAAAATATATTCTTACTTTTTCAGTGTCCTAAGTGGTGCAGTAGAGTGAACAGAATACTTACATCTTAGAGATAACCATTCAAACCCGGAGCACAAAGGGCAGATCTGGTGTCACTGTGCTCCTCTGTAGGCTCACTGGGCTGCAAGCTTTCCCATATGGCCCAGATCCCTCTCGCTGTGATACAATGTGCTTTCTATGTTCAGGAGTGTACTAGGTAACTGGTGTTTGACAGTGCAGATTATGTCTGAGTACTGCATTTGTCCAATGGAGAATCTTCCAGAAGGTTTTCCTAATGGAGTTAAGTACACAGAGATCAGGCTTGTTTTACAGTACTGTAATATTTTGTAGTTGTATGACTTGGAGCAAATGAACGTGAAGCATACAAGGAGCAGAGGAGCAACATACGTATTGAAGTGGCCTCTTCCTACATCTTGTGATGAACATCAGTGGAAATTTGATTTAAGATAGGATGAAGTATACAGGGAAAGATCAAGACAGTAAAGTTGAGCAAAACATTCTGCATCTGTTCATTGGTTCACTTGCCATAAATCTTGCCATCTCAAATCCTCATCAGACCCTAGTAAGTATCACTTTACGGTCTGATTGCAAGCATCTCTAAAAAAGGGGGAGAAATGAGTATGTGGCAACAGGGGAGAATTGGTAAAGGGGTATTGAACATCAGAGTTGGACTACACTAGGAATCATCTGCAATATTTATATCCTAAGTATAAAGATTATCTCAGTGAAAATCATTTTCCAGTTTGACAATTTCATTTCAGTGTTACTTGATCTACTTTTTAGACACTTGGGAAATCAGTGTAACATTTTACCTCTCCCCATGCCAAAATGTGAGCTTACAGAAGACTGATTTGCTCTGCATGCTCTCAGAGATGGGTTACACTTAGTGCTTATTTAGAGTAGAATTTCTGCATCACTCTGTGGCCAAATTCTCTTCAATGCAGGTACTGGTATAATGCAAAGGAGATATCTAGTGGAGGTTCTCAGTAGTCACCTGCAATCTCTTTTCTGTGTTTTCGTACCAGTGAGACCATATTGTACCAAATGAATATCTGTGATTCCATCTTAAAAGAAATAGAAAAGTGAACTTACAAAACTTTTTTTCCGAAAATCAGTATTCAGAAAGGCTATAACACTGCTTATGACATGACAGATTTTCACCTAAGTAGAATCAAATGTGTTCTACTCTAGGTCAAGATGGTGTCAGTGAAGACTTGCACTGAAACCACAAAGAACAGCTAAAAACCCTGCACCTGGAAAATTCTTTTTGTAATGTTCTGCAGTCTCATGACCTGATAAGAGATTAATTAAAGTCTCTAGAGAACATTAAAGGAAATAAAGTTTTGCAGGTGTGCTTTAAAGGACTGTATGAAAATATTTTTAATGGGGTTTCTGGTTTGGAGATTTTCTTTGACAGGGAGCAAAGGATGGTCCCTAGAGTCCCTATAGTTTACATAGCAGCCTAATTTGCAGCACGCAAGGAAGCAGGGAAACCTTGAAAGTTGAAGATTACAATGAAATTACCAAGGAGTGCATTTCTGGAGTTGTGGCATTTAGGAGTATTCTAGTGCAAAAGGCTGCTTAAGGTTATGCTGCAGTGACATAAATTAAGGGTCAAACACATTTGGTCTGAGGCTGATGATTTCAAGCTCAATAAATATGTTGGTTGGAGACCTCCCGATTATTGTTAAGCCCCAAAGTGCAGCTTTTTAAAGGGTTTACATCTGAACTGACACCTTAGCATTGATCAGAGCTGATCGACCTACACTGTGATGGACTTAGAGGAAAATGTAAATAAATAAAGAAAATACAGTGCTGTTTCTGTCACCAATGGGAGTGCTTGCGTTCTTATTGCTAGGCAGTCACTTAAGTAACTTGCTGGACTTGGAACATGAATCAAGGTATAAAAGTAATATGAGACTGGTTGAGGATCACATCTCTAGTGATACACAGAAGCAAGCTGGAAGGCAATACAGCAGTACTTAACAGTCTTGAGCCCAGTGGTATTTTTTGCCTGTGAGAAGGATATTGCTACAAGCCTGCTCTGTGGGGAAATTAAAAAAGAGGTTTTTTAAACAGGGAGTTGGGTTACAGTGAAATAAATAAAAGTCGTGTTTGTGCTGCTTTCATCTTTTGAAACAGTATGACTATACCTGATTAAGCATGTTAAAGAAACAGGCAGTTTTGCAGGTATTTGAGCTCATGGCCACTTCTGAAGAAAGGATGGGAAAACTGCAGCATGGGGCAGTTAGGGGTCTAAAGGCATAGATAATAGTGAACAAATGCTTGAATGTTTATCAAGAGACTAGACTTTGCTTTACTACCATTAGACTGCTGGCTGGAATAACTTAAACTGAAATTTAATAGAACTCTTAAATCTCTCTAAAGACATGGAAAGTTAGATGCTTGAAATGGTACTCATACTATTAATTTGGCCTTATTGAGATCTACAATTTCAGACAATATAGAGTTGTTTGACTTCTGTTTGTACTTTGTTCATTTTAAAAAACTATGAAAAAGTATTCAAATATTTGTTTGAATTTGTTCATTAGAAACCAACTAATGAACTGTTTCTACTACACCTTAGTAAAAAAAGTAGAAAGTGCAGGTTACTGGGATCAAGAATCTTGTAATAACATGAGTGAACTGGAACCTGATTTAAACCTCAATTTTTTAAAATATGTAGATATTTATGAGGACATATCTCTTTCCCCTAAAGTAACTGTTGATGTCAGTTGTCCGTGGGGTGAAGATCCAACTTGTGTCCTGCTGCTGGCTTATTTCAGCACAGGAGAAACCACACTGGTAATCTGTATGTTTACAGAAGAACTTCCTCTTGTTGCTATTGGACATTTTTTCCAAGCATTTCAAGCTCTGTCTCAAGTCCTCCCGGTGCCTGTATTGTTCCAGTCTTGACCTTACCTCACACATGCTATAGGCTGCCTGCCATTTGCTGCTGAAACCTTTCTTTCCCTGGAATGAATTTCTTTGAAACACCTTTTCTAAGTAACCTCTGAACTCCCAGTTTTTACCTCAATGTAGTTTATCTTTTCTCTGGCAGATATTGTATATTTCTTTGTGGTTTCTTACAGAATTCATAAAATTATAGCAGTATAAAACTGTTCAATAGCCGGTACCAATTGCACTGTTACTGCCCCCCTTGCCACTGACTTTTCCCCTATTTCAAGCTCTGAAGTTAGTAAGATTAGGTTTGAGGTGTTTAAATTAAAATCAGGTCTTACATAAAAGCTCATTCATATGCATGTGTTTCCCAATCAAATCATTAGTGCTACTGCTTAACGAATAAGGGGGAAAAATTAGATTATAAGGTTTACTTTGAGTTGCTTACATAAGGATAGTGCCTGACAATGTAACCGTGTGAAATTCTAGGCTCATTTAGGGGTTTTGTACTTCTGCTTGTTTTGAAAGCTTAGATTGTCATGAGCTTGTTGGATGACAAAGTAAGGTTAGTAATAAAATTGCAGAGGGAGAAGTCAAAACACCATGGAAACTCTGCGTTCAGTGGTCTCTGGAAACTAATCAAGCATCCTAGATTTAGAGTACACTATATTTTGCTGCTGTTGCTACTGTGCCCATAACCTTTGTACAGGGCTAGAGAAAAACTTGTACAAAAAGCTAGTATCTTAAGGAAAGCACTATCACAGCTAGTTAGGGACCACAATTCACTTTTCACCATGTACTCAGTTGACAGGAGATCAGTGACGATGAGAACAGGGAGGATTCGTACCACAGATGAAAGGAGTTTTGCCGTTCTCTGATCTGAACTCTGAGACCTTCCATAAAAGCGTTGTTTCTTTTTCATTAAATGTTTTTTTACTTGTTCTATTAGGACCTGGAGAACATAGGAAGAGTAATTTAGTACTAAGTTATGTGGCCCATTTGGAATGCAAATATTACAGAAATCTACACTTTGCAAAAGTAGTTCTCCCTCCACACAGTATTGCTGCAGAGAGCTGCTCCATTCCCTCTGTGCTGATCTGAACTTGATCATGAAAAACAGCAGATCACTGCTGTATGTAAAAAAAACCTTAGATTCTCTCACAGACCCACTATCTCATTGTGTTTTTTACCATTGGTCTTGGAGGCATAAATGGATAGTTAGCAGAGATGGTGTGTACACAGTGCTGTTCACAGCTGAAATTACATCATTTTTTGTTACGTTGCTGGAATTCAGAGTCTTCACTCCTTGCATTATAGTTTCTGACAAGAAAAATACCATGATACTGGTTCATACTTCAGCAGAGTCTAGTTCTCCTAATCCCTCCAGTAAATGCAGTTCAGCAGAGTTTTTACTACTGGATTTTGATGTTTGTTCCTCTGGAAGCAGTCCACTATCTTTTCCCCCAGCTGTGGTGGGTGCACTAAAGTGTTTTTTCTTTTATGACAAGTTTTGGCAGTTTGTGGAAAATTCACTCTGTGTGTAATGAGGATTACATTGGGACCTAGTTCTGACTGTCAAACCAGAAGGCAGGTTATGCCACCCCATTGCAAAAGGAAGGTGTTAGGTTTTTTGTGGGATGAGAATTATTTTGCCCTCGGGAAAAACTGAGGAAACTTTATGCTCCTGTTTTCCTTATAGTTACATATTTTTAGGGACGTGCTAAACCAAATCAGAACATGGCAGAAGTTTCTCAGTCTCAGATGTGTATTCTTCATCCCTGACAGCTGAGAGTCTGGTAAATTCTTATTGTTCATCTCCTTCCTACAGTATCCCTGAGAAATTAGAAAGGACTTTTATTCCCATTTTATAGCTACGGTTTTTTTAAATGCAGATTTTTAAATGCCATAGTCAAATTCAGTGAGGATACCTGTGGAGAAAGGATAGAATGGAGGTCTGGTGTCCCAAGTTTTGTGCAACTCCCTGGCAACAACCACATCACCAATATGGAGTGACAGCAGGACACTGTGCCTGACGTGTTTTAAAATACATCAGGTTTTTCTTGAAAGTTGTTGTCAGTCTTGAGCTGACTGGAATTATCTAAGGAAACTCAGTTTTTATGTCCTATATGTCAGAGAGAATACATTTCCATGATGAAAAATTGAAATATGCCGATAAAAACAATTTCTTGGGATGTTAGAAGATTCCAATTTACTTGTGGCTAAATCTGTCAGAGAAAGAAAGATTACTCAACTCTGTTTGTACAGTACACAAACACTTATTAGCCAGGGCTCAGTTTGTTATTCCTTGTGGGACCACTGAAGAAAAAAGTCCTTGCTTTGCGTTGAATGTTTGGAATATTCAGTTAAACGTGGGAAATTTCACTGGCTCTCTATCATCTTCCTGACTTGTCAGAACGTAAGGTGTGTGGAGGATAGAGTACTTGGTATTTTACCACTGTGTTCTTTCTGTCCCTTTTTTTGCCTCGGTAAACAATGGAAAAGGTGAAGCTGAAGGACTGCAAAGCAATTAAGAGCTTTATATGTATTTTTTATGGAGTCAGTAGTCAGGTTTCACTCACAACTCAGACTGTGCCTTGAAAATAGTGAAAAGCTTTGCTCAGAAATCTGACACTGAAACCTTACACTAGTCTTTTTAAATGCATGGAATTCTGTATCTGTTGCATATGGAGACTATATTACACGGCAGATGCTTGGTTAATGCAAAATTAGGAACAGAAAGTGCAATAAAAGTGTAGAACTTCCTAACTGCTTCCCATTGTTACCCTCCTGTCCTTCCTTTCCTAGCATGCTCCTAGCTGAGCATGCTCAACTGCTTCTTTCAGTTCTGTTGCAACAGAACACACTTTGCAATTCAGGGTGAATTTTCTGGTTTTGATGTTTTTGAGTACTTACCTGAACACTGGTTAATCCCTACGGTCAAAATAATCCATCTGTCTCTTTCATTTGAAGCAGAAAAACTAAATAATTCTTGGAACATATGGCTCCATCAGGCCTTTCCGCCCAGTTGAAATCTTTGTATCCATCACATATGTTATACTCCTGCTGCACCAACCATTTCCCGACATTTTGTTCCAGTCCACCCATAAAATACTCTGATTTTTCTTTGCAGTCTATGAGCAAAAATCTCAGATAAAACCACATTTCTGTGTCCTGCATGAATTACAAGTCACTGGACTAGATTTTAGATGCAGGGATTCCTTTGGAGGTAATTTGTTTTTTTAGGAGCCAAACTTGGCAAAAATCAGACCTGCCTGATGTTTCCAGCTGTAACGGAGGCCTTGACTTTGAGTCAACCAAGTTTAGTGGAACATGAGACAACAAATTTAGAGCATGTTAAGCATGTGTTCAGATGTAAATGTCATGGATTCACATAGAGAAAATAGAAGGTAGATACTTTATTTCTGTTGTGATGTTTCTAAGCAGGTAATTCTGTGCCACGAAGAGAAATGGTATCAGATTTTAGTTATGAACTATGTGGTTGTGTATAACCAACCAGTTGCCTTGTCTATTCAGGTCTCATACTAGAAAAAGTTTGTTGCGAACATTTGAAAAGAAAAATTGATTCGATCCTTCCCATTCTACTTTGCACCTGTAGCTACTACAGCTGTTTAATTTTGTCATGCAGTTAAAAAAAGAGGAAACATCATCACTTCCCTTGTCGTATCTTTTATCCTTTTTTTGCTGCTTTGTGTAAAGCCTTTTTGATTTAACAGCACTTGTCTGTGCACTTTCATGTTATTTCTTTAGAATCACTCCACGTTGTGTCAACAGCTAATCTTACTCTAAGGCCTGTATTGTTATTAATATGTTTATTTAATACTGTTTATTCAAGCCCAAAGTTACATATTTTCAAGTTCTTTATTTATGTGTACCCAGTGTCCATCAATTCTAACCCTCAGTTGGGATTAGAAGGATGAAGGGTTACCCATGCAAAACATCTGTCACTGTGACTGCTGGAAGAGTTGCATGACTAAGGATGGAGAGGGCCAAAGCTTGGATTAGCAGCTGAACCAAAGATCGGCGGTTCTTCTCCCTGTGCTTGATTATGTATCCAGGGCTGCTGTACGCATTTTCACCACCTTTTTGTTATATGTTCCAGCACCAAGTGTCTATGTTCAGCACTGCTGTAGTCAATGATAACACTTCATACAGTGCCTCCAGTCATTGTTTAAATAGGTGAAAATGCACAAAAAGTGATATTAATTTGAGTGTAAACGCTAACGGTTTAATGAAAAAGTAACTTTGAATAATTATGTTAATTTATTTCTAATATCATCTAGGTTTAGAAAAGCATTTAATCCCCAGAGAATCTTAGCTTCAGGCCCCAGGGTGCAATTTCATAAAATTTGAATACAGCTGCACAGAACACAAGTGTTATTTCAAAGAGCTCAGCACTGAGTTCTGGGCAGCCCAACTTCCGAGCTGTAGACTTGGATGTAGCTAGTACCATTTGTGTTGTGATGTGGCCTCACAGTTTGTGGGACAGAAAACTTAAGTTTTCCTTATTATGAACCTTCATTCAAACTTCAAGTTAAGAAGCCTTAAACCTGAACTCTTGATAGGTTGGATGAGGTGTTTTTTTCCTGATCTTTGTCATGCAGGCTTAAGACCTTGGGTCATTGACTTCTCACGCAGTGTCAGCTTGTGATGTCAAAATGGACCCTGTGAGACTGTTAGTAGCGTTTACTCCTTCTGTGGTGGAAGGTGGTAGAAACAACTAGTCTTCTAGAGATTTCTACAATTTGCCTAAAATCTTTAGGAAAGCCTGTGAGAAGCAGTAATGTCGCTTTTAAATCTTATGTGTGGATCAACACAAACCTGCTTTGATAGTAGACATGGAAATTTTCCTGATCATAGTAGTGTTATTTCTTCTCTTGGTTTTTGCACTGCTAGCTGTCACTGAAGTCAAAACAATGCACATATGTAGCTTGTGTCACAATTTAGCCAATTGTTAGCAGCTAGTTAATGCTGCTTTATTTCTAAAGTGAATCGCTTCTAACTTTTGAGCCCCAGGTGTCTCAAAATGAACACT
Organism: Ibycter americanus; assembly: GCA_035590275.1. Lineage (NCBI taxonomy): Eukaryota > Metazoa > Chordata > Aves > Falconiformes > Falconidae > Ibycter > Ibycter americanus. The sequence continues at coordinate 13,745,817 of JAVJGI010000036.1, forward strand.
TGAAGTTAAAGAGTTTTTCAAGTCTGCTTCAAATATCTGTTTGTTTCATGTGAAGCTTACCTGAGGCAGTAAATGATGGCATATATGTCCCCTAAATAAGAATATATATTTGACAAAAAACAGATTCTTAGATAGAACCTTTTTCCCTCAGGAGCCTTTAGTCTCTTTCCTGTGTTAAGCCATCCTCCTGCTTACACAGGTTCCTGTCTTACAGGGAAAAAACTTAAACAGTAATTCATAAGTTAGGTTTCTCTCCTTTCACTTGCCTCCTAGTTGTCACTGGCAGAGCTGTTCATTTAAACTTTTTGATTGGTGCATAATTAAGGAGGTATATGGGACAATAGCTTCCTATTTTAAAAAGCCGTAAAGATTTAATGAGAACATGGCTTCAGGGCCTTCCTCAATGAGAAGGGGAAAAAAACCCAAAAGAAAAGAAAAAAGAGAAGGCACATGTATTCCTAGTTCCTAGAGAACCCTGCTGTAGTACGATGAAATATTTCTAGACTGCTGTGGAAATGAAATGCTAGCATCTTTTGAAGAGGCAGCTAACAACAGGAAGAGAAGAGGACTTACACGATCAGAAAAATGAGTGTGCTTTGCGAGGAAAATGATTCAGGCAAAGTAAGGCTGATACTAGCCAAATGCCTTTTGCTGATGGATGAACCTTGACGTGTTCAATCCGCTGCCGTCTTTGTGTGTTGCATCCGGTCGGTCTGGTTTATATCGTCAAAATTTTATTGTAGAAACAGACCTTTACTTTCTTGGTCTTTTTGACTGCCTAATTATTTCTAATTTGTCTGTTACAATGGCATTTCTCTTTAATTTTCACTCTGGGAGTGTTTTCCTTTCTTTGCTGCTTTGTTCCGTAAGCACTGTTCTCACATCACCGTATGTAGCCTTTTTAATCTATCTGAGAGGAAAGCAAACTGATGCGTCATCTAAGACTTCTCTATGTGCTACTCATCAGACTGACTGTAAGATGAATTCAGAGGAACAGAGGGATGTATACCTTCCAAAGGCAAAATATAAAAACTTCACAGTGCTAAAGACAAAAGGTTCCAAGTTTCAACAGTGCTGTCTTTTTAGATTCAGGGAATGCAATTCTTAAGATCTATTCTTTAGCTGGCCCTTTGCAGCATAAAGTGCTCTTTGTTTTACATGATCCTATAATGTAGAAAATTCCTTTCTTACAAATATCCCTACAGTAGTACTCATCATTGTATGGAAATACAGATAATGTGGAAAGAGGAAATGATATTTATATACCAGATGCTAAATTAACTGAATGCATTAATATGAGAGAGAGGACATATTTCCAGCAACATCGTTTGCTGTTGTCATATTTATTTATATTTAACCAGTGTAAAGTACATCTGGAAAGGTGCTATGAATTGTCAGTCCATAGTGGTGGCTGACTGACTGACTTTTCAAAGGAAAACAAAGCTCTTCCCATCCCTGTGTAAGTGACAGCACAGAGAAAGGATGTCAGACAACTACTATGTGAATCATGATCAGAAGGGAGCCAAAACCTCCGAATAAATGTGGAACCTAGACAGAAAAAGATGATGTCACCTTTTGCCCCAAGGCATGTGGCAAGAAAAAATAAACACAACAACTTTGCACCTTCCAAGCAGGTTATATACAGAAAGCAGAGTGGGGTTGTATGTTGTGCTCTCTTTCATGCTGTTGTTCTGCGTGTTATCACACACTTAGATGAAACTACCACTGGCTTCTCGCTATCCAAATACAGCTGCCTGAATCTAGATTCATCTGATGAAATCCATTTCTGGCACTTTGTAAATTCTAAATTTTTGCAAAGTTAATTTAGAGCTGCTGTAATCAGTGCAACCTTTCCATCCATTATCTTGCTGGCTATGGAACTAAGTCTTAAGATCTCCACTTTGCAGCATAGGAAACAATGAACTTCTACTCTTTATTCCTAATATTTATTGTAAAAACATCCTCTTTGTATGCTATCCAGCTATCGTGTGAATTAGCTTACCGTATGCATTTCCACACATTCTTCTACGAATATTGTTTCCAAGATGGACTAATATCCTTTCCAAAAAGTAGATAAGATTATTCCTATTTAACTATATATAACCATAGGAGGCTCCAAAGCTTTTTAGAGACTGTTTTTTTAAGCTTTTTATGTTTTATACTAAAGTATATAGAAGTCTACTATTTTGATAAATATACAGATTATCTGTATTTTCAGAAACCTTTCTTGTGCTTCAAAAATTGTAGTTTCTTTTGTGTACTTCTATTCAGCAAACTTCCTATTGGTGGTCACTGTAGTTAAAATAGCTTGCAGTATGATTTTTACCGTTGTTCTTAAATGATTCTGACCCTTGTAATAATGATAGGTAAGCAGCTAAATTTTATTTGCTACTTTGTTCTTGTAGATGAATAGATGGCTACACTCACATACAGGCTCATATGGAGTAGACATCCCACTATTTGTCCTTGGTTTGCTGCAGCAGATTCTGCATTGTAAAGTCATTGTAAAAGCTTTAGTAGCCTTGTAGTGCATGACCTCAGCTGCAGGATCATCTTCAGGCTCTAGAAACCCAAACACAATGAGTATTTTGACGTGTCAAGCTCTAAAGCTCTCTAGGAGTCTGGAAATATTCTGTGCCTGAATAAAGGATCTGTGGAGGGTTGGAATATAACTTAGAATAAAACAGATGTGCCCCAACCTGTCTTCTAAAAAAAAACCCCAGTTTTCTAGCCAAGGAAACTTTGTGTGCTGAGAGGGAGTTGAATTTGACTTCTCTATTCTATTTTATTTTTTAGCATGGATAAAAAAGCTTGCCTGTGTGAAATGTTAATACTGGTGCTGCAATTTGGGTACTGAGACACTACATGAGGTAATACTGCTGTGGTTTGTTTTTTGACTGGGAGGAGATGGGAAGGCTGCAGTTTGCTATTGCTGTGCTTAGTAACACGAGTACTCTGAAAGTTGCTTTTCTCTCATTTGCCTTGTTAAGTTTGCACAGAACAATTTAGTTGTCTGCCTGGAAAAATAAGGAAGACCAAAGGACATTCCTGGGGTGCTGAGCTCAGCCAGCATAGGCATGCAGAGCTGCCCTGCTGTAAAATCTGTGTGTTTTATAGGATGTGCAGACACTTTGTGTCACCTTTCCCCCTCCTCCTCTGATCCCGCCTTTTGTTCTCTGTTGCATTCCTCCATGTGCACAGATACATGTATGCCAATTTCTGGTTTTCTGTGAAGCATAACAGTGTGGTCATGGGTTCTTGTTGAATAGATCACTATTTAATTTTTCCTAATTTGTGTAGTGTTGAATCAGTGCAAAACTACAGTAGAATTTAATCTGGTTGTCTTTAAAGTGTATATATTCCTTGAGGTATTGAGGTATGCATGGAAAAATGCATACATGCGATTCAAGAGTTCACATTTTAGAAGATGTCCCAGTAGCACTGTCTGCAGTTAAAGTCAAGTGATGCTTTCTGTTAATAACTGGGTTTTGTTGCTTAAGATTTTTGCCAAGATTTTAACTGCACAGACTGAAAGTTTCTATAGTAGGTGCTAAATACTGTACTGACAGGCACAGTGGAAGCTCAAGAATAATTGTCTGCAGAGCAAGGTTTAAACAGGGAGCAATAAATAAGATTTAGGTCATGCATTGAGCAGTGATGAGAAAACAAAATATCGAATAGCTGTTCATTAAGTGCTGCCTCTTGCACTGTGGCAATATGGCAGGGCTCTTGCAGGGAAAATGTGAAATTACATAACTATAAGTGTTATCTTTGTATGTATAGACACAATGGACAGGTATTCAAGTTACACTGTAATCTTAATGGCACTTCCTAACTTTTAAGCATTTAGTGTTGCAACCTTAGTAGTGAACTGTGTGTGTATGTTATATTTATGTGTGTGCTATTTCATTCTCTGATCAATTGTAATGAAATTAACTGCGTCATCAAGTGCTGAAAATAAATTTCAGTTAATACCAGTGTTTCTGAATACCTTTGGAATTAGAGAGAAATAGCCAACTTGCTTGGTTTCCAATGTAAGCCTTTTATATGACAGTTCTAACAAGAAATGTATGCAAAGCCATTAGAATGAATGGCGTGATTGCAAACTGATTACTGCATGACAGAGAACAGAATTGCTATTTAGCATAATATTGCTTTCCTTTATGTTTTGAAAACCTAAGTTCTAGGCAATACAGTAGAACTTAACTTTAAGCCTAATTGTTGGAATTTAGTGTTGTGCTGAAATGTCAATTTTCATTTCATAGCAAAACTGAAACTTTACAAACACTGTGGGATTTCTCACCAACTTCAGTGAAGAAACTGCTGAAACCTGCACAAACTTGCTAAAATGTGAAAACCTCTATTTAGCTCAACATACAGATCGTGCTCAGACACAAAGCATGCATTATTACTAGGACTGATCCATTGCAGCAAGAAAGATCAATGTTTGGGATGTCTATTTGTAAAACAGTTAAGGCCAGATACTTCACTGGGAGGCAACAGAAATGATCCAAGCTTCCCTGAAGTAATCATTCCTCAAATGGATCTGGGAAGCAGAAGACATTCAGGGCAAGCTACAGTATTTTCAGGCACGTTGAAAATTATTGTGATCGCTGTTGTCAAGAGCTGCTGCATCAACCATTGAAAAATAATACACAGCTAACAAAACAGTTCCATAGGAAAGGTGGGGTTCATGTGGAGAACTTGTACTTCTAGTCAGTTATATCACTTCTGTGTCATAAAACTGGTACTTAATACAGTTAACAGAAGTGGCCTTTAAATCCAAAGGAAACTACTTTGTGGCAGTTGTAGCAAAGAATGCACGGTGACAAATTCCCAGAGCAGTTCTCTGCATTGCCGCTGTAGTGCTGTCAACATATGGTACTGGCCTACCGCCAGCTCTCATGATTTTATTATTCTCTTAGGTGACTTCTATTGCTTGCAATGGAAGGTGTGTTCTTTAAAACCCCAGGTCCCAGAGATGACGTTTGAAAATAAAAGCCTGTGTCTTAGTGGTACAGATATGGAGCAAAGTATAAGGAACACATGCACTCTAAAAGATGGAAACCCTGAGACTGTGTAACAAAAAAGTGAATACAATCCATGGCAAAAGCAAGGGATGAGGCTTTTTGTTTCCCAAAATGTTTCCTGTGTCTGTGGCACAAGTCCAGCCCTCCATTAACTCTCGTTAGCACCTACGGCAGCTCATTTTCTGCCTTCTTGCTCCACTCTGGCTCCAGGGGCTAACAGCTAGCCGAATTTTTTCTGTTCCTCCCTCCAGCATAGTACCAGGCTCTTCCTTTGGGAACCACGTACCACCTTCTGGTAGCAGGAGCTTGCATTCATACCTCTGTCTCTGCTTTCTTGTACATGCTTTGTTCTTTTCCCTTTAAACTTTCACATCTCCAGGTCCTGCTTTCTGAGTGTGCAGCATCCTCTGCTTAGTAAAATCTTTCCATCTCAGAACCACACAGTTGGCTCAGGCAGACTTCCTTGTACCAGCACATGCAAATCACTGCATGCACAGTTCAGTCCTCATTTCTGTCTCTATCCTGGTTCGTAGTTTGGAAGAGAAAAAGTAGCACCCATGGCTAGAACAGGTCCTGCATTTCATGGCAACACAAGAGCTGTGGAGTAGAGCTGTTCATTCTCTTCCGTGTTCCACCTCTGCTGTTTTTATAAGAAGACTGACTCTGACATTAGAGATGCAAGAGCTGGGGCAGAGGATGGTTAAGATGTGATTGAAGAGCTGAATGAAATGTGGAAAAGGCAGAAGGGCAGGATGGCATTGTGGAAGGCAGAGGATCTCTTGTGCTCAGGAGCTGTGAAATGTTTCTGTGTGTGAGGTGGCACGAACTGGAGAGAATCTTTGTAATTCAAAAACAAACCAACCAACCAAAAACCCAAACAGTTTTTGGGAGAATAACGAACTATATGTAGCCTGTTGATCAGAAGGGAGTATGACTATAATACTTTTTGGCAGGCAGGAGAAAAGAGATTAATATTTGAAGATGGGAGTGAAAATGGGAAAAAATTATGGGGAGGCAAGATAGTATGTGTCTATTGTTGGAAAGAACAGGGCTAGAGAGACATAAAGAAAGTAGGAAACAGTCCAAAAGTGCATAGTTGACATTGCCAATTTCTTTCAATATATAATTGGAAGCTTTTTTCAGAGGAATGGGAGAGAAATGGAATGGGAAAAGGCTGAGGATCATCCCACCTCTTACTGTGATTTTAATTATCCAATAGAGCAACAAGTCATCTCTGCGCAGTTGGGCCTTTCTCCTCACTCCATAAAGTGGCTTAACGCTAACCTATCTGATGTGCTCAGTAATTATAAACTTTACATGTTGAAATGTGGCTGGAAATTATCAGCACATTTAGACATGGAAAGATGTAGATATTTTAAGAAGCCAATTTTTTTATTCCATTGTCTTTGTTCTGAGCCTGAAGGCTCCATGTGGCTTACAGTGGGAATGAAAATCATGGTTAAGGTTTTGCTGAAACACTGTATATCCAATTTAAAAGAAGATCAATATGAAAACGGGGCCATCATCTTCTTGATTGCAACAAGTGGGAATCAACCTTATAATGTAAGACTATTCTATCTTTCATTTATGGAAACATGAGTTAAAAATGCAGCTTAGTATAAGGCAGAAAAATGAAACTAACAGGAGTGTTATAATGAACACAATGATTTAAAAAATACAGACGACTTCAAAAATGTGCTATGCAAATGTCCTTCCTTCATAGAGAAAACTTCTCTTGGCTCTGAAGGGTTTCAGCAATGTTCAGAGATTGGGCTTATTTACTAACATATTGATAGGATTCTAATATTATGATGTTAGAATGACTATTGTGTACTTGAGTGTCTATTCTGCAATAAAGAATGAATGTGCTGAGGGAGTGAACATGCTGATGTTCAGCTAACTACTCATAGCAGCACAATACTGAATTTGAAGGCCTGTTATTTTAGTCATGATGAAAATTCTTTTTTCAAGTGCTCTTAAGGTTTTGCTTTTAAAGAATTATACCCTCTGCTCCTTTGAGTATTTCTATATGAATGTCTCCCCTAACAGTTGCTTTTAGCTTGATTTCAGATGAACAAAGCAGTCAGCTCTCGCTAATTCCACACCCAAGAGATTCCTCTTTCTGTACATTTCTTAATTACATGGGTTATTAAATAGGGGGCAGAAATGCAGCAAATTGTATGAAAGGGCTGTACACAATGCAATGAAAATCCTGCTACAGACTGACCCACATCACATACCCAGGCTTCTGAAGGTAAGAAGGAACAAACATAGACTACTGAAGGGCTTGGTACCTACTTATTAAAATCACTGCCAGATTTCTTAGCAAACTCCCTGGCATAGGAATTACAAGACGGCTATATGCCTAGAGACAGCAGACTTGATATATTGAGACCTGTAGTTCACACAGGGTATACAGATCCTGAAGAGAATGTCCCTAATATCTACATGTACCCCAAAATCCTAACCTTCTTCCCAAGGCACAATCCTGCCCCTTACTTTGTATTTTAAAAATCACTTTCATATTGTCTCAGCATTGGAAAAATCCACAAAAGGAACAATCAGTACCCCTATTTATATATTCTGTCTTAATGCTTGGTTAAGTTTTTTCTGTTAGGTTTTATTCTTAGTGTTTTGGGAGGTCTGGGAATTGATGAGTGCTTAGTGTGTTCTATTGTGGAATTTCCTGCCATCTCCCCACACTTCGAAAAATACAAAATTCAATAGCAGCATAGTTTTTGCTGAAACAGGTTTCTTTCTGCCTGTCCCCAAACACATGTTCTCTCAGCACATGAGCAGGTGGCATCAGTATTGTCACACAGTATCTCCTTCTGGATTATGCAGTGGATATTCAGAGTCTTGATGTTTATTAAAGGTGCTTGCAGTAATGGAAGGAGGAAGCTGCTTTGCTCTTGATTAGGAAAAGAAACAGTAGACATTTATGAACTGCAGCATGGAAGAACTAGATTAGATGTTAGGAAAGACACCCAAATGCCAAAGAGGATGAAGCACTAGAATAGATTGCCTTGGGCTTGGGGAACCTCTATCACTAACGGTTTTCAGAAAGAATTAGGTAGATGTCTGCCGGAAATTATGTAGGTATGGCTGATCCTGCCTTGGGCAGGAAGGTTGACTAGCTGACCAGTAGAGCTGCCCTCCAGCCATATTGGTTATGATTTTATGCTACAGAGAAGAAGCTGTGCTCAGAGTTTCACCAAGTACAGGATCTCTGCTGTTTGGGCTTGCAGGACTAAAAGGACAGCAAAGCTTTAGTTTGAAAGGTCTCATGAGAGTAATCAGGAAATTTCTGTTCTACAGGGTTTTCTTTCTTTATTTGATTATCCTATTTTGTTTTAAATGCATGTATAAATCTAATATGGCTTAGCAAGTAAGGCTATAAAACAGAATTATCCAGCAGACCTGTTGTTTAGCTGCTGTGTTTGAATCAAAATGAATGCCTTATTCATAAACTCTAGTACTTGCTTCTTGACTTGATCACTGATTCTCTCTGCTCTTTCCCCAGACCCATGAAATTAATGACTATCTTACAGTGCTCTTTTCAGTAAGCAGTTCACAGTTATCTAAACTGTTGTTTCCCTGTACTCCTCTCCCTTCAACTGTCCCGACTCTGTGTGGGTTTTGTGTCATTCAAGAGGCCATATGCAGCCCCTGTGAGGTCAGCTCAGTGTTTTTCTTGCCTGCAGTTCTGTGCTGTATAGCTTAATAGATGTGATAACAATCTGTAAAAATTTCAAGACTGTAAACACTGAAGAGAAGCAGGAATGGGTCCAAGGATGTGTGGGAAGAAGCTGACCAAAGAAGCGTGTATGTCGAATACTATAAGTATCTTCACAGCTGGATCTATGAGAATGAAATACACTTTCAAAAGATTTTCAGACCAGTTTAAATAAATGATGAAAACTGTTCTGCAGCGTCAGCTGTTGATGGTGCCGTGGCTCTCTTACCACACTATCAGAACACACATGCTCATTCTTTCCTCCAGAAAGTTAGTTAAAGGGCGTGAAAAACCTCTACTGCAGCTGCTAGATATCATAAGAAAAAATTCCTTGGAGTTCTGTTGCTGGTTTGAAATTTCAAAGGCTACTTGTGATCTTCAATATAGCTGAATGTCTCTATAAAAAATTCAGTACTCCTGCTCCCCCGTTCGAGATTTCTGTGGGTCTCAGGTAACAAATTTTGTTCCCTTCCTTGCAGGATCTATTATTATTTCCACTTCCCAGTATTCCGAACCCAGAAGGTTTTAATGAATTCCATGTACTTTTCTGCTCCTTGCAAACACTGTTTGCTAATGCAATGTGAAAATGCTAATGGCAGTAATAAATTTGGTATATTTACTATCTTCTGAAACAATACCTCACTGGGCTAGGCGATAAGAATGTAACTATGCATCTTTATAGGCTTGCCTTGCCTGTTGAGCTCTGAGAAGCTGGGCAGATATGGAGCATGACAAGGCATGCAAGGGACAGTCTCCGCCGTAATTGTAGGACTAAAGTCTTTGAGGCAATATGGATCTGTGATTCAGTGAAAGATGTCTTCACCCTGCCTGCCTTCCAGCTGAAACTTCCACAGCCACACTTCTCTTGGGATAAGGCTCCCTTCTGCTGCTTTTGGGTGTGGTCTCAGAGAGCAGAGCAGTGGTCATCCCTCTGTATTATTTCCTATGAGACTGTGAGCAGAAAAACTAGTCTTCATTGTAAGTGATGCTGTGAAGAGTGTTTGTCCTCCCACCCTTCTGCATGTATTTACTGAAGATGGAGCCCATGGGGAATGCTGTTTGCTTTGTGTGCGTTCCCAGTGGCTTTTCTATCAGATACTCTGCCCCTGTCCAGAACCTCGGGGCAACTGTATCACTAATGTTACAGCAGAGAATCTGATAAGACTTTCAGGTTTTCCCACCTCGCTTTAAAACACCACTATTGGTTTTCTGTCACTTGACTTCAGGCCTGATTAATACTATGTAAAACTGAAGATTTCACAGCTATTCTTCAAAAGGATTTAAAGTCCCCTGATTTCCCATAGTGAAGTAAGCAATTGCATTATTTCAATGTGAAGGAGAGAAAATTGAGATCAATATCCCATCGTAAATACAACATTGCAATTCGTAATAACAACGGTGATTTAATTTTTTCGAAAGCCAGGGGACCAAATATGTGACAGTTACTGTATTCTTCCATGGCCACATATTTATGTGCTAAACTGCTCCAGTTAGTTGACTTGATGTCACAGGGCTCAAGGAATATGTCTTCTGGATCTGTTCTAATGAAAATAACAGGTAACTTTCTTTTACGATATTTGGGTAGAACATTGCCTGTCCCAAGCAATGTCTTCCAGTCTCTGTGGTCATTCGGGCTTCAATATACCCCCAGGCTACAAAGAGTGAAAGGGATTACACATTCAATCAGGCTGGAAATCATTCTTCTGAGGCCTGAATAGCCTATAGGTGAACAATTAACTGGCTGCCACCAGATTCAGAGAAGGCAAAGATGAATGATGTGTTTGAAAGACAAAGTTTTTTTGCAGAGAACTGCAAGTTTCTCCTGTTGTGATGTTTGCCATGATGCTTCACCTCAGAAGCAGCAGCAGCCTGCAGGTAGCAGGACAGCAGAAGTTGCAATTGGTTATTCTTTCAGAAGTGATAAAGTTAGGGTGCTTTTGATTAAATCACGTGAGAAGAACTGAAACACAGTAGACGTGCTCATGCAGCTGAAGAACAAGGCTTTTACGTGTGAAGACGTTACTCCAAAGACAGAATCTTAAAGTCTGAACACTAAATCCTAGGAAGTAGGGATGACTATTAATATTAACATGAAGCAGCAAACTCTCCTAGGGACTTGTTGAAGGTGTGAGTTGCAGAGTAACTATGCATTCAAAGTAAGAATAGAAACAGAATAGGGTATGTTAACTGTCTTGTCAAATTAAATGTATAGATTACCATGTATTAAAACATGGTAACTGCCTGGTTTGCTGTTATTCCTATTGACCTTGGTAGGGATTATATAAACATGGATGCAGGTTCTGTGCAGCTAGGCGGTATAGAGGTAGGTCTCTCTCTGAGTAACAAATTCATGTTCCTGTCATCCACCTCCAGAAGAACTTTGGTTTCCAGGATTCCTTATGTTGCTGAGATATCACCGAAAACTTTTTCTTGGAGATGAATTGGTTTGTTTTCTGTTTTCAGAGCCAAATGGGGAGAATAATAAACTCTTTTGGGGGTGGAGGGACTGAGCTGGTGAAGTGTTGGGTAGGAGTTGGAATTAATTTCAGATCCAGAGATGTTTGCATATTATAGTTTGTGATAACTCTAAAAGTCTGACTGTTGGACTAGATTTACTTGAAGAGAGTCTATGCTAAGGGAGTGAAAAAAGGTTAGATTCCTCTCACAGAGAGAGACCAGGGAACTGCAGAATTTATGGATCCGCCCTGTGGCTGAGATTAGATAGCCAGCAACAGTAGCCTGGGGAGAAATGTACTATAATTTGCATGCAGCTAGGTAATTACAAGTCCCTTCATTAAATCTTCGCCTCTGCATATGGATCTATGGTTTAGCTGGGACAAGTCCAATTACCTTCCTGCACTCTACATGGAAATCTACTTGAAGTTCACTTGATGCAAAGTAAGACTGCCAATATGTTTGGTAGTATTAGTTTGATGTGAATATACTGTATCAGCTGGAGAACTGTGATGTGTTTCCATTTGCTTCCATGTATAATTCAGGATGTTCATAAAGAGCATGAACATCCTGGATATCTGAACGATACTTTGTGGCCATCATGGGAGTTCAATTGATTAGTTATCAGGGAACAGTTGCAGCAAGTTTCACTCCAGCTAGTGAAATAATTTCACGCTTCCAGCCAATCTGTTTCTGTAGCAGAGCGGGAGGAATAGATGCAGGTAATGGGACCCTGGATTTTTTATTGGAATCTTAGCCCTTTGATACAGCTTTGAATACTAATAGCAAGGTGTCATCAGCTCTGTACATGGGCTGTACTCTTCCTTCAGCAGGTGTGCTTGAAAGTTATGCCTCTTCCTCTCTGACCTGCTTATCCTTCCAGTCGAGGAAGCTTTTAAACTAAACCATTTCTGCTTATTCTTTCACAAGATCTTTGTTAAGACAAGGTGAAAACAAGATTATTTTTCTGTCTAACAAGTCTTTTAAAGCTCAGTTTTGCCAATACTGTTTTTTCAGTGGGTCTGGGCTGTGTCCTTGTAACCCATGCTCCACTGAGAAGGGACTGATTAATTTTTCCTGTCCCTCCAGTTGAGTGATCCTTGGAGGGGAAAAACAGTCTGATGTCACGCTGCTGTCCAGTGAGGACTGTAATGAAATGACTGACCACATTTCAATCACTCATTTCAGCTTATTTTTGACTCTGATATCTGAAAGATTAAGACTTTGCATTAAACTGCAAAATCTTGCTTTCTCTCCATTTCTTCTTCAGTATCTCCTTGCTGATAAATAATAGATACAGAAGAATGAATAAAGCACTAAACTTGTGCCCCTGGGACTGAAGTTTCCGTCTAATTGGTGGTCCAGTCCAGTGTGAAATCTATTTGGTGGTTTAGGCTTGGTCCTTCTGGAACAGTATTCTTCCTGTGAAGATATTAAATGTAAAAAAAAATGCAGCACAGCAAAGCAATCACAGTGTCTGTTTGAGAAAGGCCAAAGATTAAGTTAACATAGAAGCAGATTTACCTCCCACTCATACAGAAGAGTGTCTACAGGTCAGCCTTTACTGGAATGCTACAAGGGAGTCGATATTGTGCCTACTCACACTCCCTGTGTAGCTTATGTTCAATAGACAACTTGAGTTTTCAGTGCTTGGGCTTTCAAGTTAAATGATTTTTATGTATTGCATTTATTTTTATGTATCTATTCATAAGTATAATTATGTATGCATAAATAAATGGGCATGTATATGTGTGTGTGTATATACAGATACATAACCAAAATTTAAAAATACTCCGCCCGCTATTGGCTTACATAGGGGAAAACACCACCTGGCTATGACTGGAAAGCAAATGTCTAATGTCATTCTAACATCACTTTAAGAACTTTATTTTAATAAAAAGAAGAAATCTACAGCTGATACCAGTGTGCTGTTTGCAAATATTCACAGCTCCTGTGCCTAAAACACACTGTTTTTGATAATTTAACTTAATATATCTTTTGTATCTTGAAAATTGAATAGAATTAGACATAAGTAACTCAGTTGGACATTTCAGCTCATATTCTGTGCCTTTTGGATTCCTATGAAAAGCACAGTTCTGTACAGTCATTTATCTTCCTTCAAATGAGTAATGATAATTTTATGTGAATTATCTTCACATGCCAGAATGACCTCTGAGTCCTAGCTAAGGTTTGTTGGCAGAAAAATGCTGAAAGAAGGAACATTTAAGCACCTGTTTATGAATGCAGAGACAGTTCAGTGGTTTCTATTGTATTCAAAAGTGACAGTGTCACAACTTTCTGAATGTAGTAAGTGGTGCCGTGATCTGAAATCAGGTGTGTATTTTGTAGTTTAGGCTTGGTCAATGGGGTACTAGTACCAAAATGTTCATGGCAGTGCTGGTGTCTAAATGTATCCCCTTGTGTGTAAAAATTCTTTTAGTTTTGCTTCTTATCTCTATGATCCCAAGAGCGGTTGGTGTTATACGGCGGTAAGAGTATTATTTTTGCATTTGGAGTATTAGGTATGTTGTGAGTAGACTAGTGCCTTCCCCCAGAGTTCCACAGTCCGAGGCTTGGAGTAGGTACTGTAATTCCTGAGATTCATTCAGTTTGCATAATGCTTGTTGAGACACCTGAAGATGTTTGCATGAAGCCAGTTAAAGTTAGTGGTGGGTGAGATGCAAAGTTTTGCAGTCATGCTTTTATTTGTAGATAACAGACTGTGTAAGACATTACAAGATATGCTAGAGAGATGAATTACTGGTAACACCTCAGTCTTTTCTGTGTCTTTAAAAAGAGTAATAACCAAAAAAGTCTTCTAACGTTCCCTGTAAAACTTTTTTACAGTGCAGAATTAAAAAAAATAATCAAAGTACACTGAGGTCAATGGGAACTTTTTGTTGGCCTCAGCGCATACTGAAGCATCTGCTAAATGAAATCTCACTGTGAACCCACAGTGTTTATACTTTCTTCTTGTGGAGAGAAGGAAGTAGATGGGAACAGCAAGACAGGTACAAAAGCTATGCATTGCTGTTCACTGGGAAGTAAAGCCTAGTGAAGAGCTTTTAGAAGAAAGAAAACAGCAATAGTGTCTGGTGGAAGAACTTCAAAATAAGCGATAGCAACAGTGAGGCTTTCCAACTTCTAGTAATATCAGTATGTCTCTCTTGACAGAATAGTCTTGCAACAGGCAGTGCTGGCAGATAGTGAGAGGTCAGGTCCGTATCTGTAATGCAGGGTTTGATGAAGCAGGGGATGTCAAACCAGTGGCTCTGCCTAAGCAGAGCTTCTGAGGGGTTTCAAAGGCAATCATCTTAAAAAGCAGGTGGTATGATTTAGAAACCCTGTTTATCTTCATCCTTGAGAAATCCCTTCAATAACAGACTGAAGCGTTAACAAATAACAACTAAAATTTCTGACCAAAATATAGGATGTGCTAAATAAAAAACTGTCGTATTGTATAGCTTGTGTGATATGTTCAGGACACAAATTTCAGTGAGTGCATCGCTGTCTCCTCTCTTGAAGGAAATAAATAATATTGACCTCTGGAAATATGTGGCTCAATAGTTTATCTTGGCTTTAGACCTTGCCAAACCTCATGACTATGTCTGAAGGGATTGTTTCAGATATATCCATGTCAATAAGATCTTATATGAGCTAAAATAACCAATTTAAGAGTGCAGGACTCAGTCATCTTGTTGACAAGCTGCCTTCACGCTAGATATATTTTCTATTATTGATGGCATTTTCGGCAGATCCCAGAGCAATGCTAGGTGAGTTCTAAAATTAATATCCTTTTTCATGGTTCATTAGTTTGACTAGGTCTGGATAATAAATAGAGTTACAAAAAACAAACAAGCAAAGAAAAACCCGCATTTCATCTCAGGTCCAATCCCAAAATTGAAGGTGGGTTTTTTTTTAGAAAATTTGAACTTTGATTGAGGAATCTTTACAGAAAGTCTAAAAACGGCATGCTCATTTTTCTTTTCACTTTGATATGCCTACCGAGTCCCAATCAGAGTGATAATTAAAATGCAATGAAATAATCTGTCTGTGAAGTGTTTCCAACCAGAAACTGAGATCTCTTAGAAGATTTACAGCTCAGCTTTGCAGATGCAGAGGATCTAGCTATTTCTGATAAGCCCAGATAAGCCCCTGGACTTCTGAATGCTTATCAGACCTGAAGTCAAACTCTGAGCCTGGTGAAGTTCACTTGTCTCTAACTTTAACATTGTTTTATCAGCTGTTACTGTATAACTTTCCTTCCTCCTTTCCCCTGCAAACCCCCTCAAAATCTTACCTGGCATTTTAAACCTAAATCCCACTGAATATTATTGACTTCAATACAATAGTTATTAGATCAATATATTTTTAATTGCAATCTACAGACCCTGGTAGAGATCAACAAGTGAATTAAGCAGTAAGGGTGTTTAAAACCCTCACAGATTTAAAAATCTTTAGAATTTTGGACCACATAACTTCAACTCACAAAAATATTTAGTTGCTAAGTAAGTAGTTTAGTGGGAATTAATGTAGGTTTACATATACACTTGTCATCTTATAAATGCTAATTTCTATTACTGTATTAAATACAATCCCATGTTCTTTTAGTTTCCCCAAGATCTCAAAATACTAGGAACATTATTGAGTATTTTATAAACTCAATTTCATAGCAAAGTAAACCTGCCTCAATAGTTCTAATTATTTCCCAAACATAATATCTGTAATGTTCTTATTGTAATTAGGGACAATTCATTATAATGGTAGAATTATTATTTTTTTAAGAGTAATTTATGCTTGGCTAGTCTGTGTTCAACAATGCTCATCATTTTAAATTTAGAAATGTTTAAAGGTAATTATACGTATCTTGAGCTGTAGTGAAAAAACATACAATTACAAGTTTGCTTAAGGGCTGTACAACATTTGTGTTTTCTTTTTAAACTTTTCATGCTTCAAGGTTTGTAATTGTCCAGGACACTCATGTGATTTGCCTAACTGACTTTACCAGAGTGATACTTGGTGATACACAAGCATAGCTCGGAAAAAGACATTCAGAGGTTTGTAAACGGAGCCTAATCCAAACTCCTGCAGTTCAGGGAAGCACCCCTTATATTAGCAATTTTTAGAACATCTGATTCCATACCAGAATTGGCATTTCATTATTAATGTTTGATTCCATAATTACTTGATAGTTAACCTTCTTATACCACTTGGGGAGGGGTTGAAAAATGATAATATTGTGTGGGACAAAACTTCCAAATTTCAATCCATTTGATGTTAAGTTGCTGCATTTTCAGATATGAAGTAATTCAGTTAATTCTTCTGTCATTTAAAGTGCCATTTCATTTCAGTCCAATGTCATTTCCATTCTCTTTTGAATTCCTGGGTACTTATAATGTTCTGCTCAACACTGGGAAGGAAACTCATATCAGAAAATATGACCCTGTGTATTTCCAACCAGCAAGGTGCATGTGTAATCTTTTGCATTCTTAATTCAACCTAAATAGGAACATGGATTTTATGTAAGCAAACATAAAAAGCTGACCTTTTAAGATGTAACATCAGATGCTGAAAAAAATATAAAAGGAATGAGGTTATATAACACTGCAAATTCAAGATTTAGTGTCAAGAAATGTGCCTTGTCTAACCAGTATTAGAAGGATAAGGTCATGCCTATTGCCAAGTGCTTCTGTGCCCTACGATGGTGACAGTAATGTAGCGCAATTATATGTGCCAGATATTCTGTCTCTCTAAGAGAATATAAATTAGTAATTGTGTTCTTTGGTTTGTGGAGAAATCGTACAGACATTGATAACTAAGGCAATTCTGATAAATACTGTAGGAAAAAGATTTGTGTTCTGAAAAGTGGCAAAGGGAAATTTCTGGTTCAATTTTCATCTTTTATTTGAAAGTAGAGGTGAATCTACTATGTACACAGACAGCTTAGAGAGCTGTACTTTCCCTCAAGCTGTGCATTTAAAGGTCCTTAGGAGATTATATAAAAGATGTTGACAGTTTGTGAAACACAGGAATGCTGCAGATTCATCTGCCATGTAGATGAATCTTTATTTCTAGCAATTATAAAGTAATTATAGTCAGGCAAGCTTAAATAGCTGTACTTCTCACTTATTGTGCCTGTTCAGCTGAAATTATTAATTGAAAATGTAAGTTTCTAAAACTCCCATCTCGGAAGACTTGAAGCAGCCGTTCAGACTCCTTGGTGAATGGTACTGCTTTAAATACAGAATGGAAATATGTTATAACTACAATGTTAGTGATTTTTTGTTGTGGATATTAATCCTTTCTTTTTGCAGTAAATAACAAACATAGGGGCAGTGGGAATAGGATGTGCTTCCCAATGGAATACTAAGTAATTAAATTTTGAACTGTAACTGTTAGATGTGGATGTTTCATACAAGGACCCTGCTTTCATCATGGTTTTTTCTGCAAAATCGTGTCTGCAGTTTAGCTAGCAAAGCATGAACTGTCTGTGTAGTTACAAATTTTTACTCAACTTCATGGCTTTGGGAGGCTGACTCATTTATCTTCAGTTTCCACTATGAAGGGAATCGGCAAAGAGCAGGATGGAGATCAAAAAGAGAAGACTCTTTCCTTGTGTATGGGTGTGAAAACAGAAGAGAAGTAAAAAACAAATATAGGGCAGTAGGATTTTTGGAGAACTGCAGCCTCGGGTTAGATTCTGATTCGTATTTAGGCTGAAAAAAGTGTTTGTCCTCATTTTCAAAATTGTTCAGCACTTTCTAAATTCACTATGAGTGATCTGAGCTCTCACTACTTAAAACCTAGGCACTTGAATATGGACAAGAGACCAATTATAGCTCTTTTATTTTAGGCTGGGCCTAAGTGTACTATATAGCATCATAGCATATTCAGTGAATCCCTAGCTCGTGGAAGATATTTTTCTATCCCTTAAGACATTTATAAAGCCAATATAAAAACCTCAGCTTGGCGAAATGGTTTGAATCACCCAGAGGCAGAGCTTGCTGAGGCATTTGAGTCTTGTGAGCCTAAAATAGCCTTTGAAAGGTATGCACATTATCCAGTTGCATGTCGCTTAGCTGCTCCTCAGGTAAAGCAGTCATTTGGATGACAAATGGCCTGGTTAGGCAAAGCGTTAAGCGTTTTGGACTCTTGAATTTTTAGTGGGATTGAGGGTGTCTGTCATTTTCTGGACTGCATAGAAGCTGCAAAGGTCTGCTGTAATTGAGGACGGGACTTTCTACTTTTAATAGAGTCGGTGTGTTCAGCAGATATCTAATGTGGTCTAAAATAGGTTAGGTGTAAGACAGAGACTGGCAAGTTTTTAAGAACCACAGCTGGAGAGACTTTCTTTATTATAATTGACAGATTAAGGATGTCTTTACCTTTTTGATAGTGCTGTAACTAACGCTTTGAGTTGGTGACACGATCGCTGATAGCAATGACAGACAATTGGATCTGTCTGCCCATTTTAATGAGGTCTCATAGCAGAGGCCTTCTCCAAAGCACTCATTGTGTCACTAATCCTCCTACTGCCTATGAAATTAAAGTGGGGTCTTTCTGGAAATGTTCAAATGTTTTCATTTTTGGTTTCATTCTGTTTTCTAGTCCAAAAGTTGGGTTTTCAGGATTGATTTCTGCTGAAAACTTGGATTTGGGTCTTCCAAAGCCAGTTTTAGTTTATGTACCATGCTGTCTCATTTCCATGGCCTGAGATTTTCCCCGCTAGCAGCTAAGCAAGATAGAAGCCTATGACACATCTGGCTAAAGAAATCTGAAATTGTTGATCACTTGAGGAGAGCAAACAATTATGCATATTAATAAGCTCTCAGTAGTTACTCTGTAAGTATTCTGGAATCAAATCTTTTCTTCATAATCCTGTATCCCAAGAAATCTACATCTTCCAGTGAAAAAAATGACAGCCTTCAACTGGTTATATTTAAATACAGATCTGTGGTTCCAGTGTAAATAATTGTATTTTTTTATGAATACAGCATGACATGGAAGTTTACTTTTGGTAAATAAGAAATTTTGATTAAAAAGAACAGAATAGACATGTGAGAGAGAAAGGGATGCAATCTGCAAGTCATCTGTTTAATGATTAAGATGAAAGACAGGTTACCCAGAGGGTGTCCATAGGGAAAGTAAAAATGTGGGGTTTTGACAAAGCCCAGAAGAATACCAATGCAACAGTCATCTGCATCTTAAAAATGATATTTTTATGAAGTTTGGGGAATTTATGCTTTCAGAAACGTGCCAACATTTTACACCCATTTCTGTGGCTTCTTCTCTGAAGGAAATCAAACCATGTGAATTTATTTAGAAAAACAGAATGCTTTGCAGAAGAAATTTCCACATTCCTGTCCAGATGACTTTTAATCCCTAAGTCAAGAACTGTTTAGCACAATGCCATGCCTGCATGCAATACAAATTAGGAAAGACTGTTAAGCTTTTTGTACAGATGAAGCATAATAATACTGACTGTGATAGTAGAACACATAATTTGTTTTGCACGTTACACAGCATGTTAATGTTTACTGTAGCTGGTATTGACTAATGCAGTTTGAGTAAATGTACAATTTTCTGGATCAGATTCAGTGATTGTGCAACCCATACCCTAGAGAAAGAGTGCATGCTAATTGTGCTGGTAAAATACAGGGAATCTTCATGGACTGTGTTTTCTTTTTGCCCCACCCCTGCCCCAAACACACTGCCAAGAATGATGATTTCTGGCTCCCATGTGATACTCTCAATAATCATGTATGTTTGCAGGCAGTATTTTGAAGCTTGGCATACAGTAAGGTATACTACCAGTTAAATTAGCAACAGAAACTTTGCCGATTGATATATTGTTTTTATTCTAGGGTGGTTTTTTCTCTCCATGCTTTCCCTTTTTAGGCTGAAATTCTGTAACATGTATCACTCAGTGTGTAGGAGTTCCTCTGAAAACTCCTCTTAATGGAAGGCTTCATTATTGATGTGGAGATTGGGAGCTAAATGTAGGTAACTTGTACCAAAAATGAGGACAGAATATGACTGTACCACACTGCAGCCATTCAATATGGCAATTCACACCTGGTTTTTCATCCCATGTCAGGTAAATGTTCTCAAAGTTGATTTGACATGTGATAAATGGGCAGAATGGGGATTCAATCCCTGGCCATACCAGCCTGCAGTGCTATAAATCTAACTGTAAGTCTAAAAAAAGCCCGAGATTTTTAGATTTGCTACATTATTTCCTAAACATAATTTGATTATTTGTGAACAAACACATAGTAATGGTGAATGGCTTTCATAGTTACCAAAGGTACTTATATTTTAAAAGAATATTAGCCATAGGTAAAACTAGGTAATACCTACATCAGTGTATTTTATCATTTAAGCTAATGGACGAAGTCAAATTAATTACTTATTTTGCTGTTATCTCTGCTCATTAGTGAGGAAAAAAAATTAAAGAAAAAAATTGTTCTAAAAAGTAATATTTATTTAAGTAAATGTGTGTTAGTGTATACTTAAGGCTATGCAAATAAGAGCTTTGCTGTCTTTGTGCAGAAACATAATCAAAATATTTCCTTCAAATTAATTTATCTTCCTCTAACAGAATGTAATGTGTGAGGTATTAGAGGCCTCACATTTCCTCCTTCTGATAGCACCAGACCTTGTGTACCTATTGCAGCTTGTCACAGGCTTGGTTGACCTGAATTTTTTTTGACCCTTTTAGGAAACACTGGGTTCTTCTTTTTCTGCATGGGATGAGCCTAGTGTAATTGCACTAAACTTTATCCTCAATTTCAAAATGAGTTGTTATTGTCATGATGTAGAAAAAAAGGAGTAGGAACAGGAAATTACTCTGTTTTTAAAATGGGCTTTTTACGAGTGCCTTCCAGGAGTGCATTAAGCAACATGACTTACATCTGTCTCGTATTTTGTTCTCTGATCCTCTCCCTAAGGGAGAATGGTATGTGCAGTGGAGCATTTTGTTTTGGTAGGGTTTGTCATTTGATTTGCTTTATACACAGACTGCCTCTGTTTATATTGGACAGGAGTGTGCCTTGCGTTTGGAGCGCAGGTGGTGAAATCTGTGATGCCTCCTCAGGCCTGTAGGAGCCATTGAAGGAAACTCCCCGATGCCAGCTCAGTCACATCACTTTAAAGAGTGTCTTAAGACAATTCTTGTTAAACATTTTGAAAACTCATTTATTCAAAGCATTTTGTGGGGACTTCTCTTGGTTTTGATTTGGGGATTTGTTTTTTCTTGGTTGCATTAGCAGTTCCTACATCTAAGTGGAAAAGCTGTATATCCTAAGGGGATGCTGAGTTGTATCACTACCCAAGTCCCCCAGAAAGAAGGAATTTCAGTTTAGGAATGTCAACGAGAGCTCCTGTCCCAGTGATTTGCAATACAAACCATACTTTTCATTTACTAGCAAAAATATTTTTTTATCTTTTCAGTGAAGGGCACAAGAAATAAATAATAGGAATAAAAGCTGATGGGAACAAGTGTGGTTTGCCACTTTTACCATTCTTTATTGGGTTTAGGTAGTGTCCAAAAAGACCAGTTAGAATTGACTCCACTTGCATTAGGCCTTATACAAACTAGAATAAATTTTACAGCTTTTTTTGAGCTGTATATCCTTTATAAGTACATTGTGTGGTGTAGGCAGACAAGCTGTATACCAAGCAACATGGATGATGCAGGAAAATGTGTGGCCTCCTTTACAATATACATAACTATTTAATGCAGTATTTGTGATGTTGTGTTCACCTCTGCACAGCAGAGGAGTACAGATAGATCTGGGCTGGGATTTTTCTGTGTCACACATTATCTGCTAGACAGCAACAGTAATTAGACAAAATTTAGAATGTGCAGAGTGGTGAATTTAAGTTTTCAAAACAAACTTGTGCTGGAGTTATGCACACAAGAATGCCTTAAATTGAGTATTGAAGGAAAAAAGAAATGGACTAAATCGCTTTTAATTTTCTGGGAAAAAAAGCCTGTAAAATATGCTAAAGGATACAAATAGGCAGAAAAACACCATTGTAAGCTGGAATTCGGATCTGATCTCATTTCTTGTCCAGCTGTAAGACAAAGAAGAATAGAATTTTTATCAGATTGATACAGTCTTGTCTGTGTCACTGTGATGTCACTGTAACAATGAGGTCATTTCCTTTAGTCACCCAGCACAGACAGAAAGGATGCGTGTTCTTCTAAAAAGAGTCTAACATAATTACCTGTAATCTGTGGTGGGAATACAGCATTGCCCATGCAAGTGGTATGCATATTTAAAAGTAAAGAGAGAAGCACAGTCTGATGTAAAGATGTGTCCTAGGAGGGATGCTACTTTCCCCCCGCCCGGTTTTTATTTATTTACCATAAGGGCTTGCAATAAATAAAAATGCAGATGAGGAAATTTTGTATTGGTATAATTTTTGTTCTGTTTACAATTTTGCCACTTCATTATATGGCAAATTCAGTCAGAGATATGAATGGAAGAGAAAATCTGGTTTGCTCCAATGCTATTTAATATTGGAAAAGTTAAGAAGAATAAGGAAAACTCACACTTTTCATTTAAGATGCTTCAACTTACAACTGAACTTGTATGAAAGGCCCATCTTCTTGCAGAACATGTAACTGAAAAGCTACTCAGGGCCAGTGTATCTGTACCTAGAAGTCTGTGTACGTTTTTCTAGCATTTCAAAATAACCTCTATAAATTGTGTCATCAAGAAACTGCCTAAAATGAACTAAAATAGTTTACATTCTTAGATCACCATTAATTTTGAAATCAGAAGAAGCAATGATCTCATGTTTCCTGCAGTAGGTAAAGCTGGAAAGTAAACTCTGAAGACATGAGTCATGTGGCTGTGGCTGGCAAAGTGATGCCAGAAGGGCTGCAACCTAGTGCCAGGGAGTGGCAAATTCAGCTTCCCCTGATGGGCAGTTCCTTGCTGTTTTCTGTGTTGGAAGATATTAAATATTCTTTATTTTGCTAATTGTATTTGTTTGGAAGTCATACATTGCTTTATCCAAAGTAATTAGGGTAGTTTCGAGTAATACTGATCTAAATTATATATCCTTTAATTCTGCTTTTTGTTGTTTGTTGGAGACGGGGGGAAGCATATTTTTATTTTACCTTTTTAGAGAACTAAAACTTATTTTGCTTGGGGAGCTGGGATTGTAAGAAAAACATGCAGTATGTCAAAATTTGCAGTAAAGTAATGAGCTCTCATTAACTCTGCATTCCACCCAAAAGTTTCTTACTCTTCCTAATAGCTTTTCATACCAACACAGTTTTCCCTAGTACAATTAGAGACTATGTATAGTACCTAACTTTAAAATGACAGATATATTCAAAGGCAACTTGCCGAGACTTTTACTTACCGATTAGCTGAAACAAATACATATTTCCTTCTAATTTCCACGGCCAGCAAAACAAAGACACACAGCTGCATCTTGCTGAAATGTTGTGTTTTTCAGCTTTTTTTTGAACTTTTTCAAGTATGCAGATTCCTCAGAATGTATATTGTATTTAAAGGTATAATGCTGACTGAATTCTTGTAATAGCTTTCCACAGTATTTCTATGGGAAAAAGAAAAAATTGAAAGGGCATTTATAATAAGGGTGGGGTTTTTATCAGTGTCTTTAGTAGAGTCATTCTAGTTATTTTTTTTCCAATTCATCACCAAAACCCCACACAAACAGAGGATTTAAAATGAATTAATGTACAAGAGACGGGTACTGGATGCACATGAGATGGCAGTGGTCTGTTTATTTGGGTCTTAGAAACTAAAAAAAATTGAGTTTGTAATGGGGTAGGCAGTGTGTGTGGGTGGAGGGTGGATGTGGAGTGAAAGAGAAAGTGGGTGATAGCTTGTTGCATTATAAATGTTTCAGCAGGAGGTATTTGGAATGGCTCCCTCACTTCCACGTTGTGAAATCATAAGGGAGTTATGCTGCATCCCAAATGAGTGCTAATGAAACCTTTATACCAAGCAGCATCATGTATTCTGCATATGCTACATATGATGTGGGAAAACTCAAATTAAAATTGAGGGAGAGAGAGAATATGCGATGGAGTGGCATAAAGGTTTTATCAGCACAAGGTTGGGAGGGGGTGCCTTACTCACAAAAGCAAAGCGGGATTTATTGATTCACATTTTTTTTCTCTTCCTCTGAGCCCTCAGTCTTGGCACTCACTGTAAAACTTGAGCTTATGGACGCAGGCTAAATAAATAGTTTCAGTAATGTATTTTAAAACTGCTTTTTATCTTTCAATAAATACTTTTTTGACAGAATATATGAGATGGTTCAGGGTGCAAAAGTCTTACCGACACCTGTTTGGAATTTTCTGCATTTCTCACTCCTGATTTTGCAGTCTGGAATCGTGTGTGTGTGTGTGCATTTTGAGTGCTTTTAAACTCTCATATCTCAGCTTCAGCCATTAATCTAGCCAACTGGAACAAAAACTTCCATAGAAGAACCAACATTTCTTCATTCACCTTCCCACTTCCTCTTTCCTGCCACAAAATGCTTTTTCACCTTCTCTGTAGATGTATCATTTGCGCATCCCTTCCAAACTTTCAGCATCTGGACACTGCAATTCTGGATGAGTGAGTTTGATGTTGTATCCCAAGAGTGATCAAAAGCTGGAAATGCGATTGTGTGCTGCGCAGGCTCTGCCCAGTGTTTAACGTCAGTGATGTAACACTCCTTGTAGCTGCTGGAGGTCATTTTGTAAAAATGTTTAAACGACTGCTTTCCCAGCCTTTCCAAGGTCAGTACAGCTTCAAGTCATGCTGTCTTTACAAATCAATAAACAATCACATATCTTAAAAAAAAAACCCCAACAACAAAAAACCAAAAAAACCATGAGATCTGTAGTTGTGCATGATTTGACTTGTAGTAATGATAGTCATATGTGCAAAATCAAGGTTTTCTAGGGGGGTAACCACTGTGAAATACTTGTGCCATTAGGAAGTATCTTCCTATATTCATCTTCGGTTTTTGCAGTGTTATTCCTTCTCTCTCTCTCTTTCTCTCCATGCTTTTTTGTTTGACTTGTCCATGACTGTAGTTCTAGAACAACCAGTAGTAGCAGAAATTTTTAATGTTAGCTGACTTCCAATTTTCAAACTAGAAATAGGCAGAAGCAGTCTTTAATAAAGATGAACTTCAGTTACACTGCAAGTTAAGCAGTGAAAGAGGAAGGGAAATTATACTAAAGCACAAAGATTTTGTAGTACTTGTTAGTGACAGGAAAAAACAAGGCAAGTTTCTTATTACTCATTAAATTAAACTGGTTATTATATTGTTGCGTGTCTTGACTTTGAATCATGGAAGAAAATCTTTCAGATTTTACAAGGAGATAAGGTAGCATGGAGGAGGATTATTCTTTCTGACCTGATGCTTTCTCTCAGCAGGAGAAATTCCTCACCTTACTTTTTCCTGCTTGCCCACAATGAGAGCTCTAATACCTGCCCCCCACCCCAATCATATATTGTCTACAAAGAAAAAAAAAAAGCAGGTAGGATGTCCAGAAGATTTGTTCCTACATCTGATAAAGTTTTAACTTATTTTGTGTTGGTACTCTACTTAGATGTATTCTCTCTAATACATGAATAACAGGGAGAGAAAAAATCAAATCATGGAGAAAGAAATGGAAACTATTCTTGCCATAAATCTTCCCTTTTTCTCTATTTACTGAAATAGAAAATTGGCTAGGAGTTGAAATGCTGTGTGTATATGCGTTTGTGCATGCTTCTGAATCTTTCTTACCAATGGAAGAAGTGACATTTTCCTAATTTCAGTTTATATAAAAAAGGCTTTGCATGACTTTGATTTTCATAACATGAAGGTCAAACAATTCAGAATAGAAACAATAATATTCTTCAGAAATTGACCCATGAAAATGTATTTAAGTTGTTTCTGGAAAGCTGCCCTTCAAAGCTCCTTCCCAAGTAAACTTGCAATGACATTTCAAAACCAGAACATGGGTGCCAGTAACTATGGGGAATTTTTGGATTGTTTCTGCTAATGTGGTAACCACACACAAAATACCTGTTACACAAATCAGACTCCAGTAATTTACTATCCGGGTGCCTGATCTTGTAGCAGCTGACATGCTGAGAAAACATTTGGGGATATTCGGCTCAGTTTATGTATGTTCTGTATTGCTTTTTCTATTACTTTGATTGCTGATCTAACTTCCCAAGGCCTTTAACATTGAGAGAGAGAAAGCTGCTACCCTGTTAAGGCACAAGGAATTGAAATATCAGAGTAATTTGATGTCAAATGGGTCATTCAGTTAAGAATTAAGGTTTCATCATGGTTTTATATCATTTTTTGTTCTTTTTCCATAAAGAAACAAAATGTGGTGTTGCCCTAGCTGGACTCAAGCATTTGGGTAAGATAAATGTACTGACTGTGTAGATATAACATCTCTATGCCGTGGGCAGTAACATGGATAGGAAGGATTGTAGAGCTGGAAAATCGCAGGTCTGGAGTGTTCAGGGATCTGTGTTATCTTCCCATCTCTGTCAGACTTCGTAAACGAAGCTTTGCAACAGCGTTCAGAGTTAAGTACAGATCATCTTCCTCTTACAGAAGGGAAAACTGAACAACAGAGTGATTCTCAGGAACTAAAAGGCAGTTATGTGCATTTTACCTGAAGACATAGAAGTAGCCTGGCAGAGCTGGGAAGCTAGCTCAGCAGGCCTCCTGAAGTTTGATACAGAGGATTTATGTGGCAAGTTCACCCTCAATTTTCTTCAAATGTACAGAGTCAAGTTAGGAGCCTTTGCTTTTATCAGAGACATTACAAAAGGGTGAGAAGGCAAAGGGGGGTTGACAGAAGATTATTCAAACTTCTGCGGATATTCTTTGACTTCTGTCTTGAGCTCGCTCTCTGTTGTTGGACAGTATTGCCTGATACTGAAGTAGTATATAAATATAAAGAATATTTTGTGAATATGTTAAAGAATGTATTGGAAAACATGCAAGTCACCAGAGCGACAAAGATCTGGTGAAGGATAGAAACGCCTCTCTCTAATCAACTGTTCAAAGGCATGGAGGAGTTTGTGTGCTGAGGAAGCTCTGACTGGATCCCCTGCCTTGTTCTGAGAGCTCAGTGGTGTAAAACCAAAAGGCCCAATTCCTAGGGGAAATCTTGCTTAATGTCAAGGTAGTTTTGCCTTACTAGGTAGCACAGTACTGGCCTAGTGAATCTTTTTATGCAGTGCCTGAATCCTGGAAAGTAATTACTTGACACCAGCTCTCATTAGTATTAGTCCTGCTACTATATGTTATATAAAAGTTGAAGAAGATCTATAGAATATCTGGTGGATTGTTATTTAATATATATCTTCTTAAAGACTAAGTGTAGCTGTGGGTGAATATGCGGGTCCATTGGCCCTACAAAGACATACCTGTGAGAACAAGTGTTGTGAGTTGTCCATGTTTCGTTTTTATCGTTTTGGGAGTGATGACATCATGAATCTCTTTGGTTTGTTGCTCTCTGGTTTTAGTTCTCTAAACTCAGACATGACCAAATTTTCTTTTTCTCTCTGCATTTTTAAAGCAGGGAAAAATATTTTCAGACTGAAAACCTTATGACATGATTTATAAAGGAAATACCATGTATTGATCCATAGTCACGTGGTCTTTTGTGGTTGGCACTGTTTTATTGCCTAGGTTTAATGGGTTTTATTGGTTAAAGCTTTTAGTCTCAAGTCACAGCAGTTACAAGGGAGCATTGTGAATGTCTTGTGGCTGTAAGTAGGGTATTAACCTGTCTTGTTTAACTGCTAGCTCATTCCTCTAGAGGCATCATGTTTGTCAGATCATTTTTCAGCTGTGCCACACAGGCCTTTGTGTGATATTTATTCTCCCCGTAACAAGTTCTTTAATTAATTTATAGATGGGGCACTTAGGATCTCAGTTTTGTTACCTACTATTATTATCATTGTCTTTAAAGTGCGTTTTAGATAAGTCTTCATTTTGTCAGGGTTTGTTTTGTTTTTTTTATTAAAGGGTGCATTCTGCACTGAGTAATCTTGTTATGAACCTGTAGTAACTGAGAGTTATATGGTTCTGCTCTGGTGTAAGTATGAGCACAACATGACCAGATGAATGGTAGTAGTCAGTGTAAATTTTTTTGTTGTTACTGAATTTCAGCTTAGCTTTCTTTAGACCTCCAGGTAGTTTCAAAGGCTTCTCAGAAGGGGCTGGAATCCCAGGGTTAGCGTATGACTTGTGTGAAGCTAGACCACAAGGAGATTGCTGTTTGCCCCAAACCTCCCAAGTCCAGTTAATTTCACAACTACTCCAGAGCCAAAGTTCCTTGTTCCTGGTTTGGACCTTTGAAACCGTGTACCCATTGCACAGAAACAAACAAGTGGAAACACAGGTATGTTAGAAAATCTGATGAATGAGCCTTGGCAGAAGCAAAAGGCAGTTTCTGTGTCTGAAAAGTGTGTTCCTGAGGTAAAGACCAAGGAAGTATTTCTTCATCTTGAAGTAGTTTGCTGCTTCCTTTTAACTCCTGTCAGTCACCTTTATCTATCTCGGGTATTTATAAGGCACCTATTGCTTCTGGATCTAAACGGCATGGGCCTCCTGTGGAAGGCAGTTTAGACAAAATAACTACATGGAATAACTGACTGACAGACTGAAGAGTCTCTTCAGATGTGAATTCACCTGGGAGAATGAATGCATCCCACGACATCTAACTACTAATACTACTCAATTGTAAATATTTATACTCTGTGGTATAACATAGAGTTTTGGCACATTGTCTATAAAATCTTGGTATTTTGAGACTAGGAGAATTTGATTTTCATGCATCTGTGTTTTTAATCAATTTTCCACAGAACTGTATGCTGAACTGCAACAGGAGTAAAGGAAATATTAATGAAAATACATTTGACATAATCTTTTAATAATGAAGATATATGGGCAATACCAGAGTATTATATATACAAATATATACTTGGCTAAAGTCTGAGGTAATGCTGCGAGATGCGTTTCTGGAGCCTCAATGAGCAGATGAAAAATAGAGGATTGATAGATTTTGGACAGTATGTGTTTTCCTGCAAGTACGAGCGTTGATGGGTAGAAGCATTTTGCAGAATGTTGTTTGGGTATCACTGAAATGCTACTTTCTGCAGCAATAAAATTCAGCATCAGAAATCTGTAATTCTTTTACACTTAGCTTGAATTACAGGGAGAAGTATTTCAATGTCTCTCTAATAAAATACCTAATAATAATTTTAGTGGAAGCCAGTTCAGAAGATAGAGGTTACTTTAAGAGCAATATGGTATGGGCAGAGGTAAATTGAAGAACTCAACATATTCTGGTGACAGTGCTTAAAACCCTCCCTAAAGTGTGTGTATTTTAACTACAGGTTCTGGGTTACAGTCCTTAATTGTACTCAAAATTATTGTTCCCAATAATTTTGAACTCTGGATTGATCTAACTATAGTGAATATACAGTGAAGAAATAAGTGCAATTTATTTAATTAAAATTTAGAAATCAAGGGAAGGGAAAACAAGTCAGAAATTACCTGCTGTTTTGTTGTTATTAGAAAAGGAAAGGTTGTGGAGTTTGAGGGAGAATTTTGTAGTTTGCATTGAGTCCATTTCATATGTTCAGGTGTTCTGCAGGTAAAAATACTACCAGGCGCTGAGAGTCCTTCAGTTTATCCCATCTCAGGAGCTCTAAACTGAAAAGGTGATCAAAATGGCTGTTTCAGTGAGTTCTTTCACAGTGTCATGCTAAGACCTAAAACCCAGAGCATCTATAACACATGCACCATGCTTCGAGCAAGTGGAATACGTTTTCTGTTCCTAAATAAAGTTTAATATTTTTCATCTGGAGTTGGTTTTCTACTGTCAGCAAAAAAAAGACAGACCATGGATGCAGTTGTGTATTTATGAGCAAGTTTTATCTCTAAACAGATTTGTAACTAAAAACAGAAATATCTTTTTATGGGAGACAGCTGGTTGGGAGATTAAAGAAACACAGCAAGGGAGGGGAGTTCAAATTAACAAACATTCCTAGACAAGGAATGCCTGTAAGCATTAGCAAGCTTTTAGCCTGCGACCTAAAAACGTATCTAATCTCATCCATGGGTCTGTACTGATGGGTTTCACTTTGTTATTTGCTGATGAAGAAATCTTTCAAAAGCCCAGTGTGGAGCCATAACTCTTGTATGTCTTCAAGTATCAGACAGACCCTACAAATATGTGTCGGCCTAAAAATTTCCAATTATGCCATGAGTTGGGGCCCAAATGGTGTCAGGCAGTTAAATCTAACAGACCTTGTGCTGGTAAAGTTTTCATTGGCAGAAACTGTTCTGAGTCTTTAGCAGCTTCCCAGGCAGCTTCGAGGTCCTTGAGCAGTCCTGCAGAGACTTTTCACCAGAGCAGACATTTTGTTCTAGGGAAAGCAAAATTTGCTCCCTGAACAGCAAAATACTTGAAGATAAGCAGACAGGAATCGACTTGTCCACACCCTGCTCAGTGTGTAAGTCAGGTCTTCATAGTACACTCTATCGGTCATTTAAAACCCTTTCTGTCGCAACAAAATTCGTGTGATGTTCCTGCTGCTCTCAAGATGGTAGCCCTCAGATGGGAGCTTCTAAGTGCATTTTTAATGACTATGCAGAAAGTCAGCTCTCAAAAAAAGAGGCAATTGTTTTGTGCAGCGAGCATTTGAATAGCTAGACCTTGAGTTATTTGACATATCTGGTTGAACTTTTCTCATAAAGTATACAGTAATATGTCATTTAAAGATAGTTGGAGTATGCCTGTGCGCATTGTATTCTGTCTTTCTCTGTTAAATATTATTATTGGGAATGCTGCCAATTTCTAACAGAACTATTGTTTGTTTTTAAATCAGTATAGTTACGTTTGGAATTGTGTTCATCCTTCATACTGTGTTCATTTTTATATGATTTTTCAAGTTTGTCTTATAAGGGTGCATCTGCTGGAGAAAGCTAGCTCAGATTTACTGACTTCCAATTGCACCATAACAGAATCTTATCTATGTTCAGAAAACTTCCAGAAATATTTGGGCCAAGGAGAGAAACAAAGTATCAGCATTCTTAGTATCAACACCTTTGAAACCAGTTTGGGGTTTCTTTTCCTTCTTAAGCTTTACCTGATGCATGATTGTGTTTTTGTGCTATATCTCATACATATCCCCTAAAAAATCGAAGGGTGGAAAATCCTGTCCGCAGTGTAGTTAGTTAAATCCAAGTTTCCCCAAAATCCATGTTTTTATCACATCTGCTTTACTTCTTTAAAAACCTGAAGTTTGCTCTGAAAGAACAAAGAGAAGAAGGGAAACTAAAATTGTTTATTCTGATAGCTAATAAATGCGTGAAAAAGGAAGAAGAATGGCCGGTATGTGAATTTCTTTGTTGCAGATAAGAACTTGAAGAAAATTTTGGCAGTTTGTACGTTAGAAAGCATGTGCTTGCACATCTTTGTTCTCTGACCTCAACTTCCTCAAGAAGCTTCCGAATGCTCATATTTGGCCATAAAATATGGCTTAATTAAGGGGATGAAGGTGAATACGAACAGAAATGAGTTGAGATACTTTAGCTCTGTTCCCTGGTTTCTTCTGTTTCACTTAGGTGACGTTATTTCTCCTGCTCCACTCAGGGTTCCAGGGACTATGTGGCAGATAATTCATCCCGTCTATGTCTGATGTCCATGTCTGAGGTCCATATTTCTCAACAGAGGTTTGTTTGAAAACTTGCAAAATGAAACCTTCCTAGAAAATATCAAAGATTATTTGGATGTTGTACCCAACACAAATACGAAGTCTGTATGCTCTGGGAGATTTCTCACTACTGGCTTTTAGATAGAACAACAAAATACATGGCTGGTGAAAAACATGCAAATTAAATTTTAAAGTGGATGAGTTATAAGACCCTTAAATTATGTTTCTGTCAAATCATAGATCAATGGAGATTTTTTGGGGTGGGTTTTTTGTTTGTTTGGTGTTTTAAAATCAAGATAATATAAATCAAGAGATTAGAAAAATGTATTTGGCCACTTCGGTATATTTTAAGGGTGGGTTTTTTCTGCAGGATTGTGACTTAAATATTTTGGGGGTTAAATATGGAATTTTAGAACCGTCTGTTTCCTTTTTAAACTAGATTGAATACAGGTGTTTGTAGCAATTTGTACTTTCACCTTCATAGTTGCAATTACATATATACATTACAAAATCAGACTCCTATCTGAAAATCTTTTTCTTCCATTGCTTTGTGAGAGTATCATCAGTTTAGATCTTTCCCACATGTGTTCATGATTATATCCTAACAAGGAAACATTTTTCAAATTCATAAGTTGAAAGGGGAAACAATGTATCTGATTCTTCAACACAAGAAAGTAATGTGAGATTTGCTTTATTTTGACTGGAATTCTTTCTTCATTATGTGCAATTCTAATCCAGAACACATTTTTATTTCCCTCAAATTGACATTCATTCAGCATGTGTTTGGATGGAGATCTACAAAAAGACTGAAATACATTGTGAACACACAATTTTTTTTAACATAAAAATAGTATTGGTGAATATCTATTCCATAGATTTATGCAGGGAATATTGTCCTTTTCATACTCCTTTCTGTCAGTTTCCCAGTCATAAAAATTGAGATGGAAGGGATCCATAAACTGTTCCATGTATTTGTCTACTGTACAAAGATACCTAAAAATTAGATTTGGTATTTTGGTGGTGGCTTGTTGTGGGTTTGAGTTTTTTTGGTTTGGGGGTTTTGTTTTGGTTTTTTCCCCAAAATTATATAATTTTTCTCTTCCATTTACATTTATGCAATGTTTAACTAATCTTGGTGAGTCACCTCTTGGATATTTCTGTAGACAACACTTAAATCCTAGTTTTATTAATTCTAAGAATATATCTTGAATGCATCCTGGTACATTCTCTTATTCAGAAAAAAATTATTTTTGTATTGAAAAAGTCAAAATAGGATATTTTTCATAAGCATAAAAAAAAGTAATCTAAACTTTTCATTTAAGCAACATTAATTTTTTCATTGTGAATAGCCTTTGACTGCCTGTTGCATCCAGTAGAACATTCACCAGAGAAGTTGTGGATGTCCCATCCCTGGCAGTGTCCAAGGCCAGGCTGGATGGGGCTTGGAGCGACCAGCTGTAGTGGAAGATGTCCCTGCCCAAGGCAGGGGAGCTGGAAGTAGATGAGGTTTAAGATCCCTTCCAACCCAAACCATTCCATGATTCTATGCTTCACACCCTTTATTGGTGAGGAGTATTAATGTTGAAAATATCAGCCATAAAGCCATAAGGGGACTAGTTCTATAACCTGTATTTAAACAAAACAAAACAAAAAGTTAATAGACCTCTTTTGCCATCCTGTTTCTTCTTCATTAAAAAAACCCCCACCAACATGGAAATTAATAGCAACTGCAAGTAAATTAGGAATATTATGAAGGAAATTTCTTCTCTAGTACAGGCATTTATTAAGACATGCATGTGTGTGGAGCTTAGAGGGCAAATAATCAAAAAATGTTTTTAATTTCGGGATTGGATGGAACCATTAGATTATCTGGCTTGACCTTAATAATAATAAAAGCCAATAAATCTTGGCCTTTTACTTTACTGTACTGAGCTCCATGATGTGAATGAGGCAGTAGCATTTTAACAAGAAAAGCATCTAGATGGGAAAAGATGAAGGCACCATCCTTCCATAATTATTGCTGTGTTCAATTATCCCTTACAAATATATGCTCAGTTTGGATTTGTCTGATTTCAGCATGTTTTATGTCAGGTGTGTTTAGAAATTCCCCGGCTAAGTTTGCTGTCTGTTAAGTTCACTGTATTCATCAAAGAATTTAATACTATTCTTCTGTAAAAAATAGTGTTTGGTCTTGCATGTCCTCCATTTGTCAGGAAAGTTCCCATTGTCACTGTGACATTACTGAGACAAAGTAACAGTTTGTTGGTGCAGTTCTAGCTACAAATCAAACTGTTAAATGTAGTCTTGCTCATGTGTTTCAGTGTCTTTGTGCAGGGGGTCTGGTTAGAATAATGTTTCCTAAGTCACCTCTCTGTGCTATCTCACCTGAACGCCACGCCATTTTCGGCGTGCATAGTCAGCTTAAGTGAATTTTCTAGCAGTATTTCCGTAGAGTGAAACTCAAATATTTCCTTAAATTGAAGAGCCAGAAGAAAGAATCTTATTTAATTTCACAGTTTCACTTATATGTAGTTTGTTTTAAACATTAATGTTAATATTTTTAATGCTTTACAATATTTTTGCTAGTACTCTCTTAGTAGCCATAATACCTATAACTATTAATTCTCTTAAGGTGTTTATACTCTGCAGAACTGAATTCATAAAAGTCCCTGTTAACAGGTAATATAACAGCATAACCAGAATTACAACAAAGCTGAAAAGTAGGTATGTTGGGGTTTTTTCTTTAAGCTTGTACTTCTTCCCTTTGTTGGCTGGTCTACATCAGCACCAGTATTCTAGTACCTTCCTGTCACCCTATCAGTGAGAATTCCAAGGACTTTTAAGTAATTCTTATTTAAATGTTGAAGGATACAATGGGTTGAATTGCTGCTGTCATACAGCCAGGTCTAGAGTTCTGCACGGATCCAAAATAAATCATTGGCAGGAAGATGAAGTTAAGCTAAGGATCTTAGTTCCTGTCACTGAAGCATTTTTCAAATTTTTGAAAATAATAAGTACAGTTGCAGTAACAATTGAAAGCACTGCAAATAATAGAAAATGCATTCTTATCATACTGGAAACGTTAAGAAAGTGATGTTAAAAAGAAAAATACCTCCTGACATCAACACAAAAAGCAAGATTATATGCCACACTATTGATTTAATACAATTATTACTGCTGTTCAGTGGATACTTAAATGCTTAGCAGAAGGTTAAATAAGAGTAGTAGTAAAGTAGAAAGAAGAAAAAGAAGCAGAGAAACAGATTGAAAAGTAGAGTGGAATTATCTTATCGATAACCTGGATCAATTATTTTTTTTCCCAGGAGACTTTACGAGATGTTCTATCATTGTCCATAATTATCTCCTGCTGCCGCAATAGTGTTTTCTCTCTTATAGCAGCCAGACAGTTCTGCATCTACAATGTAGAATCCAATTTATTTTTATGTTGTATTCTTCATTCAAGGCATAACAAAATGCTTTTCAAATGGAGGCAGTGTTACATTTTTTTCATAAAATTTCCATTGCCGTTTTCCCCAGTGAATTTTCCCGGATGGAAGTGCTCTTCACTATAGCAGTAGTCCAAGACTAGTAACACATAGATGGTTTTGGATTGGGTTAGTTGATACTGCTATATTGTAGTGAGAAAGTCAGTATCAACAGGTCACAGATGGAGTTAGACTAACAGAAGATTTTAATAAGAATGTCTAAACCAAACATTTCTTCACTGGATGTTTTATTATGTTCTGGTGGATATTTTAGTTCATATAAATCCCTTAGTGCTGTCAAAGTCTGAGGATTTCTTTGGCTGCCTCTAGGGAATCTGTAAATGCTAAGACTTTTAAGACTACAGACTCTCATGATGATATAGAAGGTTTTAATCATGACTTGTGGGGCATGTGCTGTTTATTCTCATACTAATAAATGAGTCATTCTATACAAGAAAATTCAGAGGAGGAAACTGGCCATGGTACAGCTTTTCTAGTTACATACATTACATATAACTCAGGTCCTAGCATGGCCTGTACCAGAAGGGTTGAGGAAAAATGAAATTTTGTAACCCTGGATAAGTGACTAAAGCTGAAATAAATATTTTCACTGAAATGGGATGGATATTTCAAGGTGAAGACAAATTCCTTCAGTGTCCCTGAAACAGGAAGATTTCATGTAGATCAGGTCACGAAAGGCAAGACAGTCAGGTGTATCTCACCTTTCATGCAGTGGAGAGCACAGTAAAGGTTAGAAACAAGAGTAATGACTGTGTAAGAACTGAGAACAGTAACTTTTTATCTCCAAATCCGTGAAATACTGACTGAGAAAAAATGATAGAAGGAGGTTGTGTTTATTTCTGCATTACGTACCGTAGTATTTTTAACCTACGTAGAGAAAAAAACATAGAAATGTGATTTAGGATTTACTAATATAGGTAATGAATTTTATTGTTTTTGATCCCTTGGAATGTTTTGCTTTAAACATTATCTTAATGGACATCTTACCACATTCAAAGCATCAGTGGAGGAAAACAGAGCTAATTCTCCTGTCGGAAGATACTGAAGTATATGAACACTTTGAAAAAGCATGGTTGGCTGTAGGCACTCCTACTCCGTAGTGACAGGACTGCAGTGTAGGGTCTGACTAGTTCCCAAAAGAGCTATTAAGGAAGAACTCTAACTAGTGTTTTCTGAGACTAAGGAATTATTTCAGTCACTCAGTTAGGGCTCTAAGTGTATCGAAAGAGCTCTGAGGCCTTCCATATGCCCCGTATTTCCTTGACTAGAACCTGTACAGCTGAGAGTATATTTTCCTGCAAATTTCTGTTGACTAAGTGAGCATGATACCTGAAAATCAAGAAGAAAGTGCATTCTGATGTTTTTACTTTAACAGTAAATATAAGAGTTAGTTTAGGCAAAACTATGACAAGCATTATAAAGGAATAAACCCAGAGATTCCTAAAATAATATTTCGTGCATCTCCAGATGGTTGTGCTAAATGATACAAATCATGTTAACCTACTCACTAAGACGTTACTGACAACGGATGGTGTAATGATTAAAGACAGTGTACTAGGTTCTCCTGTTTTGTTTCTACGAATCCAGTGGGTTTAAGTGCAATTTACTTAGAGTATTCTGGGGTGGTTTTTTCTTATTTGCCTTTTTTTTTTTTTTTTTGGCTTTGCCTTTGTATTTGAAGCGCTCTACCTGAAATGTTATTCTTCCGTGCTAACAGGAGGAGTATGGCTAGTTACAGTTCTTTGGAAAATGGCATACTTTTAAGATGAATGGCAATTAACACCTTTTTTATTTTAGGATTTTTGTAATATCTCTTTTCTTTCACCTTTGTACGTTGCCTTGTAGCTATTATCCTCGCTGTTTTATACTGCATTTGATGTCTTACCTAGGTTTTTTTCTGTCTTGTGATTCCAACATCAAGTGTTTATGATTTTTGTAGGTCACTTCAATGTTATATTCATACTGGATTCTTTCAGGCAGTCTCCGCTTTGAACAGAAGCAGCAATATGTAGTTTCCTTCTGTACCTTTCCCTTCACTTTATATTGTTTTATTGGGCTTCCTGAACAGTGTTTCGTATGTCTCTAAGTTTTATTGGAGGATCAACACTCATTTTTTATAACAATGTTGTGAAATAGAGAGGGACAAGGATCAAAATATAAATAAAGAAGCAGAGTATTTCTTTTTGCCAGTGGCATAAATGTAAATGAGTGTAGTGGTGACCTGGAGAATAGCAACATAAGAGAGAAATTGTATTCTGAAACAGAGGAAAGATCCAGATAAGTAGTTATGGAGAGCTAATGGGACTTCAAGCAACATTAACTTCCCTGTGTACTCTGTGGCCTTTCCATAAAGACCTGGTAGTCTGTAAACCAAGAACCAGAGGGCTGCTGGTTCTTATATGCTGCTAAAAAAGTGGGAAATACAAGCAGTTGTTGAGTTGGCACTCCAGTCAGAACTTCCCAGAATTTAGGCCAGAATTTAGGTGGTTTGGTCTCCTCTGACTTCTGAGCCATAGAATATCCTATGTGCTCTGTGCTGGTCTTGTAGAGGGGAATAAAGTTTGTATGGCTGCAGAGCATGGAGATTTATCTGTTCCCTTATTTGTCCTGGTATGAGGAAGGGAGAGCATAGACTGATGTTACAAGTTTTTAAATTTTTGTATTGTCTTTGGAAATAGTGTTTTAAGAAGCATTAGTCAAATACTGTTCTGTAAAAAGATACTTTACTAAGCAAACAGGTCGAGGCCGGGTTGTGTTTGATAGATGTATGTCTATGGTGTGGAGATGTGATACTGAACTACGCCAGGAACAGAATCCTGGATTTCCTCAGTCTGCAGGATTAGCACTATGATCACCGTTTAGCAGACAGGATTAGCACTGTGCTAATCGTTCCTCTGAACGATGAGCATGTTTGTCCAATTTGCTCTGATGGCTGGTTAGGGTCAGAATGAATAGCCATGTCATCTGCTTTTCACCCTTTGTACATGGCATATGTGTCCTTTAATTACCCCAAACCATTCTGTGCTGAGAGCTGAGAATGCTGATAATTATTTTCCAAGCCATCAGAAAAAGTAAAAGCAGAAGAAAATGCTTCCAACTAATCTATCTATTATTCCGCTAAAAGTAACAAGCATGTTCTTTCCAGCGTAGTCTAACACAAACCTTTTCTGTATATCTGATATGATGTTTCCACAAAGAATTAGTGTTACCTTGAACATTATCAAGGCAAAATGAACCCGTCATTCCTTAGAGGAATTTACATAAAAATGAAGTTATTCCACCCCCATATTGTAAGTAATACAGTAATCTACTCTTTATACTCCCTTGGCTTTTTAAGCCTTTTCTAAAGTGTTGTACAATACAATACACTTGATTTAAATAAATTGTTTCTTGATAAAAACCAAGGAGCCTGGTAAAGCTTTTCTATACTTGTGTGATGTCAGAAATAATGGGCAGAATATTCTGTATATGAAATCTGGCACAACTCCATTGACTTCACAACGGTTTTAACAGCTGTAGGTGCAGGTTGTGACAGGCCCAGTATGTGAAGACTGGACAGCACTGTTGAAGTTAGTAGACTGGTTTAGAGTTATCTGGAGAAAAACAATGACAGAGCTTGATCCTCCCCAAGCAGAAACAAATTACTTCAGCCGCAATCAATAAAAGTTACTTTTATCCAGAAGAGGTCCAAAATCATTATTTTACATACTTTGTCTCTGCCCCAAAACCAGAAACAAACAAATGCAAAATAATTCAGGAGAGAAATGAAACAGAAAAGAGTAGTTAATTATGATTTATAAATGTATTAACTTGCTGAATATTCTAATGAACCAAAGCCGGGATTTCATTTCAGTGCTGTTCAGGGAGGAACGTTGCCAAAATCAGCACCTATGGAAAGAAAGTAATACCTGTCAGATTATGGTTTAAGATCAATAAAAAAATGTAACCTTTTAAACTTTGATATCGTTTGCTTACTTATAGACAAGCGAGTAGAAGTGACAGATTACCAGCATGGTATAGCTGAACCTTGGAAAGAATCATTAATACTGAATCACTAGGAAACATCAGTAGCAAAAGCCATAACTCAGCTACAAGTCTGCCTGGCAAAGGGATTTGTTAGATCTGTGTCGCTGGTGGGGAGCATCTGCAATTCTTCCCACAAATGTGTCTGCATACGCAAGTGCTGACTGTAGCAATTCTGCTGCTGTATCACAGTAGAGGAGCTGGTGTTGATATATGGAACTGGAATCTCTCCT
This sequence comes from Ibycter americanus, assembly GCA_035590275.1. NCBI lineage: Eukaryota > Metazoa > Chordata > Aves > Falconiformes > Falconidae > Ibycter > Ibycter americanus. The sequence continues at coordinate 13,785,525 of JAVJGI010000036.1, forward strand.
TCAACAGAAGTAGCACAGCCCTATTACTTTAAGGACGTAGATCTCAAAGTGAGTCTGTGTTGCTCCCTGGAACAGGAAAAAAGAAAAAAAAAAAGGAGGATCATTTTCCAGCTAATAATTAAGACATTTTGGAGGAATTCAATGTATTTGTGATGTTAAACTACTTGCAGAGTTGGGTGTGGATGTTAAAATACAGAGTAAAAGGGTAATTTAAAAAAAAATGTCATTTTCGCTTTATTTTCTGCATCTGCATATATTTTTACTTTGGCACTCAGCAATACTCTTTAGAACGGCACTTGCATGAACTCAAGCCAATTAATATGCACAGTGTCCTGGAGGAGCGGTGCTCCTGAGCGGCAGCTGCCGCTTGCTGAGGTAGATGCTGAATTGACAGACATAGACTAAATGTGCCTGCACTGTGCTAAGCTGTAATTCAGATGCAATTCTCTGTATAGCAATGACATCTTGGGGCTGGGAATGCAAGAATATAGTCCTGATAGTTTCACTCCCTGGATTCAGGTTTGTATCTAATAGTAACAGAAGCTTTACGTTGGAATAAGTGAGCTGTTAAAATCACAAATTAATTCATGTGTAAAAGTGCCCTTTCCTAAGGCACTTTGTTTGATGACAGTGATAATACTACTTTGTATTATGATGGTAATACTTTGCATGTCTTCGGCATCTTTCATCTCAGGATTTCAAAGTGCTTTACAAACATAATGAATCATGCCTCACGACACCCTTGTAAAGAAGATGAATGACAAGTCTCATTATAATTGCTTTGTTATGGAGACAGATTTTTAGCATTTATGCTTAATGGAGGAAAGGTATTTTGTTTGTTGAGAAGGCAGTACATAAGTTTTTAAGATACTGGCAAGTCCATAGATTCTTTAGACAGCATTTCATTTTAACTTATTTTTCTCTTTTCTTGATGTGGATCATCTTTCTGTAGATTAGTATGGCTAGGAATCTGATTAGATTTGCCATTCTTGCTTTCTTTCCACTTGCCACTGCTAGTATTCCAACATATTTCAAACAAATACATTGGGAACTTCTTACTTTAAACACAAGGCCTTCATCTTTACAAAGAAGCCACATGTAACTCTTCTGTGCACTGAGATGAAGTTTCTTCCCAGATCTTAGCTACCATCAGAAACTATTTGGTTTATTTTTTTCCCCCAGGTTGAGCCGGTAGCACAAAACACAGGTCACCAGTGTATTTAATGGCTTTGCTGTGTTTTGCATACCTATCTCTGTAATTGGGACAAAGGTCTATTTTTTATGTATGGGTCAAATGTTTTTATTTTGTTTCCTGAATACACCTTTTGAAGTTTAGAAAACAATACAGTACTTTTGTTTTCTGTGGAAGAACTGTATTGTGTAGTTATGAGCAACGCTTAATACACATATTTTCCTCTTTATTTTTCTGCATTTCCATAATTTTGTAGTTCCATAACCATTTAAGACAATGGATTATCTAATCCTCTCTCCTTGCCATTTAGATACACAGGTTTTCAAATATGTGCTTTCAAGGACTTTGATTACAATACAATATTTTGATGGTCAATGAGGCTTACCTGTTAATTCCATCCAGAAAATGCATAATGGCGTGATAACCTCGTTATCTTGCATATTGCACTGCTTTTAATAGAACTTCACTTAACCATCTTCATCACTCATCAGATGTCACGTAATCTGCACCATGAATAAGTTGACATTTGCGCTCAGACTTGATTATATCATTATAAATGTTTGTTTTTACACATTTTAGCTGCTGCCTTTTCACATTTCATTGCCTTCTACATATCTAATATGTATGAAGATTGATAAAAACAGGCTGTTCTTTTTTCTGGGAATATGTAAATTATAACAAGATATTTATATTGGATACATTAGCATGAGAACCCATCCATAAGCTCCTGGGGAGCAAAGTCATAGAAGTACTTTATTATCAAACCAGTGAACTCCATAATTTGAAAGTTCACCAGAATATTTCTGTACACATCCGTATCACATTACTTGATACAAACACTCATAGGTGTTCTCATAAAACTTACTGAAAATGAGTAGAGAACTAATTTTTTCCATTTTGTTAGCTGAATGAAACAATTTAAACATTTTTTTTCATTGAAATGAAACTCTGAAAATATTTTTACAGTTGAACCTAAATGCTGTATCCTGCTCAAAGAGGGTGTTGCAGCTAGGTTTTAAACATTTAGATTTGAAAATTTAATTTTACCTACATTTCATTTTCGTGTACGTTTTTAAAAACCATTTTCACACATTTTGTTTAAAATACATGAAAACGTTGTTTTGACTGCTCTAAAATGTTTCCCTTCCCCCGATCCTCTCAGTCAAACCTGCACAGTGGATTTAATGTCAATTTACCAATAGTCTGTTGCTAAAACTTCAGTTTAATATTTTGAATAATAACAAATAAAACTATATGTAAATCTATTATGGAAATGACCATTCTAAACTGTGACTGATAAAGGGGCATGCAAATTAAGGCCCAAATTAAACAAGGCACTGAATATTTTGTGCTGAAAAGAAATATTCTTTTTGTTAATTGGGATTTTAATTGGAGTTTAACAAAAGCTGAAGTGGCAAATGCTTTGAAAGGTGAGAAATTGAGTGCCACGAGGGCTATTTGATTTAGGACAGAGAGGTGAAATGCATGGAGACATGGATATAACTTCAGGCTGCACAGACTGGGAATACTGTATTGCAGAAATAATTTTATTTAATGGACTACTCAGGAATGTCATGTGGGACATGCTTCAGTACATGGTATACACTTTTTGGTTTTTTTAGTATAATGAATTGAAAATACCAGTTGATATTTCCTAGTGACAACTTTGTTTCTAGAGACTAAAGTTATATAGAAATGCAAATATTTTCTGTGGCCTTTTATATCAGGCTCCGCAGCCTTTATGTCTGATTTCAGGCCATAATGGCTCTGGGCAATAAAAACAAACTATTTCATTTGTATGTGCGTTTCGGTTCCATTTTACTTCAGAAAAACTGCTGCATAATTGTATGAAATGTGAACTAGAGCACTGTTGCATCATATCATCCAATTAATAATAATAAAAAAAAAAATCACTGCTGAATTAGAGAAGATGCTTTCTTTAAATTTAAAGGCAGTAGAATTTGGAGACTTCTTCAAATTAGCCCATTATAAAATGTTTCATGTTTAATGTATAATGCCTATATGTAGTTTACATTATTCAAAATTATTCTCTTGGTATCTTTAAAATCTGCATACTTTAGTTACTACACCACATCCCTGAAGAGGATGATTTACAGTGCTTTATTTTCAGGGTTAAAGGTGCAAAAAAAAGTGTATGTCTAGTTTGTTTGGGTTTTATTCAACATTCTGGTGTACAGAACCATTATAGTTGTACTCAGAAATCATACACATATATCTACTCCATAACTAGTCATTCTGTACATGCGTGCATAAGGAAATTGAAAGGACACACAATACTCAAAATTACACATGTGGTTTGGGAATGTAGCATGAACGTCTTCTCAATATCTCTTGCTTATAGATCAGCAGCAAAACAGAATTCACTGTTTGTTAATCAGTTCTTTGGGATTCTCATTTATTCGGGAAAATTTATCAACTGAGCCTGTGACTTGCAGAGTATTAGAAGATGGGTATTGTGTCCTTTTATGCCAGATGAGAAATTAATTTGAATGAAATGAAAATCATCCTCTGCTCAAGAATTATATTAGATTGTTGCACTTATCTCACTGATGCTCGTTGAGTATCCTGCAAATAACAGCTAGAAAGATCTAAGAGCACAGGCCTCCAGAGAAAAATAAATTTTTCCATTACATTCTATAGGAACACTTTAATAAATGAAGGAAAGCAAGATGAGGCATCATCATTGGAATCAATATTCAGACACAGAAGTGCTGAATTAGTCTTGTGCTCAGGAAAAAGCAAAATAACTCAGACCAAGATATTGAAATGTCTTCTGGGTTGCTTTCAGTATGAGTCGGTCATGAACAGGAATTAAGTAGTAGAATGTGGACACTGATATCAAAATACATACCTCTGTGCTTTAAACCTATGCTCAAAGTTTTACTGAATAAATGGCTAGAAGAATAGAATAATCCTATCCAATAACTGAAGTCAAATGAATCCAGTAACATAAGTATGCTGTTAGAAATGCCCTTGGAGTTCCCTTCCACTTACTTGCAGCCTTGCTTGTTCTGTTACACTCTTCCATGATGTTCAGTTTCTCTGCCAGCTTCCAGGTCCATAAAACAGGTTCTTTTGGCAGCTGCAAATGCTCTTATCAGCAACTGCATTTGAAATGTATCCAACTCTCAGACAGTTGTAAAATCTTGCAAATTGAAAATCCTTGGATCTCCTGGGATATCGCTGTTTAAGATCATGTTTAATCTCCTTTTAATATCCTCTCAGCAGTTTGATCCTGATCTTACAGTGGTGTAAATTCAAAGTAACTCTCTTGAAGTCAATGTAAAATCTAAGTAAGCCAATGGTGTTATTTTGGATTTATGGCATGAGAACAGAATCTGGCATAACATCCTTATGTTTTAGCTCATTGAAATAGCAAGTGTGAAAGTTTCTGAATCATGTACTCTTCCTTCTTCATCTTTACTAGCCAAAAGGTTTGTTTGCTTTATTTGAGCTTGATCTGAAGACTAATGACATTAATCAATTATGTTCTCCGGTTACTTTACTTCATCTGTTTGCCTCTTTATTTTGCAGTTCTCCTATAGAGTCTTTCTCTGTTAGTTTTTCAGCAGAACAGATACTAAAATGGTACAGGAACAGTATTAATTTAATTGCCTGAATCACTGCAAGAAAATAAAAAATATCTCCCTTTTCCCTGCATGATCAGAAACTTCAAACATTTAGGCATATTTTTTAATCTTGGTTTTGTTGGACACCTATAGCCATCATACTATCAATTTTAGTATTACAATTAAAAGGCTAAAAGGTCCATGGATCCAGTCTTTTTTTAAAAAAATGTGAGCATGTGTAACTCTTGGGGACATGAGGGTGTTATTTGTCAATACTGTTCTTAAATTCTCTGTTTCTGGTATTCTTGAGTAAAAATTTTAAATACTATGAACTACCACAAGCAGTGCGATCCAGTTAAAACTTCCAGACAATGCTAAACTGCATTATCAAACTGAAGAAGAAAATGCCTAAACCTACAATATAGTACCATGTGCTTTATGTATGGCGCCATAAAAATCAACTTGTCCAAATCAACGAGGTCCATGACTTTATTTGCAGAAGGCTACATGAGACTCCATTGAAATAATTGAGTTTTAAAATCTGAGGAATCTATTAAGTGGCTTATTTTAACATCTTGTAGGTATGCTCTTGAAATTTTAGACCTGTATCTTGCTCCATTCAGGACAGATCTCAGTGCCTAGTGTGGAATACAGAGTAGGCAGCAATAGAAGAGAATATACACTTCTTTCCAAAATGCCACAGAAGGCAACCCTTTTCCAAGAAGATGCTTAGAAAAGCTAAGGAGAGTCAGAGTAATAAATACATCCCTAAAAGCAGAAAGCAACTACAGAGAACCTCTTAGGAGTTACTACACAGGAGAAGGTTGCAGGTACTGCTTTCCATGGAAATGAGTTCATCTAGATGCTAAACAGTTTAGTGAGGGCTACTTGCACATTCCTAGACTGCAGCGGTGGAAAATGGAGAAAGATGAGGCTTTCTCTGAGTAGGTCTTATGGAAATGAAACCATTTTCCATGGATTAAGGTCTCTGCAGATCCAGAACATATGTAATTTTTTCCAATACTCCTAGGAAAGAGCCATTCAGATTTTTTAAATTGTATGAAATGCTTATGTGAAGCATTTCTTTATGTTGTATAACCTGAACATCAGCTGAAGAGGCCTAGCCCATGTGGAAATTCACATTAGTTTCTTTTTAAAATATGCAGTTTTTCTTCCTTTGATGATTAAATTAATGGGGAGGGTATATTGGATTTCATGTGGAATATGGTTTTCTTCTATTTGTATTTGACAGTGTGGCAGCATAGTTTGAGCATGTTTTCCACAATTTGTTAGCACCCACAATATTTCACTGGAGAAAAAAGCCTGACATTGTTTGATGCATTAAGCATCTGTGTTAATCTACCTTCTGATTTTGAAAAATGGAAGGCAAACGGTAACACATCTCAGCTATTGAATCAGCAGAAGATTTGTGGGTTTTTTTCTCAAAAACTAAGAAACATCACCAAATATACAGAACAAATAACCAAAAGCATCAAATGACCAAGCGACAGAAATGTATTGTAAGAAGCTGTATTTCTCACTGGTGTCATAAAATACAGTGGGGACAGAAATCTTATTTTTTAAATAGGGAAATATAAAAAATTAAACTGGCATCTAAAATCTAAGTCACATAAGAATTGTTCACATTAGTTTACATGACTGGTGCTGTGACATTATTCTTACAGCAGTGGTAGTGTATCTGTAGTGGCTGTTTGACTGTAAAGATACACAGTGTACCTGTGCGATGAGTTCAGCTGTGCGATTGAAGACTGACTGGCCAACACATGTCTTCTCATGAGCACTTACTAGTTGGTCAAAGGATAAAAGGAGCTCTTTCAGCCCTTTCCCATGTGTGGGTACTGCAAACCCTATGGGGCCTGATCTAAAGCTCACAGAAGCCAATGTGAAGCCTTTCCCAACTTGTGCAGTCATTGGAAGTGCCCTGTTGAAATCACTTTGAATCTCACATTCCTTCAGAAGTAGAGCCTTAATATTTGTGCTGATTTCTAATAGATATCTAAAGGACACCTTTTTTTTTTTTTGTTTTGTTTTTTTTTTTTTTTGTAGAAGCTTGTTAGATTACCTATCTAGACACAAATTAAAGATAAATATATACCTGAACTTCCTGAAGTAAAGCCTATCATTTTCAAGCATGTCTTTCATCACCTCTCTGAGTGTGATTTATAATCCTTGACCTACTTGTATGTGGAACTAAAAATGTTATGCAATACTGGTTTTACGCTACTGGGAAATACAGAAAAAAACCCCATCATCAGACTCTTTAAATGATTATCTGGATTCAGGCAAAGAGATACCTTATTATACGTAGGGTTTACAAAAAAACATTTCTTTAGTGATCAGTGAGATTTTAAACCGCGTGGCAGATTTATAGTAAAGCAATGCCATTTCATTTTTCAACAGTTTAATAACTGAGATTGTTTTCGTGTTTTGTGATTGATTGTTGTGTGAATCATCTAATGTTTTTAGTTATGACTCATCTGACAATCTCTAAATTCTGTTATATTTTTATCTTGTGATAAAAGCGGTATTAAAGAATTGTAATCTTATGGACTTTAAATAGTCAAGCAAACCTATATTTCTTTTTATAACTTTTTTACTCCAGCTCATTAGAGAAAAGTCACTTAGTGTTTTTTTCAGTAGCAGATGGATGTTAATGCAGCAGTAGCATATCCCTGGGTTCAGTATTATGTATGGCTTAGACCAGAATTTAGGGCTAAAAGTTTATAATTGTGTCATTATTTTGCTAGTCTATATGAAACAGCTCACTTCATGATTGTTTATCAAACTCTTGCAATTGTGATAGTGATTGATCTCCTGGATCTGTGCAACATGGTTATTCATATACTGATGTAAAAATGCCTTTGATTATGGCCTTGTATAGACAGACAAGTAGCTACCAACTCATAGTACCTGGAATAGCATGGGGGACATACACAAAAATCACAAATAACAATCTGAAATACTTCAGGCGCATGCTGGGCAAGATTGACTATCTCAAGCTGTGGGCATTAAATGAAGAAAGATCTTTGTGCTAGATAAGCATGACTGCCTGGTGTTCATCAGTACAGAAGGGTTAGCAGCTGAGATTACAGGAACATCATTCTCCTTTAAATCTTCTTGGGCACAGTTTGGGCTATTTGCAAAGTGATGTTAGATATACCCAATATACATGTAAAAAGTATTTGTAGCAGAGCAGAAGTACATTCTAATAAATGTGTATTTTTTAAACAAAACACAGGAAAACAGAAAAAAATGCAATATTTTGAGGACTTAGTGTATTTTTTTTTCTTAGGCTTTGGAAGAAGCATAATCATTAATTGTACAGCACATACTGCACAAAATAAGTGACACTCAGAAATGGAATTAAAAGCCATAATTATTACCAGATATTTAGCTATGCTATACCTTACTATTGAGTGATACTACAAGCCATGCATACTGTCTAGTAAGATGCTGTTGCTTTTTTCAAACTTCTTTTCTAATAAAATACATAAGTTATAAGTTGAATACATTAGAGAACTATATTTGCAGGCCTCATCCTGCTTGACAGCATATGCAGACACTGCACACACCTGAATGTGTGTGCGTACACATACATATAAAAATGCATTACTTTCTTTTAATGCACAGTGTCAGAAATAAATGAGTCTCAAGTTCCTAACTAAATAATACCTTGTCTAAATGAGAAATTTAATTTTCTGATCTGTATTTCTAAAAACCCATTAGCAAAAGACATTGATACATTAAAAAGTTTATGAGGTTGGTCTGACTAACCATTTAGTCCTTTCCCCCCCCCCCGAATTCTTTTGCACTGTAATTTTTGGATACTAGGTTGGGACTATAAATAGAGTCTATAGTTGCAAATCTACATTGGTCAGCAGACCTTTTGCATACAGCATTTTTCAACTAATGTCCTTATGAATACTGTTCTCTAATAATCTACTTCAGTGTTGTAAAAACGACCCAGCTGGGCCTTGATCCTTGACTGGGTCTAATCTGTAACCCAAGGCAACCGAAAGGCTGTCTCAGTGCCTCTGGAGATCTCCCAGGCTTGAGGAAACCCTTCAGAACATGAAAGCTGACTAGTCCTGTCCTGCCTGGTCTTCAGTACATCACAATAAAGCTGAGGGAATGGGATGAAGCCCAGAATGCTGCTGTACCCTGGCTTATCACAACAGTTTTTAAAAGTGAATAAAATAGCCCCAAAGATTCTGAGGACTGTGTCAGGGTAAGATGGTCTCAAAGCTCAGTGACAGAAATGGCTAATCATCCGTACTCAGTATGTGCCAAACTGCTTAGATTTTGTAAAAAAAAAGTAGTTCCCCTCATGAAAGTCTTAATAAAAACAGACCTAGCTTTAAAAGGTCTCTGAAACCTGGAGAAAAATAGACTTCTACTGCAGCCTAAGTGAAATAGGACTCAATTCTGTTGTCTTTTATGGGTACGTAGGTGCTTATTCTGTGGCCTGAGTCTGGCCACTTGGGTTTGACTGAAGATAAGGATTTTCATCATCATGAAAATGAATTAAAATGTGAAATGCCATCAAGGCCAGACTCCATCAGCAGATTAATGAGAAGAGCTTTCCTTCAGTCTGGTATAGGAATGAGACCTTTCTTTGTAATGAACAGGGAAAGGAGATAACCAAGCCCACAATATGGGTTCCTCCCTGATATACCAGGCATATCAGTCTTGTATTTGAAAGTATTGCCCTAGGTATCACTTGGAATAGCTGATTCAAGCTAATGATTTATCAGTGCACTTACAAGAAGCTCTGTATGCACATCTGAAATTTAAAAAACAACCCCCCTAAAACCCTGCATTAAGACACTGTTTGTAAGATTGTAGTATTTCTGTAGTTCAGTTTGGTTTCTATTGTAACCCTCTTCCCACTTCAAAATTTCCTTTTCTCTCCAGGTTTCAATGCTTTGAGTATAACCCACTGGTATAGCCGAAGAGATTTTTTCAGTGCTAACTTGTGGAGATAGTTTCTGTATCAGCTGCTTTGTGTAGAAGTTTTTTTAAACCTCAGAATTTTTGCCTTTGTTTTAACCTTTCTCAAGTTAGTGCTTGTTGTTATATTCTTACATTTCTACAGGAAAGACATTTGTTATGGGGGAAAAAAACAGCTTTAGATACCAGCTGCTTTGATCTGTCCATTCTTCATTGCATAAAAGCCCTGTTTCCTTGCCACAAGATGCACACATTTGTTAAGTTATACTCTTCTTATACACTTCTCATTGTGCTGGTATTGTGGGTTTAATTAGTCTTCCATTTTTTTGGAATCATTAAGAACAATTTTTTTCTGTCCTTCAATCCTGCTCACCCTTCACATTTTCACATAGGAGTCAAATTGTGCTTTGTTTTATTAGCAAAATGACAGTGAGATTGAAGGGCACTTTGGACAAAAACTTTGTTCAGGCTATGTGGAAGATACTTTATTATAAAACTCTTTTTCTCTTTCACTGTCTGCTGCTTCTTCCTAAACTCCCAGCTCCTGCAGATAGCAATATGATGTTCATGTGCTTTTTAAATCCCTAGTATTTTCCAGGTGAGAAGAAAAGTGAAGGAAATTGCAGGTCTGTTAAAGGTAGCTGAGAAGGAAGAGAGTCTGTTGGAAGCCATGTGGGAAAAGAGCCTGTAGGGCCTGGAGAAAGCAGGATCAAAAGATGGAAAGAAGTTTCTTCTTTCGTACTTGCTGTGTAGATGTGCCTGAGCTATTGAGTAAATGGGACATTCGTAAATTCTTTTGAATTGCGAAAGGCTTTTTGGAGTTCAGTTTCCAAAGTTCACAGTTCAGGCTTTTTCGTGCACCCTAATACAAATGTCCAGCTTAAACTCTGTTGTATCTTCTTCTGCTTTTTTCATTAACTCAGCTGCAATGTTTCCTAGAACAATGGTTCAATTAGCAGAAATGCATGTACCCCTTCAGATGCTTAGAAAACAAATCAGCCAGCTTATTTTCAAATGATAAATGGGTTAACTTACCAAGCAATGAGCAGAATTTTAACAAACTTTAGATTCTGTAAGCCTACAGTAGAAATCTTTTTTTTAGGTTTTGCAGATTTGTTATCACAGATGTTCTTAACCTAAATATATGGATATGCAAAAACAAATACTGTTTAAAATATGTATAAACTTCCTTTATTTATGTCTGACATTGATTTCGTTCTGACACCAGGTTTCAAGCAGATGTAAATGCTAACTCCAGACCTCACTGTACTCCCCTGCTGCTCTGCCATGACTTCCAAGCCAGCAAGATAGTTAAGACCTGCTTTTTTGGTTTGCATCTAACATTTTGTGAAGAGAGGAGGCAACTGTATTTAGAAAGATTTCCCACTAGTTAATCTGATACTGTCCGTGTTGAATTTACATAGGCTTCAGCGTGCCATTCATGAAATTACCATCTAGCCTGAGGCTTCACAGATGAAGAGTCACGAACCAATAGAAACAGTCTGCAAAGGCCAAAATTTGCAGTAGCATATCCTCTTTTCCTTGACTTTGTATGGTAGGAATAGCAAGGTCTGACTTGAGCAAGCTATGAAAATCTCCCATCTAGTGTGCTGTGAATGCACACAAGAACTGGTTGCAATCCACTGGAGCAGTTCTGCTGATGATCTAGGGTACCCTTCCTCCCTGCATTTCTCATCCTGAAATGATGCCAGTGTAGTTTGGAACTGCCTGAATGTAAACTGTAATGGCTAAAGGGAATATACCAAATGTCGTCATTTATCAGCATCACATACTGATTTTGATTTCACTACTTCTTATACTCTGTATCTAACGTAAAAAGTAGGACTCATCTCATCTGGCTTTTAGATGGTTGTAGGTAGGTTTCTAGTCTGAGCAAGTTGTTAAGAACCCTTTGGTATACAGAGAGGCATCTGCAGCTGGTGGCCTGTCCTAGTGAGAGGGACTTCTTTTTTTATTGACATTAAATGAACGTTTACTATAGATAGCCTGTTAGATACTCAACTTTAAAAAGGCTTAAGGTAGGTGAAATTAATTCCACAGCGGTTATGAATGTAATCAGACTTGGGACTTAGCCAGAGGTGCAAACACATAGATTTCAGCAGCAATTTTGCTTTAATTTTGTTTGCAGATAAGGACGATCTATCTATAGATCCTATAGGAAGATGAACAAATGAGAGAAAATAGTAGCAGAATCTGATTAGTTTACACCGAGATTTCAGTGCAGAAGGAAGCGAGGAAACAAGCCACTCACCAGATCAGATGTTGCTACACTCATTTGTTAACGTGCTTCCTTGAATGGAATTAATGAAACCTTTCATTATAGATAAATATGCTCTTTGACTAGAGAATATTATGGGTACCTATTGTATATGTTTAATTAGATTGAAATTGCGTTCACATTTCCTTTATATATTACAAAAAATCTGATCTCAGCAGTTTAAAAAAAGAGAATTACAAAAGTCATCCCCTCCGCTGTGCTGCTAAAGCCAGCAAGGGAAGGGAAAAAGGGAAGAAATCCTCAGCCAACTGCCCAGCTCTGGGCTTCAGCTTAGTGACAATTTTGGCAGAGCTGCACTGAGTAGTACTCACTACAGGGTATCCATAAAGAAAACAAATGGTAATTCTCACACTATCATCACAGGAGATTGATGGTATCCATTAAAGGCAATAGGTTTGAACTGGGACTATACGGAACTATTTTGAGACGTATTTCCCTTCCTCTCATATTTTCTGTCCAAAACCAATTGCTTGACAAAACTGTTCCAAATTAATGTGCAGGAGCCTCCTTGCTCAGCTACGTCTCCCCAAAAACATTCTTGAGTGATCCTTTACATCTTTTATTTCTCAATAGGAATTTATTACTCCTTGAATTTTCTATCAAAACCCACTCCTAAAACTAGTTTTCGTAGCACCGCGGCCCTATTCCTAACAAAATAGAGCCCTTAGTACTTCAGTACCACTTAATTAGCTCTCTTGTTACCTGATGCTTTCAGCCCAGCCCGGGGTGTTTCTGGGCTGGTTCCCCATTTCCCGGCCTGTCCCAAGCCCTCCAGGCTCTCCAGGCCAGGGCTGCTCCCCGGGTTACTCGCCGCACCACGCTCACCCGCTGGGCCCCGGCCTGTCGCCCTGGGCGCTGCATCCTCGGAGCCCGCCGGCCTGCGCTCCCACCCGGCACAGGCCTTTCCCTGGGTGCCTGTGAATGGGACCGTGACCTCTCAACGGCTCTCTGAAGCCATTTTTAGCCTTAATTCTCCAAGGCCCCAGCTCTGCAGGCGGGAGGCTCCCGCTCTTCCCCTGGGGCTGGCATCAGGCAGGACTGGGGGCATTGGGCCTGGAGAGGAGGAGGCTCGGGGGGACCTTATCGCTCTGTACAACTACCTGACAGGAGGCTGTAGGCGGGGGCGGTAGGTCTCTTCTCCCAGATAACAAGTAATAGGACAAGAGGAGACGGCCTCAAGTTGTGCCAAGGGAGGTTTAGATTGGATATTAAGAAAAATTTCTTCCTGAAAAGGTGGTCAGGCATTGGAACAGGCTGCCCAGGGAGGCGCTGAGTCACCATCCTTGGAGGTGTTTAAAAGAGGTGTAGGTGCGGTGCTTAGGGACGAGTTTTAGTGATGGACTTGGCAATCCTGGGTTAACAGTTGGACTTGCTTAAAGGTCTTTTCCAACCTAAATGATTCCATGATTCTGTGACTTGCTTCTCAGCTGTGCTAAGTTTATTGTCCCTCAGCCTCCTTAGGATGCATTGTTTATCGGCTTTCCTCCTTCCAAATTCTTTGTTTATACAGTGGCAGCTTTTGTGCCAATTTTTTTCTCTTTGCCCGGAGTTATTGGCAGAGCTAATTAACCACAGAATATAAAAGCCTTGTTCTTTGGGGCCAAGTGGGGTGGTCACAGAGCAGCGTGAGTGCTGCCTCGTGGCGTGGGGGATGAACGGTCGGATGGGTTGCCTGAGGATGGGCAGATTATCTTCACAAAGAGGTACCTCGTTATTTCCAGCGGCGAATGCAATCCTGATTCTTGAGGGGCTGCGCATTGCATCCTTCCTCGCTCTGCTCTGTGCTGCTCCAGAGCTACACAGATGGCACTGACTGTGCTGACAGCCACCTCCGAGCACATGGGTCCTGGCCTCCCTGATGGGTAAGAGGGGACATGCAGGCTCACGTGTGCCTGGGTGGGCATGACAGGAAGGGGCTGCGTGCTGCCTCTGGGTTTGCATTGACTCAGGGCACTTCTCAGTGGGCTCACAGAGCTCAGCCCCACCCGGGAATCGTGCCTGGGGTTTTCACTTTCGGCAACAAAACTGGAGAGAGGGAGAGCAGCAGCCCCTGCATCAGGTGTGTTTGAGCAGGGTCACCCACTCCACCTCCCGCGGGAGAGCAGCCTGCCTGGGCAGAGCGGCCTGGCCTCGGCCTCTGGCTGCCAGCTACCACAGACCAAGATTTTCCACATCCAGAAATGCGTGGGGAACTTTCTCATTTTTTTTTCCTGGGCAAATGTCTGATCATGACAGGAAACACGATTGGGTTCAGCATAAAATGCTCCTGCTGCGTGTCCAGCTCAGACGCTTTCGAGGTTGGGGCAGCCCCCCAAGCCGGAGACCGTCTGTGGGGGCGGCTGGCCGAGCCCGGGGCTCTGGCGTGGGTTACAGCCCACCCGCGGTGCCGCCCGCCGCCGTGGGGTGGTCCTGGGCTGCCTGCAGAGGGGTGGCGACAGGGAAGGGACAGAGCATCCCTCCCCGCAGCCTGCCAGCACGGCAGGATGGGTGTCCCGGTGCCCCTCGCAGACGTGCTTGTGGGTGCCCGTGTGGCTGAGGGGGTGCGGAACCAACCCCTGGCGTGGGGACAGCGCACCCTGCCCACCCCCGGGACCGGCTAGGCGGAGGGAGAGGGTGCCCGGGGCTCCTTACCCCCCTGCTTTCCCCCCTTCCAGCCCCAACTTCTCCCCTGCGGGCGTCAGAGGGCACCCAGGACGCGGGGCCCGGCAGGAGGGCAGGCTCGGGGGTCTGCGTTCCTCTTGGGGTGGGGGGAAGGGATAAGAAAACAGAGAAGAAGCAACAGCCTCCAGCTTTTCCCTTCCTCTAATCTTGCTTCACTCCCCCTTGCTCCCTCTCCCTCCCTCTCCCCTTTCCTCTCCCCTTTCCCCTCCCTCCCTCTTTCTAATTCCTGCCGCTAGCTCGGAGCCTCATTCAGCAGCCGCTGCCGGTGGAGTGTAATAGGCTGAAGATGCTGCCGTGCCCGCTCGGTGTCTAGTTGTGAATGGGACTTGCCTCCTCTCCCACCTCCGGAGGTGGCCGAGGGAAGGAGCCGGACCCGCAGGTAAGCGGCGGCCGGAGCCGCGGGGGGCAGGGGGACAC
>JAVJGI010000036.1:13800888-13891870 GCA_035590275.1 Ibycter americanus
CGGGCGAGGTGCGCGGCGCCCAGCGGCAGCTCCGCGGAGGCGGCCGGCCGGCTCCCCGAAGGGGCCAGAGAGCCTCTCCGGAGGGAGAAAGGAAACGCTGTGGCAAGCGGTGGTTTTTTAATATATATATATTTAATTCCTTCGGTTCTTGCTCGGGGGGGGGCGGTGGCAGGGAGGGGGGAGAGCGAGCATTTGTCCGTTTTAAAATGTTCCTCCGGATAAGCGCATGTTGAAAGCCCCGAACTGAAAATCTTTTACTTGCACTGTAGCTCCCAGGCATGAAATGGATATGCAGAAATTCTGAGAGCACGAAATGACGGATACTCTAACCAGAATAAAAAAGGGAAAGACTTTGATTTATATCTTCCTTTCCTCCTGCTGTTTTTTTTCCTTAATTTATTTTGCTTGCTGGTTTTCAAATGCATTACTATTCACGAGATACCAAAATGGTATCTGTCTTTAATATGGGCTAGTCCAAAAAGCATTAGACTCCTGGGTGATACATGCATAAGCACATTCCCAAGAAAGGTAAAATAGATCAGGCTGCGGGTCCCCATAAATACCATTAACTTTTATTCTAAAAGTGCTTCCTGTGCAGTCCTTCGGGAGCACATATAGCAGTCTGACATCATGATACAAATGCCTTTACCTTCTATAGAAGTCCCCCTTTATTCTCTACTCTTTTAAATATTCATTTGGTGGGGAGAGAACCGGTATATGCTAGGAGATCTTCTTTGTACCATTGCTACGAAGGACAGCGTAGCTGTGTAACACAGTATTTACCTACCAAGATATCTGTGACAAAGGAACCTCTTTAGCAAATGAGGTCACTAATTCAGAAATTAGCCCTCTATAAGGAGAATGCTCATTTCTTTTTCATGTTCCAATGACTAGTAACTCCCTGGGAAAGACTTTCTTCCTGTTGATTTGTGATCGTGATACAATAAGAATGCCACAGACTCTGCACCCCTCTATTAAGAAATTAAATATTTTTAATTATTTAATAATGAAACTGTTGAATGAGAAAAGCACTAACAGATTCAAAAGCAGAGAGGCATGCACTCAGACGTTACTGTATGTCCATCTTTTTTCCCCCTCCCTGGCTCTTATGCTTGCTTCAATGTTTCCAAAGTCTATGCGATTCTCCAGGTAAATACTTTGTTCTCCTTTTCTACACTGGCTAACACATACCGATAAATAAATTGGTTAGAAGTTCTGCAACAATTAATCTGACGTCTGGCTCAGTCAGGTCTGTCCACTGAGATTTGGAACACAAACCGATGGTTGTACTCAATCCTTTGGATGTTTTTATATGAAGAGATATATGGAAGTATATATGGAAGTGGAATTGCAGATGTTTGCTTATGAACAGCATTTTCATAGCAGAGCGGCTCAATTCATGTTGCTGGGCGATGGGCAGTAAGAACAGTAGGGAGACTAGAGAGCAAAGGTCTGGTTTGAGCTTCATACCTTCACGCACAAAACATTCTTCTAGCGTATTTCCTAGTCTACTACACTCTAGAAAACAGAAGTTTCTGGCTGTACTTCTAAAGCAGTTCTCCTTCCTCTTGCAGGAGAAGGACAAACTAAAGTTACAGAACTAAGAACAAGATCTTCCATAAAAGAATTGGAAATTCTTTAGGGAAATTACCTAAAAGACATCTTTCTTCTGCAGGCTCTTGTTCTTAGGCCCTGGAACAGAATATTTATTTTTTTTTCCTCACCTCAGCATCAGAGAATGAGCATGGACAGAGAATGCTATTTATAGACTTTTCCACATCAGCTTTAACTTTGCTAAAATTTCAAGTGTTGCCTGTCCAAAAAAATCACTAGAACTACATTACTTCATTACCAGAAATGCTGCTACAATAGGGTATGTCTAGAAATGACATAAGTCGTTGAGATTTATCGTTAGCAGTTTCAGAAGGAAATATGTATGTAAATGGTTGATTGAGAGACAGGACAGCTAAATTAATTTTTCTTTTGCATAACAATATGGGGAAACTACAAAGACTAGAATGATTTCTGTGATTTGTTTGATAAAATGTTTTAAAATATATCATGTGATTTCAGCTTCAATTAACATGCTATTCTGACATTTGACATATTTAATTTAATTTAGTGTAAGAAACTTACGTGAAATTCAGAGTTCCGGTAGACCAACATTTTTTTTTTCTGTAAATGCTGTAATTAAACAAAGTGTAACTTGAGAAACAAATGTTTTATTGCTGAGATTTCCACAATAGAAGTTATTTCTAGCTCAGACATCCTAAAAATTTAAAGTAATTTCAAACTTAAAGCTAGCATCTCCTTTTTTTGGTGAACCCCCTGAACCAATTTTGAATCCATTTTGTGAGCTGGATGTTTAGCAAAATATCTTCAGTGTGTGAGAAACAGAGGTCTCATCTGGAATCAATTAAATTGAAACAGTTTAGCAACATACTTTCTAGACTTTTTTTTTGTGTGTGTGTCTGAGTTTTTCTACTAGCCTTTTAAGCTAAAAAATCTGTGTATAATTTTCTATGCTATAACCCACCCCCATCCTCTTTTTTTTTTTTTTTTTTTTTCTAATGGCATTTCAGTTTTCATTGTCCCTTTGTTGGGGCCAACCCAAAGCTTAGGGAAATAAATGGAAAGATGGCCGTTGATGTAAACGTAGTTTGGATCAGGCACTTTGTCCATATGAATCAAGAAGACTTACTTCACACTTGACTATTGCCATTTTATGTCATATCTATATGTATTTTTTACTGCATCTCTTATCATTTAAGGAACATTGTAGTCATATACTTCTAAAACTCTTGTACAGTGTTTTAGGAGAAACTGTAGTCCTGTGTTTGGTTTTTGATACTGAAGACTAGGATGCTCTTAGGCTGTGAAATTCTTGATTCATTTAAGTGCAAGCCTGCATATGCCGAATTATTAAACCCATTCATTTCCTTCTCCTGTGTAAGTAAGGACTTTGAAGTCATTTAAATATTACCGAAGGGTAGCAAATTTGCACAGGATGCTCCCGGAGGAGAGCTTTTGACGCAAGGAGCCGGGATTTGTGGAAACCATTCTGCGGGTGCTGAGGCTTGCCGCCGCTCCGCCTTGCTCAACAGGTCGGTGGCCGGGGGCTGGCGGCGGCGGGCGGGCGGGCGCTAGAGGGCACTGATGCGCTGCGCTGCCGCCCCGCCGCCCGCCCGTTCGCTTTTCAGGGCGCTATGAAAAGCCGTTTTGTTACCACCGGCATTGCTGGCCCTCTCAGGGGAGGCGGGATTCAATCTCGCTGCGGTTCGGGCTAATGCTCAGGCAGTTTGTCAGGATTAGCATCTTTCTAGTCAGTGGATCGCGTTACCTTCGGCGTCGCGTTACCGCCTCGGCGCTCAGTGCAAAGTTTTGGAATCCTGTAACTTCAGTTCGTCTGAAGGGTGCCACAGCTGGAGTCTGGGTGTAAAACAAACAGCTCAGCCCTCTGAGTGGCTGTGGCTTTCCAGGGGCTTGCTGTCTCTTCCTTTTCAAAGACGGTGTCAGTTCCTGCTATGCCCAGAAAAAGAGTTTAAAGACAGAAAAAATGATCTGGCAAAACAAAAAATATTTCAAAAATATTGTCATGCTTGAGAGGTCTTATAAAGACATCCTTGGTAGAAGAAAGACACGTTAGGCCAAACTAGTGTAATTTTACCTGTACGCATCTAGGTCAGTAGAGCTTACAACTGAAGAATTGAGAAAAGTAGATTGGTCCAAATCATTTTAGTATAGTCCGTAGCGCCTTGGAACATAAAGGATGCTGTTACAGCTCATCATTGCAAGATACTGACCAAGAAGGACATGCATGACAGTATAGATTTGAAAGGGCTGCAGGCTTAGAAGGAGTCTCATTTCCACCTGCCCTGTTCTGATGGTCTTCCCTAGACATCCACTTTGGGTTATTGCTAAAGGCAAGATGCTGGGCTGCACTGATCTCTGATTTGACTGATAGACTAATCAGATTCCTGTGTATAAGAGACATATACCATAAGTAACAGAGTGCAGAATTTTATAATATGTAACATATCCACCTGGGCAGATATGCAGCCAGAGAAGTTAATGTGTCTGATAGAAAATTTTGTCTACAACTTTGATGCCAAAAATGGGCAACATAATGCCATACTAGTTGTAGAGTTTTCTGTCGGTCACCTGCTTTAGGATATCAGTTAAGAAGTACCTTAAAGTAACTCTTGGTGCAAGAGTTAGTAACTGCTGCACTGGAAAATGAACGTCACTTTGCTGAGGAGCACTGTGCTGCCAAGAGCAGTTTGAGACCGGTTAACTGCCCATCCTCTGTCCTCCAAGGCAGGGAACATCCCTTAAGCTGTTAGATGCGCTCAAGGTGGGTGGAAAAGTTAGAGCTGCCAGTCATGTTCAAGGCCCTCTGGAGAACATTACGCTTGGCTGGGACATTAGCAGTGCCTTGCAGGCTAGCAGGAATTCAGAGACAAATATCTGGAGCAGCCAGCCCTGCTGCTGAGCAGTGCCCGTGGGGAAGGTGACATTATGGTTAATTTTGCCTGACAAAGGCATAAGGCCTTCTTCTATAACTGCTTGGGTGGTGTGGTGGCTTTCAGGCATCCCAGTCCCACTGAGCTCTGCTGGCTCCATGAGCCATAATTTAGCTCTTCAAATTTAAAGTGCTGGCTTAAGCAAATTCTAAGGGGTTTTTGTGTTTTTTTTTCTCCAAAGTTTGGCAATGAGTAAGAGCCCTCTCCCTTCTGAATCAGCCAGAGTTCATCAGAATTCTTAATTGTAATGCAATGGCAGGCAGTTGGAGTAGTAGAAATCAATGTAAATGGATTAAAAGAAAAGGACCAAGTAACTGAATGTAAAAGAGGAGCCAGGATTTTCCAGAGTGATTGCTGAAGAATGCAGCAATAAGTTTCCAAATATAATTTGTTATTATAATGATGATTTAATAGTTCATCAACGAATAGACTGTAGCCACGTTATAGATGAACTAACATAAAATGCAATTGTGGATCGTGAAGTATTACAGACTAGACAAAATTGAACAGAACTTTGATACATGAATGTAAGCTGTAGGAGTACCTACCTAGACAGTAATTACACTTAAGCTTTTATTTAATTGTGTTGGTGCAGTCTGACACTATTCCAATGAACTCTCAGTGATGCTGAGGAGACACAGGCCCACGCAGGCGATGAGCAGAAGGACTTGTATTCAATAACCCTTTAAAACACAACTCACAGAATTTCCACGTTTGTGAGCTTCACAGCACCACGCATTTAGCTCCCTTATCTTTGTATGGTGCAACTTGTGCAGGTCTTCTTGCCCTACCAGTGTGTATCAGTACTACTCCATAGCCTGGAAACAGCCTGGCTTAGGTGGCTGTGCACAGGTTTGTTCCTTGCTTCTATCCTCACACTGACAAGTGGGATAGAGGTTAAATTTATGGTGTACCCTCTTGCAGCCACCATTTCTTTTTAAATGAGCTCCTAATCACACAGAGTCTATGCTGGCTTGGTAAGGTAAAAAGTTCCTTAACTTGATTGTTAAGATCCCATTGAAGAGCTGTTTCTTCTGCACTACATTTCATACTCTTCATTTTATACAGTGCAATCGTCAGATATTCCGTGTGAAGGTACTACATTTAAGGTTAAACTGGTGCCATAGAAACTCTGGTTCAACATAATTTTTATCCCAGTGAGGCTGCTGATATATATTTTTAAATAAAATAAAACTTCAGAAACATATTAATTGGTCTCAGTGGTTAAGTTAAATAGTTAAATACATGCATACATATCATTCTGCCAAGGATAAGTCATTAGTTCAGTATAAACTAGAAATGATAGCTCTGTTTGAATCAGGAGACTAAACCCCATTTCCATTAATGCTAACTGTTTTATTAATACATGCATGTGTCGGCATTAAGTCATAAATTTAAATGGTCTGTCCCTTCTTGATTTAAAGTAATTATCTCAAAGATCTTGGCTGCTGAATGAATAACTGCATTACACCTTTCATCTTTTATCAACTAATTTTTTAATTATTTTTTGGTATGCGGACATTGTAAGGCAAACAAAAGAAATAGAGTTTGTGCAAAGCTGGCTGGAATTTGAACCAAAACTAAAGTATTTTTATTACCAGAGCATAATAGCTGTAGCTGTAAAAGCCCCTGGACAAGGATTCTCAGACCTTTTTAGAGTCATATAACATCATGTACCTGCCTGCATCTTATGTGTACTTTCTGCGCATTTATGTATATTTTCATTTATATAGTTAAAATCAAGTTTTGTGTGTTACTGGAAAATTTTTATTGAAGCAACAGGTAAAAAAATGCAACCTATAAATTATTTGAGAAAACTGACATTCAAAAAGTTTATACCTAGTTTCTGGAAATAATTTAATTTTATCTGAGGAAAATCCTGAGGTAAATACAGGACTTTGAATAGAATTTACAAAATAAAAAAATGTTCTCATTAGCACTAGAAAACACGCTTGAAATTTTAGGATTAAATCTTGTCCTTTTCAGAGTAGTGCTTCTGACAGGCAGTCCTCCCTTTCAGCAGACTAGACCACGTATTGATGCAGTTAGCTATCTCTAAGTATCAGTTCATTTTAGATCACCATTCAAGGCAAGATTTTAGTGCATTTCTTCATTACAGGGTACTTTCTGGTCAGGGCAGAAATGATTGTAAACTTTTTCTGAGGAATGGCCAATATTAAAACAGTTGAATGCTGTCAGGTTAATTCAATATGTACAGTGCAGTGATCAAAACCTCCAGTTTCCTATTGCATGTAAGCATCATTATTTAACCACAGAGATTACCAAGCTGATGTAACTGAAGGAGCACTCAAACATTTATTCAGTGCACACAGTGAACAGATATTTTTAAAGATAGCGTCTCCTTCACATTCTCTTTCAGCATATTTTCCTTGCAATTGAAATTCCAGTGAAGATCTTCAATATTTCACTTTAGTGAAAGTTACTGTTCATTCACAGTTTCAAACCCAATTTCTCCAGACGTAAGAGGTTCCAAAATTTTGAAAAGCAGTTGAATAATAATTTTACTTGGGGCTCTGATTCAAATCGAAAATTTTATCTACCACTGATTGTTGCCTTTTTATTTGTTACCGTTCCAGTTATAGCTGCTGTAGCTCAAAGAATACGGCTGATTAGTATGCATTTCAATTCTTTTTAGCACGGTGGCAATTTACATAGCATTTCTTTTTCTAAAGCAAGAAGAAAACATAGTAGGCATTGGCATTTACATACAAACAATTTATCATTTACATACAAAAGGGCTGATTAGGTAGCAATACAAGTGACAGTAAGTCAGACTTAGGATGGTCATTATAGTTCTTTCTGTCCTTAAAATTGTGAATTTTGCAATATTTATATGGAAAAAAAATTATGTTCATAAACTATGAATATGTAGTCACTAAATTTAACAGTCCTCTTAGAGATGTCTAGTATGTGGTTTTCTATGGTGCAGTCTTTGACTATATACCCTTGTGGTAGTTTAAGAAGATCCTTTCCTCAAGGATTCCCAATCCTGCACTGCAGTTTGTAGTCCACTGATCTGTACAAAGAAAGTTGATTTGGAAACTTCAGAGCTAATTGGGGTATCTGCATGGTCTGGGTTAGAACAAAACATGCAACGTTTAAGGTTACTGTCTATACGCCCTTGGTAACATAGAGCCTGTGCTCCCAGGTGTGGTTTCTCAGGTTCCTGCACCATTATCAACTTGAGGTCATTGAACTTACTTATGTTTAGATGATGTTTCTTGTGCCTCAGTTTATTAGCTTCTGCTCCCCCTCTACAGCACAGAATCTAATATTCAGTGAACTTTTCACCTTCAAAGTTTCCTACTTTCCAATGCAAACTTCACTCTGCCCTCCCATAACCTCCTTTTTATCAGGTATAGTGGACTCTTCTAGCCTTCCTTTTTATTTTCATATTTCTGCTTTATTCAGCCACCACCACTTATCCTCAAATGTAGAGGCATTATTCTCTGATTGATTGGGTCACGCTAATTCAAGACTTGCCTTCTCCTTTGGCTGTTACTTCTATCTGAATTAAACAAGGCCTTCCCGTTCCTAGGCTGCAGTGTAACCCTACCCCTTACTAGAATCTTGTAGTTAGTAACGTCCAGTTGTCTTCTGCACACATTACTTAGTTTTTTGGACCCATAACCAGAAGTCTTACTTTCTTTGTGTTTGGCTAGGTATATGTCAAACTATTGGGAGCAGTTAGATATGATAAAAACTAGTTCTCAGTATGTTCAATGACTTCCTATATATTTACGTCATAACAAAGAAAACTCCGCATTTAAATAAGGTGACATTAGAGTGATCTGAGAAACACTCGAGCAATCTCATGAAAAAGGAAAATGGGAACAAGCCTTACTGCCGCACTAGACTGTTTGTATACAATATGCAGATGTCCTATGTAACTAGGACATGATGAACTCCATTAAAAAAAGTAACACGAAGATTTACTCCATGCTGCAGTGATGTGCTGTGATTCTATAGCATCACAAATTAATAAGTGGCTGGTGGCCTGAGTTTTAAAGAAGTCAAAACGCATGAAGACAACCAAAAGTCATATTACAAAAGTCTTATTTATTTATTTTTTTAAAATGACATTGTGTTGACGTTGAATGCCACCTCACTGAGACCTTCAATATGTATTTGTACGTTTAGAAGGCTAGGGAGATGTTTGCCTTATTTAATATATGCTCAGAATTTTGTTATTGTTGTTATCAGACTTTTTTTAATGACTTCTATGAGCAGAGAAGTTTAAACTATATGACATTTGCACTTTACTGGTTAAAATTCTGTCTGGTCAACCGGATATAAAACAGAGAAACCCTATTGGAGTCCATGGGGTTATTCGACTGACATTGGCATTATAGAAGATCCTTGATATGGAAATTTAAAGTAGTTTTGGTAATTACATTAACTCATGTTTTTAAACAGAGTACGTGGAGGTGTGCATTTCAGGGTTAAGCCAGTTTTTAGCCCGACTAGCACTGGGAATGCTATCAGTACACCACCATATGTAAGAAATTGCACTAATACTTGTTTAATTATCCAATCAAATTGAACAAGAAATGAGTTTGGCTGAAATAATCAAGTCTATAGAGAAAGTGCCAGCTCTGATACTTACCGAGATTTGACAGTTGCTCGTTGTTGTGACCTTGGCTTTTTTTATGACAAGCTAGAGGTCAGAAAGCATGCTAGCTGTAATTACTGCCTTCATAAGATTCTGTAGGCCATCCTCTGCAGCAGACTTGAACCAGATTGTGTACATGTATCAGATTACTGATGAACCGGGTGCAAATCTGTATTTCGTTCTCATAACGGTTAAATCCTGGTTCTATCACCATACACAGTCTGTGAAACAACTTAGCCTTTATGATATTTCCCTTCAAAAATGAATGATTAGCAAGTTATTTCTTGAAAGCTGTGCATAATGTGAAAGCTACAAAAAATGAGACTTTTTAACTTTTATTTATTTTTTTGCAAAAAATTTACAGAAGGTCATTGATACTTTATTAAGAAAAGAAAGTAATGTAAATGGAATTAGTAATGTGTACGAAAGACTTTTCTGTATTAAATCATTTTGCCTACTGGAGGAGACAAGAAGAATGTTTTTGCCTAGAGGTATGCCCCATCTGGAAATTAAATCCATTTTTACTAGAAATGAAATCATTCAAAATAAACTGCAGAAAAGCTTGTGTTTGAACTGTTTCCATGTGCTTAAAAATACACTATATTTAACCCATAAATGCCTTGGGCAGTTTATTACTTTCAGTGAATGAATGCTAATTGTTTCTTGAATATGAGATCAGCATCTCCTCCTTTCATACTTTTCAATAATATCACAAGGAGTATTTTGAATCACTCGGATATGATGGTTTCCTGTTTCACGTGTTAGTTATATATGCAGCTCCTGTGACTTAACAGGAAAAACATAAAATTGTATACATGTTAAATTCCTTTCTTATTCTTACCAATCGATTATACACATTTCCCCTTTGGGCTTTATAAAGGCCCCCAAGTTTTACTTTCCAAAAAATTAGAAACATGCCAACTTTTTAGTAACATATCAGGTGTTTTAAATATAAAGACATGAATTTCTGTCTACATCCTCTGCTCCAAAATGTGTCTGTTATCTGTAGTAAGCCACACATATTCATCATGCTTTCTTAAGCCTGTATTCTTATGGATTGAGATGTCAGTGTGAACGACATGAATCCTTTCCACAGCTGTGCCTTGAAGGACAGATGCCTTTCTACCATGAATGGTACCAGAAAAAGTCATGTTGCAAAACTGTTTTTCCCCGTTTTTCAGTAGTCTGGTGAAGTCATTTCCATAATCCATGGAACTGTTTCTAAAATTAGGGGTATGTACATACACATATATGGTTCTGTTGAAGCTGTATAGGGAACTGAGTAAGAGATCCCTATACATTAATTATGCCTTCTAATTATTCCCTTTTAGTAACCTCCTCATGTCCCAAAAGAATCCTAGAATGAATGAAGAGGAGCATAATTCCTCATTTATGGAGAGGCGTTCTTTCAGTAATCGTATTCAAAATTACAAATGAGCTGAGAGGACAGCATCTGTATTGACTAGTTTCTGTTCTGTTTTGCAGGCAGCATGGCTAGGACTTTGACTTGTTAATTGCAAAGATGACTTCATCCAGGTGCTTGCATTTGAGGACAGGGAAGAATGAAAGGCCAAAAGCTATCTATCTGTTTTCGCTATTTTAAGACTGTTCTTTCACCTGACTAGATGAGTGTGTGCCCACTCACATTTCTTTGGGGGGAAATAGTTGGAAAGCATGGAACACGATGAAAACTCTTGTATTGCAAAGGCAAACCCTTTGCTTCTCAGGAGTATTTTTATGGCCATCTAAAGAGCAGCTTCCAAAGCATATTAAGGCAAGATAACTTGACTGAAAAATGATTTCAGCTTGTTTAGGAAGGGAAGATCCAGCCTTTCAGTAAACATCCGATCAAGTCTGTGGTATAAGGATTCTGTTGGACCCACTATACTCCTATTGGAGCAGCGTCCCCAAATGATATTGCGGTGCTCACTTTGAAATGCCAGAACATTGCATAAAATCTGCTGCTAGTGGCAAAAGGGTTAAAAAACATATGGGCTAGTTATCTGTCTGGAGCTTCAAACACCCATATTCTACATCAAACAGGGACTGCAGCAAGTCCTTGATCAAAGCTCAGGTAATTTAATTATTTGCCTTCATGAATCAAGGGGTCCTTGAACAAGCTCAGGATGTCTGGATATTAGAATATAGGAAATTTATTGTTTCACTCCTCCTAATATTCCAACATCAAAGGGAGCTTTTTCCTATAAACAAAGCAGTCTGAAGTCAAAGAATTCAAGCAAAAGCTAGTGTGGAGGGATTCAGTTTTCTAGGATCTTTGTGAGCTGGAAATAAAGCTGATTCCTGCGGGGTGAGATATTTACCACTGTGAATCTTTGTGTTTGTTTTATATAACTAAACATCTGTACCAAATCTTGCAAATTGAAATGCTTAGCTCCTACTCTTCCTGTAAGTCCACTTAGTTGACACTGTTTTTCCAGTTTCTCAATTTTACGTGATTTTTCATATTTTTTTTTGCAAATCTCTGTTTGCCGAGCTCTAAGTGGCTTTTTGACCACATCGTGCTTTGAGATTCTAATTAGCAGAGTGTAATGTAGACTGTGCACCCTAATGCAGAGGAGAGAGTTCAAAGCTGCTTCCTCCAGCAGCCCAGCCAAAAGTCAGAACAAATTTAGGGTGGTGAGAGAAGCCCATGGTCTGAAGGAACAGTGCTCAGTCCCAAGTGCTTCTCACCATCGGTGGCAGTCACGTTAGTTCAGGATTAACGAAGCAAAAACTGGTTGGCATTTTTCAAACCCTAACCATAGCAGAAATGTGCATGCTGGTTATAAGATGGATTCTCAGCCTGCAAAAGTAAGTGTCACTATTTCTAGGAAAGATTAATTCCCATGTATCCTTCCCTTATATTTTTATTTTTACATTTTCCTCTTTTGGTCTGGCAGATTTCCTTTCACAGCTGGGGCCCGACCCCTCTTTTTTCTGTGTTCATGGACCAAACATAATAGACTAAAATTTATTATGGTAAGTGCTGCTGTTAGTGTGTGTGTGTTGTATGTTTATCTGCTATGCCATTTCTGCATAAAAGCTGTCTTGTTGCCTGTGTTGTCATGATTTTGTATGTGTTATATTCATGACTTGCAACAATCCTGTGTGTCAAACTGCTATTGAAGCCAGGGAGAAGTCTCTGTGCAGAGTGCTTCCTTATATCTTAGCAGGAACAGAAATAAATTAGTGGGAGACAAGTCAGTAGAGACAGGAAACAAGTGCAGTCACTACATGTTTCCAAGAATAATATAGAAGTTATATAAATAGAAAGAAAATAAAACGGGTTGGCTCATCCCACCCTCTCATATTTATCTGTGAAATAACAAGTGCCACACATTTGTAGTATGGCAGATCCTTTTGCAAATGAAAATTGTTCTTTAAAAATATCATGGAAATTTTTATAAAACAA
This sequence comes from Ibycter americanus, assembly GCA_035590275.1. Lineage (NCBI taxonomy): Eukaryota > Metazoa > Chordata > Aves > Falconiformes > Falconidae > Ibycter > Ibycter americanus. The sequence goes on from JAVJGI010000036.1 coordinate 13,813,457, forward strand.
AGGGATTGCAAAATTCTAATAAAAAAATCTAAGTCATTATCTCATATAACACAGTAAATAATCAAGACAATATAACAATGCAGTATTCTGGAATTCATTGTCGTGCTTTTGAGCTCTGCAAAGCATTTTGTTTGAAATGGTGACATGATGCTTGGAGAGACATGCTCCTCTGCTTCACGTAAAGAACGTATGATCTACTTCACATATCGGCCAACTGTAGAACAGCTCTGTCAGCTATGCGTGCTGCAGTTCCTTACGATAGGTTACAGAATGAAATCAACTCTAGTCAGTAGTAAAGACATTCCAAATTCCTACCATAAAGCTCAGACAACTCAGTTATTGGAAGGAGACATTTTTTGTGTGAAACTTTTGAAACCACTGAGTCAGATTTTTCAATTTCTTCGATTTAGACAGAAAACTTTCTTTTAAGCTTGAAAGACCTTGATTTTCATTTCAATTAACTAAGCATGTTCAAATTATTACCATGTGATAATCTCATTCCATATTTTCCAAGAGATTGGCCATTAGAAAGGTGATTGTTTCCCTGAAAGTGAAGTTACTTGGTTGGTATCACACCAAATCTATAGCAGCATTCAAGACAGCAGTATTATAGTCAACCAGGCAGTATTGCCAAAAAGTTTTACACACACACGCACATATGTTTTCTGTGCACATGTGTATATATACATATGAGAACACACAGCTTTCCTCAATGTCTATCGTAATTTTACTGTGACATCACTGATATTAAACAGGACCATATACATCAATTTATGGAAGCCTTAATGTCTGCCATATAAACTGTGTGGTGGTGTGAGTGGTTACATTTGCCAGTGAATGATGTAGTGACAGTGCACATGCCTGTGCCATTACCAGAGGAGGAGGAATTGATTAGCAATAACACACTTCATTAACACTGCACTTTCTCAATCATTGTAATTGTGGCTCTTCCCCTAAAACATCAAGTGGAACAGGTTTCATTTCAACCAAATCAATCTAATGTGTTAAAATTTACATAATTTCCTCTCATTGCGTTTATAGAGCAGCAGGAATTTTAATTTGCATTGTCTGTATAGTCTATAATCAAAGTGTTAAGAGCACAAGGTTTATTCATTATGTATGGCATGTGGTGACAAATTTGCATAATAGGCTGCATCTTGCTGAAATATTCCTTCTTTCCCCATGCCCACCTTTGCAATTTTGGCTATAACTTATTTTCTATAAACCTGTTAATTCAATTACAAAAGCCTTTGAGTTCCATAGAACATTTATTAGGGAGAAGTATCCATATAAAAATAAATTAGTAGACAAAATGTCATACTGAAAGATGAGAAGTGCTGAAGGAAAACATTGACAACTGGAGTGTGTTTCCTGATTTCAGGAGAAAGCTGGTATAAAACCACTGCGGTGTCTGCTATTGCTGTACACCAAAGGCAATCATTCACAGATTGAATGGAAAGGTACCTTTGTGTTTGTTTAGTTGCAGTTACTGTATAGAGTCTGTTCTGTGAAAACTTTCAAAACTAAGTTAGAAACTAAAAAGCAATTAAGAAACTAAGATGCTATAAACGTAAACCTCCGTCATTGATTGTTGCCTGCTAAAGCAACATATTTGCTTTATGAAAATAAAAGTGGCTAAGAAGACATTTTTATAGGAAATTATTATATTTTAGTAAATAGAGAAAAAATAGAGGATTTTGAAAACATTTGTAGCAGCTAAAAATGTTATCTAAATGAGGAATATAATGCATCCATTGGTTTCGATGCACAGGTCCTGTACGGAGTGTCACAGAGCTACCATAGCATAAGATTTATCATTTAGATCTTTGAATTCCTGAGTTTTGTATGTGGCATGCATCAGGCAGTTCCCTTCCCTTCTACTGCCCAAGTAAGGATATTCAGACTACGATGTAGGAATACACATTTGTTTTTATTATATCATACTATCTTATACTGCAACAGTATAAACAAGTATATTCCATGTTCTAGCATGTACAGAAATTCAGGTAGTACAAGATTTATCTACCTTTGATCAAAGAAAAATCTCTGTAGAACCTCTTAACAGAAGTGCAGAATATATCTAGATGTTGACAGTTATGCTTCCAGTAAGAGGTTATCTGGACAGGTGCTTCAGCCCTCTACAGAAACATTCATATGCATAATTTTATTAATACATAGCTAAATCCCTAATCTGATGTTGACTTTAAAACCATCATGCTGTATTGTATTTGAATTATATTTTAATCCACGCTAAGAAAAGTGTGTGTGGGTGTATTACATGCATGATGACTTGTATTTTCAAGTTATATAAGTACAGAGCAGACACAAATCTGACATTTGTGAATATTTCAATTTCTGTATGAAATCGGAATGGAACTTTGGTTTAAGTAACTGTTAACATCCTATATGTGCCAAAATGCTTCTAAACAGTGTTATGTCAATGTAGATGCAACGGCTGCATACATAAAAATGAGTGAACACTGTAACTAAGTTCACATTACCAAAGTTTCAAGATTAATACATGGACAGTCAGATAGCGCTCAGTAGGTTGAGAGAGGTGCAAAAGACAAGTGTAAAGCCAGTTAACCTTTGAGAAACAGAGATAATCCAAGGAAAGGAGAGACTCATTTTGCAACTGAACTCACCAACAAAAGGGCCTGTTAAAGAGATTATGAAGCACTAACAGGGGCCACTTTTTTTTTTCCCAACTTATCACAGAAGTTGCTGTGTGTGCTGCACAGTACTTGGAAATGCCATCTCGTTCTGCTCTCAAGCTCCTCTGACAAGGACTGATTTGCCTGCCTTCCATCTTTTTTCTTCCTTACCTATTTTCCTACCATTTCTCCACATCCGTTGAAAATTGTTTAAAAATCTGTAAGGAACTATCAAGAAGGGACGGTTTACAGATAGAGGCATGTAGCAAGGGCAAGTAATATCATATTGGTTGTCTGTTTGCCCAGTCATATTCTCAACGATAAACAATGTCTGTGCTCAGTATTCATATTCTTGTAGTGGACCCACTCTGATTGTATGAGCTGTAGTATAGGGGGTGAGGGAATGTGCTACATTTTTTAAGTGACTTCCTTTATATCTGCAGTGTGTGACAGCTGTATGAACCCCAAACTGATTTTGTGAGCTTTGCAGAATATTCTTGTCAAATTGAAATCTCGTTTGAACTGCACTTGGTTTTGGACTCTGATGTTCCCAAGCATCAGCACATCTTGCTGTTGATCAAACCTCCGCTGAAAAAATGCCAGTTGGAAATGTCACCAGAGCTCTTTGTTAGAGCTTCTCCTGGCCATCTGGGGGGAGCCTGCCTGCCTGCGTAGGTGAGAATGGATGTTCCTGAAAGACCAAGAAGAAAAGTGGAAAGGTGGAGATATATGAAGAGTTAGGTGCAATGCCAGTTCAGACCATCTGAGGATGTGTCCTCTCTGGGGAATTGCACCTGGAGGTTAGTTGAACCAAGTGAAGCTCTATGTTTACATCTAACACAGATGAATTAAGCTACTGAGTTCAGTTTGGGAAATAGCACTTTTTGCAGTAGCACCTCAGAGCTGGCTTAGTCCTGCTGCTGTGAGCTTTCTAGGAGAATAAGACCTGCTGAAGTCTAAGCAGAAGTACACTTAAACTGCTATTGACACGAGAATAAAATAGAATAGCCAAAGCAATGTATCTCAACCAGCTCTGCTGATGCAATATTGAGCAATGCACCCACTACTGAAGGTGCTATTGTTTATACCCTGCTTCATTCAACTTGTTATATAGTTTTCCTTGTCTGTGGCTTCAGCAGCTGTCATGTAGATCAGACTTCAGCTGAAATCTGTTTGTCGCACTTTTTATGAGTGAGAAATATGTGTTTTAAAACTCAATGTGAGAGATGAAAGAGAAATCAAATAAAGTTTAAAATGCTTTAGAAGTTCAGTAAGTTGTCTCTTGAAACAGCTACAGAGCATGGCCAGCCAGTAAAATAAAATAAAATGTACATTAATAGCAGATTAAGATATTGATTGTAAATACTGTGATGCTACGAATAAACAGGAACAGTTTTTTCTGCAAACCAAAATAGAGTTTCACTATCAACTCAGTAACTTGGCTTTGTTTGAAAAGGCTGTAGCTAATCCAGTTAGAGAAATGCCTAAGATTATGATCATTAAAAGACCAACAGCAACACTTACTTTCTAACCTCCTGGAGGATAGTTTGGCACCCAGGAAGGGGAACAAGGGAATGGTTTACCTTTCTTCTAGATGTTGCAGTTTGAGCAGGACTCAGGCAAGCTCAGTTCGGACTTCCTGGACTTGCAATTTTTCAAATTGTAACTTTCTTCTTCTGAAACATGGAATATGATTTTTTTTAATAGTATCATTTGGGGCTTTTATATAACAAACCTGTTCCTCTTCCAGGACCTACGCCAGTGGTGAAACCTTTTGATTTCTCAAGCTCTCTTCTTACAGTGCATTATACGTTTACTTTTTTGCTCTGGTATTGCATGTCTTAGGTTTACTATAGCATGCATTGAAAGCTATATGCTGCATATATAAGATCATGCTTTTGAGTGGATGCACCTGTCTAACGTACTTCTGCTTTGCCTGCCTGAGGTGGCTGGAGTCAGAGATTAAAAATGTCTAGTTCCCCTCTTCTTTTTTTTTTAGTAGTACAACACCCTATGCATAGAGACAATGTTTTTGCTTATTTGCATGGTAACACAGAAGCCAGAGCAGAAGCCCCTTGTTTTAAGTGCTAACATTTACAGGGTACTTTAAAAAAAATTAAAAATATAAATGTTGACAGCTTTCAAAGGAAATCTATCAGCTACAAATAGACAAAATATTCCACTAATTTAGTGGTTCTTTCCCTCCTTGATCTTGTTTCAATTCAGTATTTAATAGGTTTTTGGAAACTTAGTTTTAATTCAGGGAAAGATCAGCAATATGACATTGCTGGCTCTAAAGGAAAAATGAAATGTCATGTAACTGAAATAAGTGCTACAACTCTCTGTGAGGCAATTTCTGGTTTTTTTTCCTGCATGATTAGATTTTATAAATATCCTACTGTGTACAGGTATGTTCTCATCTCCCCATCTACCAGTACAGGCTGATGGGCTGTCCTCCACTCTTAGATGACAAGCAGCCAGCAGCAGTTAATGACAGCACTGGAATTTTTGGCACCTTTTTTTACACTGCAGCGACTCCATGCTCACAGGATAATTATCTCTCAGCTTTGCTTTATGTCACTGAATACAGAACATGCATCAGTGCTCCTTCAAGAAATTTCCAAAGAATTTATCTCTGAAACTATGATTTCTAAGTGTTTGTGGGGAAAGGGACCCTTGACTCCAAATGTGATTATAGCAGGGGTATTACTGACATCAGTTTCTTGGTTCCTCTTTTCTGAAGTGCTGTTGGTGAATTTTGGGCAGGGTATAGCATTGTGGTGGGGGATGATAAGCAGCTTTATATATTCTTGGATATCAAAGCAACCTTAGCACATATTTGTGTGGCAGCCATCAGTACTTTTGAGGATGGATTACTATGCTTAAATATAGGCAAAGGGAAAGATCGTAGAGGTGTTGTACTTAAAATTTGTGTTTCATATTAAGTTTTATTCTGCAGCAAGCTATGTTTATGGGTTCCCATTGTGAAAGCTGAAATAAAAGATGGAGTAAGCAGTGCCAGAGCCAGGAAGAACATGGATTTTCTTTGCTCCATATGCACTCTGTCAAATAAAATTTCTTTTTATTCCTCTTGAATTAAAGAAGACAGAGATAAAATGAATTCTTATTCTTGACTTTTCAGTACCATATTGCTTAGTCTTTCATCTTTTTAGTGCCTGGATACTTCGCTTAATCTATGTCTCTATTGCCTGTTTTTAAATATACTAATACCACAGATTCCCTTTCCATATTCCTGAACTACTTGAACTCATGGAGATTTTTACTGCTGAACTTTAATGGGTCAGGTCTAAGTGGTCAGAGTGCCTCATATGGTGGCTTCCCAAACTCAACTCAAATTTTCCAGCACATTTACTACAGGGAACCCCCCTTTTTTCCCCCTTTTTTTTTGTTTTGTTTGGTTTGTATTGGTTGGTTTTTGTTGTTGTTTTTTGTTTAAACTATGATTCTAATTATTTCAAGTATAATTATGTACTTCAGAATTTTGGGAGCACAAAATGATGTGCAAAACACTAAAACAGGCAGATCATATGCATCTTATCATCCTCAGAAACAAACAGTATTAGACGTCTTTTGAAGAGACCATAGATTGCTGCAAGGAAGCTGAGTGAGGAGGACTGGATTACTTATGCCAGAATATTTACATGGTGTTGAGCCTTGAGCCTAAATGGTTGTTAGAAGAGTTTCTCCTGTTGAATGATCAAGACAAAGCAGCTACAGTCCTTCCAACTCATTCAGCTGTACAAGCTTTAATTACCTCAACCTGGACTGAACCCACTATATCAGTCTGGTTCTTCTGAACTACAGTCATTAAATAACTTACCCCCAATAACATCCTGGTGTCAGTTGTTGCTTCTGAAGTCGGCTGGAAGAAACACTATTGGAATAGGGATCTTTAAGCAAGGGAATACCAACACTTTTCTTAAAAGATTCTGTTAATAAAAAAACAGAGTAAAATTTGTTTGTTACAATTATCCTTCTCAGATTTATTTGACATCTTTCAGCTCAGAGAAGATGACCTCTGTTTTCAGTGTTTTTTCTATATAAAATAACTCTTGTGCTCTTTCAAATTAAATAGCACATATTTGTTGTATTGTCACAGAGCCTGAGAACACCAAGGGACATGTATTTGGTTAGCTGGCCTCTGTTGTGATCCATAGTCTTGTCCTTACCACTGAAAAGTAAATTTTGTGGAAATTCTTTGGAGTATATCAGATCACAAGATGTTCCCAGCATTTCGTTTGCTCTTTTCCAATTCTTTTTTTTTTTTTCCCCAAGAAGTTCAGTACTACTAATTCAGCTCTGATTATTTTTTCCCTTATATTTAAAATGGAGGAAATGTAAATATTTTATTTCTGCGATAAACTGTTCCTCAGGGAGGTGTGAGGGTACCACAGAATGAGGCAAAATTCAGATAAATCTGGCTGTAATAGTCTCCCAAGGAACTGGTAGGGTTTTAAAAAGAAACAACATTAAATCAATACGGGCTAATAATTTCTTCCAAGTGTTTTCTCCAGATGTTATTATATAGAATTTCAATAGATTTATTTTCCCTTGTTCTTGACCTGTTGCTGTTTTCTCCATCTTCTTCTACATAATGTTGCCAAGTACCTATTTCACTCATAGGCCAAATAGTTGTAATTCTTTATGCAGAAAATAAAAGCATTTACTACCTTGACATTATTATTTCTCATGCTAAAATAGGCAAAAATCATAAAGCTACAGACTTGCTGAGATTTTAGATAGTTATTTCCCGGAATAAAAAAAACAAACAGACAAACAAAAAAACCCTAAAATTTTTAATTCAGAGGAAAATTAATTCCATCCCTTAGTATTCTTACCAAATGACTCATGTAAGTGTTTTCAAAGTCATTAGCAAATCTTTCGTTTGATAAGATAAAAGATTGAACTTAAGAGGAATTGTTAGCTCCCACATTCTGTCAGTTGGACTCAACCAAAACTAGTTTCAAAATGTATTTCTTTGTCTGCCTCGTGTTTCTGTATAGGATAGAATATGTGGATATATTGGAAGACATATGGATACATGGAAATGTACATACAGTTAGTGGGAGTCTTCTGTTTTGTGTAACATCGGTAGTAGCCGTTTCTGTTTAGCATGATGAGAACAGGGAAAGTCCACTAGATTAGACTCATGCAGCTACAGAATATAGAGGTGGCCGTTAGAGGTAAGATGCCTGAAATGACTCCTTTTTTTCATATTAGCTTTTGTAATTAGTTTTAGGTCAGGACAGGAGCAGAAAACAAAATTTGCTTCAAAAGTAAAAATGTTACGTTTTAAAGATATTAACTCTCTCCAAACCTTCTGCTCCAAGTTTAAAGTTTTTTGTGGTTCGAATTTAAAAAAGAAAAAATTTCTAGTGAAGACGGTATGTTTTTGGTCTTGTTCTGCGGTAGCAAGTGTTTGCTAATATAGTTATGCCAGGATATCTATATCGGTAGCAATCCTTATTTTAAGCACAGCATGTGTTGGCAAAGGAATACTTTTATCAGCTCATGAATAAAACTCATATAGCAGAAAGGACCCGTCTTTGCCAGCTGAAATATTTCCATTCTCAGGTTTTTGTCTTACACTGTTGTCAGTGAGGAGAGGCTGAAACCATACATCTCTGACGTAGGCTAGACCCGTATTTTCAGGGTGCCAGAGGAAGTGAGACACTGCTAATTTACATGTCTCTAAAGTTTCTGATTTTTTAAAAAAATATTTATAAAGTCACAATTTTAAAGAAAAACTGATATCACCAACAGAAAAAGGTATTAATGAAAAGGAATTTAAGATCCTGTAAAAACCAACAAAAAGGATTGTTGGAGTATATGGGTTAATGTCACATTTTCTAATCTAGAGGGATCTTAGTAAAAAAAGTGGGTTCTTCTCCTACCACTGTGGATTCTTTTAATGACTTGCTTTATGGCCTTTATTCAGGTCATTCGTCTCTCTACACCTTCCCAGATGGCTGTGCCCGTCTCTTATAATATGTTTGCACATGGTTTTAGAAATCAAGAGCCTTTAGGGAAATAGGTACTACTGTCAAACCAGGAATAATTTCCAATTAAGTAATATAAAATGTCTGAAGGGTTTTTTTACATAAAAGCCTTGTGTAGGAGACTAAAAACCCATGGCTGTAACAGCCTGAGTGCAACTGAATATGGCCAGCAGTGGCCTTCAGTTCAGAACCTGCAGCACGAGTTTTAGTTAACTGTACGCATCAACATTAAATTGTCAAAATTAAGCACTGCTTAGCTTGGAAATGTCACTAATAGATTGCAGGTGGAACATATGCATCATTCATAAGCAGTATGGTATAATCCTTAGTGCTTACAGTTAAGCATAATTTTCCATTCTTTTGTGCGTAAGGTTTTAAGTGTAAAATATATTTACTCCAGACCTGGGGTTTTTTGCTCTGTCTGTGTCTGAAGGTATGGTTGTTTAAGGAGAGGTAGGACAAAATAATAAGTAAAAAAGCTCTCAGACCCCTTTGTTACAGATCAGTCTTTGGATATGTCAGTAGCAGTTACATGAGGATAAAACTGCTAAATCGGTACACCTCTTTTGCTGCTTGCCCGCCAAGAAAGCTGATATTACTGCAGCACACATGGCACTCTAGCATTTTTCTGTTGTGCAAAATGCATTTCCTTATTGCTGATAACTGAGAAACTATCGATGCCAAGTTCTCATTCTTTCAAAATCAGCTGGCTAGTGTTTCTTCAGGCTGGAGCTGTCCCGGGTTATGGATGTCTTGGGTTAAGATGTGCTAGAGCGGCTAAGCAGAAATGAGACACTAAGGAAGATGTTCAAATACAGAAAATACGCAAGTGACATGAGATACAAATATTGGGAACATTCCTGTCTATGGAAGCTTTTGTGTGTTTATTTCCTCTTCACCGTTGTTGGTTTATATGCAATGCATCTGTGAGTTTATGCTATGGGAATTTAGTACAAATCAAAATTAAATACAGAGAGTGAGAATCAGCTGACACTAGATCTTTTCTTTGCCGGTAGATTGAGAAAAGTGCTGGACCAACACATTCCTTTTGGTAGCATTGTCCTTCGGCATGATTTCCTGTTCTATTGTTGTTGTAACTCCAAAAATCAGATTTAATGAAAATGGGGTGCAGATTCGGTTTTTTTCTTTGTGTGTATGTGAGAGAGTTCTGACTGAATTTTGTATGTTCCATATTTTTGTAACTGCTCTGTATTTAATAGACTGCTTTGAATTATTTTTTTCCTCACCTTTTCTACATACAAAAATCCTGTGTATTATGGGAAAAACATGTTCTTTGCTTTTGGGATTTAGGAATAAGAAGGTGGGTTAGGCCAAAACGGGAATAGAATGACCAATGCAGGTCCTAGAAAGATACTTAAGGTTGTGAAAATGACAAATCAAAAGAAATGTAAATTTTGAAGCACTTAAAAGTAGCTCATCTTGGGATGAAAGGAGGGTGACATATTGGCACAGTGGCTATACTGAAGAGATTCTAGCAATGGCATTTTGGCCATCCAGAAAAAGTTGTGCTCTGCTTAAAGACACAGTCAGCTTCATCTTGCCTTCCTTCAAGCTGAAGCTGGTTAATCCTTAGCTCTTGTTAAATACATGGCAGTTAGAAGATATTTTATTTCCAGTAAAAAAGTACCTGAGAAAAATCTGAACTGCAACTGTTACTGAGAACTTGTTAGTATTTAATGAAGACAGTAAAAAGGTTACTATGTATTTATTGAATTGGAGTTCTTCCTTCCGAAGAGCAGGAAGAATTTACTTTTGAACTGTATGTAATTTATTTGGGATTGTACTAAATGGTAACGAAGTGCTTCCTAAATACTGCGGAGGTGCTCCTAACAAGAATACAGGCATCAAACAGCTTCTGCAAGTATCTTGCAAGGATTACAGAGTAGTGCTGGTAGTATGTCAGGATGGCTTGGCCTCTTACAAACTCCGGTAGTGAGTTGAACTTGTGCTTGGCTTATCTACTGTTTCCTAATTGTGTAGGACTAAATTTTGAGTATAAATCAGATGTTGCCTGAATGGCTGTCATCATGTTTGTTGTTTCAGTGCACCAAAGCCATTTATGTTGTTGGATAATACAAATAATGGTTGCTTGAGCTGATATATTTTATTAGGTTTTGTATTAATGGAAATGATTTTGACCAAATCTGTATTTCAGCCCAAGTGCAGGGAATTACAAAACCTCACTTCTGATGGTTTTGATTGAAACAGCCATCAAGTTTGCTAATTGTAGCTAATTATTGCTGAAGATTGGGCTGCGTTTTGTTTAGATTTGACAACAGAAGTGTTGGGTGTTCAACTGGACATAGGTAATGAGAAATTCTAACTGTGATTATTACTGTTTATCCTGACAGATGCTCATAACTTTCCATGAAATCATGGTCACGTATTTTCATATATCCAGAATATATAACTTAAAATTAAACAAATGGATGTAACATTTAATCTCACATGTGACAGAGCTTTACATTTTTTTCTCAATAGCTATATATCTCCACGGTATCTGGCTCACAGCATATATTGGCCATGGTACGAAAGGTTGAAACACAAGCTAGCAGGCATTGTGCCACTGAAAGATTTAAAAAAATCTTGGAATGTTTATTACAAATGGTTGAAATGAAAACAGACAGCTGAGGAAGTTTTACAACAATCTAATATTAGCTAGGCCTTTTAATGTTACATAACCCTTCATATAAATGAAATATATGACTAGATACAGCACAACTCTTTCTGAAATTTTAGATTTGTAATGGCTGTGTTAATGGAGTATGGAAGCATGTTCAGCTGAATGGGTTATATTAAGAAAACAAAGCAGTAAGAGCAAATGCTGCCTCAGAGGTACCATTGCTGGATGAGAGTCTCTACAAGTAACTGAAGCACTGTCTCATGCTGAGCAGGCAAAGGAATACAAATATTGACCAAAGAATAATATAGAAGTGTAGGAGTTGAAAATGAGTTGATGTGTTGTAACTATGAACTTGATAGTCTTTTTTTTTCTGCATTGCTTGTGCGGAAGACAGTATACAATTGGTGACTTTCAGAAACAGTTGCAATGTTTTAAAAGTGAAAAAAAATCATTAATAACTATTGATTTCATCAAAAGAACGGCTAATATGTTAAGGCACAAACAAGTATCTGCCAAAAGCATTTATTTAACTGGCTTGCATTGATTTCAGCCGGAGGTATGTTGGATCTACAAAGAACAATATTAAACCATATTGACTTAATTTTCAGTTCTTTATTCTAGAATTGTATCTTTTAATAAAGTATTATGAATCCATTGAATACAGAAACATTTTGTGTATATATAGTTGAAATTTTAAAGTATTTTTTTTTATAGGAGGGTAGTTAATTTGCAACAAAATTCATTAAATAAGGGTCATCTTGCTTTTCTATTTGCAATATGTTCATGCAATAGTTAGATACATGCTCTGTTCATTGAAAATTAGTTAATTTCAGCAAAATATTCAGCAGTTGTGTAAGTCATCAGCTTTCCTCATCTCAGTAGACTGCTTGCACAAAGTTGCTAACACACATTGTTAGCATAATTGTATTTTATTCTGGTAATTTTTTTGAGCCGTTTGATGCATTGTGAGCTGTGTTGATGGGATGTACCAGTAATGTGATAACCTTCAGTTTCCTAAATGGATGTGAAGGTCTTGGAGTTAGGTTTCTGACATGAATATTAGCAATTACAAGTTGAAAGTCTGCTGTGAATACTTACTTAAAATATGCTGTTTCAGCAAACATACTTGATAATCTGAATTTAGGGAAATGTTTGCAGAAATAGAATCTGAAAGTGTGTGAATCTGATAGAAAAGACTTAAAATGAAATGAATATTTATAGATACATTGCTAATATTTGCATAGCTTTTATAATTGCTCATGAATGTATCAGAGTATCTTCGATTTCTTATCATGCAGAAGGGGAGTGAATTTTAGATAGGGCTAAGTAGCTAAATACAGAAACAAACTCTTCTCTGCTTTCCGATAATTGGAATTAGGTTCTCCTCAATACAGTGCACAGCTAAAGTTTTATCCAAGGGTCCAAATCACAACTGGTCATCTTTGTAAGACAAAGACTTGTAATCATGAAACCTGTGATAAACAGCACTGGTTCTGCAGTACAGCATGAGGCAGACGCTGTGCCAGTGCAGAGCAGTTTCCCTGGCTCCCTGCAGCAGCCTGCCCACCCAGGCGTTGCACTGCACACTGCTCTGAACCGAAATGTTTGAGAAAACCGTTAGCATACCACCGGCATCCTACAAGAAATTGTTACTCCTGCAGGATCTCCCCACTCATTGCAGCCTTGTTGTTCCATACTGCATGCTGTTACTTTTACATATATTTATATTCTGTCCAGATCCAGAATGGAATATTTATTTTTTTTTTCTTGCAGAATGTCACCTTTTGTGTACACTCAAGAATGTAACATGCCTTTTTTTCTCACACTGGGGTACTTCAAATATTTCCATTGTTTGCCTTACTCAAAGATAAAAATGGACTTACGTGTCTTGCCTTCTATCATAATGTTTGCAAGAATGTGAATTTAATGCCAAGTGCTTGTATAAAAATTTCATTATAAAAATTTCTTAACAATTCCCAGCTTTAATTGCTTTACAGCCTTGCCATTCAAGGCAACAAAAAGTTTGCAGTTAAGTCTTCCTGCCACTCTTTGAATACATAAAACATTTTTAACCTTTTAGTTATTATTACAAGCTGATGGCTTCAGCTCTCTGATGCCATTTTCTTACTGATTTTTGAGTGAGTCACACAGTCCCAATTTATTAATTGTTATTTTATTTTTCCTATTCTGCTGATATATCATTTGATCCATCTGGATCACATACTCAAGCTCTGAATTCAGCTGCAAGGTTGGGCACTACAGTGTTAGATTATTTATTTTCAACTACTAGTTTTTATTTACTACATCAAATGCGCATTTGACTAAAATCTTTGCACCTGATTTCCATCGAGGATACTAGTTTCTTCATACTGTGCAACATGTCTTTTGTACAGTCAGGACCTTCCATCATGGCCAAATTCAGCCTTTGAGCACAAATCTTCCTATCCCTAAGTCATTAGGATTTGTTACGTGGTAACTGCCAATCAATACTTGTTTGATTTACTGTTTCCTCTGAAGTTACTGGTTCTTGCTAGTAGTAATCTTTGTTTGCCTGGTTGTGATCATTGCTGGTTACTGGATTCTGAAAATCCAGTTTTTACCTTCCGTTAATATCAGAAGGCCTCATGCAGTTTATTGCTGAAAATTAGTACTAGAATAAAAGGTAATTTTGGATAAAGGTTAAATGTAGGTGAGTAACTTTCAGGAAATGTCAAATTAATTTTAGCAATATTATAAAAACTTATTTTTGCAAAGCTTTATGAGACGTAACGTGCTCTATTTCTTAAGGACTGCAAAGTTCACAACATTCTGGGTAGTTATCTTGCTAACCAAATTTGAGTGATAGTTTTGTTCAGAGCATGAAAGTTAGATCAAAGTAACTTGACCTTGAAATTTTATTCACATCATTTATATGTCCACACAATTGCTAATAACAAAATTTTGTCCTCTGACTCATTTTAAATTTCAGAATGTTTGATGCTTTTCCATTCCATAATTGGTTTAAAATAACGCATACAAGCAACTTTCATTCGTCTGGCTTAACAACACAGATAACGCACCTGACCCTGCCTGCTACCAGCTAATAAACTCCCAAGGAAGCGCATACTAAAAGTTTACTACCTCTATCTTTTAAACTTCCTCATCCAGATCTTTCATTTATTTGTGCAATATACTTGTTAAAATCAGACAACCTTGCTTTTCCCTATAGTTTCTAAAAAATTTCTTTATCCATCTCAGTCGTTCGTAAATTAATTTCTTACAACAGTTTTCACCAAAATAATCTTGGGTTCCTTTTTAGGCTTCAAAATATTGTTCAAAACCGGAGGGGTTAGCTAAACAGAAGTATTGTTTCAAAATTCTGCAGCACGTTTTCTTGCATAGAAACCCTACTGAAATCCATGGTCTCCTCAGTATTAGCTTTTAATGTGGTATCTGCTGGGGCAAACCCTTTGCCACCACAGAGGCAGCTGTGGTGCCCCCAGCCAGCCCTCCCCTGCTCTCCTGTCCCTGCCTGGGGCAGGACATGGCTCTGCCTCTGCCACGCAGGGAAGGACGGGTGCAAGGACACGCACGAGTACTCCTAATGCCTGTGGCCGCTTGCAAGAACTTGCCTGTTTGACAACTTCTGGTTCATATTAGTTAATGTGTTAGATTAGATATTAGTTAACAGAACATTTTAAGGAAAAACAATTTCTGGATCAGGTCTACCGTTTAAAAACCGTGCTGTATAGTTTGGAAAAAATAAAAATATTTTTTTGACAGGGAATGGTTCTTGCATTCTTGTTTTCCATGCAAGACCTTCTATTTCAATTGCTTAAAATATTAATTTTAAATACTGTGCTATACAATTATAGACAATATTGTGGCCCATTTAATAGCATACAAGTGAAGAGAGAGTCAGGACCTCCTTTGTTAGTGGGCTGTAATATTGAAGGAAATAAGCACTGAAGAAAAAAGAGTCTGCACAGGGCTTTTATCTTTGCTTGTGAGGTAGGTTGCTATGGTCCACACCTGATGCTGTAGCTCAGTTAGTATAGCTGTATCAGGTGCGTTCCCAGTGTGGTTTTGAGCAAGTTTAACATTGGACTGCCCTTTATTCATGGTTTAAGAGAAACCTCAGCTCAGATCTTTGTGTGCAATGTATTCTTTTTTAATGGCAAGGTATAAAGAATGCCAGCAAGTGAGCTCTTGTGTGTTTACTAGCAACTGACTTAGAACAATATTATCTAAATAACAAGGTAAAGCCTTGGAAACCTCATTTTTTTGCTTTGCAAATGCATACGTACTGCTGCTAAAACATGTTGAGAACCCAATTTAAGTAACCTTGTGGTTCAAAATGACAACGGTTCTGTGTCCTTTGGCAAGTTTGGGAAATGACCTTCATTTCAGTAGTCGATTGGTCTCTTCTTTCTTTCCCCTTTTCAAAGCTAAACACACATCAGTTCTGTTTGATGTGAAACCCCTGATCAAGGTATTATTTGTGTGGAAGACAGTAGAAAATATTGTGAAATATTTCATAATACCAGTTCAACTGATAAGCTGCTGTTGCTTTAAAAAGATAATGTGAAAAATATAATCAGAAAAGCTTGGATTTTGGCCAAAAAAATTAAAACCTTTATGGTGGATTAAACTGTTTTGCGACTAAATACTGCTTTTCTCTGAAACAACCCATTCCCTTATGCAACTAAATACTGCCATATGTTTAAATTCTTGCAAGCCTCCTAAGGCTGACCCAGAAGAAATGTCAACAAATGTTTGTGAGTCCTTGTGGCCTTGTAACATTTTCTTTAAAAAGTGAAGAATGGAACAGCAGGAGCTGTAACACTCCCACAGAACAGACATATGAAGGCATATGGCTAACATGGGAGCCTGCTGGCTCTTCAAAGCTTGCTGGCTTCATTCTTAAGGCTCCCCCCTCCCCCCCGCCCTGTGTTTTTTTCCTCAAGACAGCTAAACTTGTCTTTCTATTTCACAAGTTGCTCTGTTCTACTCAGAGCTGAGTTTAGCAAGCCTGGGGTCCTGCATGGCCCCCAGCCTGCTATGGCAGAGCAGGCGCGTGTGTTCCTAGAGGTGGCAGGTTGGTAAACACAGGTACAGTGCAATGTGGTGTCCCTTGAGACAGCTCCTGAGCTTGACGTATCCCTGAAGTATCTTTAGACAGTCATTTACCCTGTACATACAAGAGCTCAGATAGCAATCTCCTCCCTACCTGGATAGTTTCTAGGAAAGTACAGTCTTTAGAGCATGGACCTCATGCTGGCTATGATTTTGGAAATTAAAATAAATTACATTTGCTGAAAGGTGCTGAACACTTGCACTTGAGTTTCATTGCAAATGTGGGTTTATTACATTTAACTATGAGGTTTGAGTTTGCTGTTGTGGGGGAAGATCTTCAAATGCACATGATCACAAGGTTTTTCAAAGTCAATGTGATTTAATCATCTAGAAACTTAAGACTATCAATAGAATATATGTTCCTAACTCTCTTTGATGCTTTGGGTTATTTTGTTCTTCTCTATAAGTATCTTTTCCTGCAATTGTTCTTTTTAATTAATTGAAATACTTCTGTGCTGGAATTAAGGTAACTTTAGTATTGGTAACTCAGGGCACAAAGAAATCTATAGGGAAAAAGTACAGCTCAACAACTCCATTTCCAACCGTCTGTGTTTCATATTTCTGATATCATGCAATTTTACTACCTTTTTCTAAGGCACTTATTAATATCTGTGTAGCATAAGGTACAGTTTTTCAGGTTTATGGGTTTCCAGGGGCTGTACAGGCCATGCCTGCACCATGCAAGCTTGGCTAAATGAGCGGGTTATCACATAGCGGGAGAAGAAGAGTGTGTGGCTGCGCCTTGGCTCGGTTACACAGTGCGCCAGTATGGGCGTGCAGGGGGGAACCCTACAGTGCATTTTGAAAAGATGTTTTTCCCTGATGCTGGGCAGATGTGCGGGCTTCTCCACTGTCACCTAAATTTATCTATTTGATGCTGCACAAGATTGTGCTCTGAAACTTGCAACTTTCTGTCATTTTTGTCTATCGTACCATAATTGTGGATGTGCAGTGTTCTAAACCATGAAATCTTGACCTTTTGAGTTACAGCATTGTGTATTTCTCAATACCACAAGATATTTCTTCACAAAGTATTTTGGAAGATAATTTATGTAACCGCTCATAAAATTATACTGTCCTGATGTGGGGGATTGTTGAGGTTTATTTTCTCAAATGTGGTTGGGGAAGTTCCTGTGCCCTGAAAAATAAAAGCATAAAACAAGCACATAAATAAAGTACAAAATATAGAAGGAAAACCCCAACATTTAGGGAAGTTTCTGTGGTTTATTCCTCATCCTCTCTTTTTCTCTGTGCACTACAGTTACAGTAATAAGTAAACAATAATGTAAAAATGTGAAAATTTTGCATGAGATTGACAGAATTAGTAATTAGATTTCTTTTTAAAAAGGGAGTGGGGAAGTTAATTATTGTCATTTGAAACTTCTCAAATGAATTTTCTGAAGCATTCAACCATAATTTAGCATGCAGAATGCTGTCTGTTAAAAAAGGCTACATTATATTTACAATTGCTGTGACTTGAGAATCAGCAAGGTGTTGAAGCAAAGTTGTTCACACTCTTAGGTAAACTTACTAGGTGACTTGTTTCCATATAACTCACTTAGGTTGATGCTTTCTGAAAACAAAATAACAGGTTTGTTTAGATACATTGAGCTGTCAAATACTGATAAGTCTCACAAACCTGAAGATAATATCAAAGACGTGAGGATCTGTTTATATTATCTGAATGGAGAGCTCAGCAAATCGAACATTAAGTATGTATAGTCTTATTATGGCTCAGTTCCATAGCTTACGTGCAGAAAAAGGTTTACTCCCTTACGTAATAACTATACAGCTATGTGATTCTAGTTTTAGAGCATCTTAACATTCATTGCAAGAGCAAATTAACTTACCTTCACAATACCATTTTCAGATACAGGCGTTAATTATTATCTCCAGTTTGGTGATGGAGCTGAGGAGCAGAGGGCATGTCGACAGAGCCCATTGTTGGCAGGTGGAACCTCAGCCCACTGGAGCTACGCAAACATGCTTATCACGGTGCCAAATCTGAATTAGCAGGCCTGATCACAAGCTCATATGCCTCGGCTCGCAGTAGGACTTGGTGGGTTGGGCACAATGTGCTGTGCTAACCACATTTATTCAGCTTCAACTCAGCTTGGAACTTGGGCAGGAAAAGCTCACATCTGCCAGCAATATACTATATAGATACTCCCAGCAAATCTGTCCAAAGCCACCTAGGAGACTTCAGTCATGCATGGAATATTCTTCCATCCCTGTCCAATTCAGTTGAAAAGGAAAGAAGTTACTGCTGTATGAAAATTATTCGACTTACATGTTTTTAGATAAGC
Organism: Ibycter americanus; assembly: GCA_035590275.1. NCBI lineage: Eukaryota > Metazoa > Chordata > Aves > Falconiformes > Falconidae > Ibycter > Ibycter americanus. The sequence goes on from JAVJGI010000036.1 coordinate 13,832,196, forward strand.
TTTTGGCAAATAGACCTTTCCATGCTTTTGCTGGAGAGTCACATTTCTGCACAGTTGGCAAAGTGACATATTTCATTATTATAAAGTTATCTTTCATTTTTATTAGGCATTAGGTTATTTCCATATGCAGTCTTTCTTTTCCTCTAGGTATGTTAACATTGGGTGCTCCTGGCTGAGTCCGAAAAGAAAGCAACTGAAACTTGGAGAGTAGCTGCAATTCTGAAATATTTTAAGACAGTGGAGATAGGTTCTCAGCTTCCAGCCAACTAGGGTTTTTTTGGTTTGGTGGGTTTTTTTTACTTTTTTATTGTCCTTATTATTTCATAAATAGATCTTCTCGGTTGGTTAAATATGAGTTTACTAGATGATTACTAGGTGATATAGTTTTCTGGAGCTTATTTATTGTTATTTAAAGCAAATGCCTTTATAGCACCTAAAACTATCTCCATCAGGCAAAACTCCCTTCAATATCAGTAGAAATTCTTTCCTAATTATGTGGTTTCATCCGAATATGCAGAGCACTTGCTCTGTTATTATTTGGTTATGCATATTTCTATTTCACAATAATTGTTTTGAAGAAAACTCATAATACACTTGCTCATAGCTTATAATAATTACACTACAGAAAATTAAAGTCTCGATGGTATTTGGGAGGCATAATGAATAGCAGACAAATGTTAAATATTAATGTTGTCAAGTATTCTGGTTAATTTTGGCTGTGAACTTCAGTGTTACGAGCACTTCATTACATGATTCAGCTGAAATGCAGATCTGTGTTTATGTTTCAACTCTCAAGAACAGGTAGGTAGGCCTGTTACTAAATAACAAAACAACTCCATAAAAAATAGAAGTATGTTGTAATTTCTGGAGTGGAATATCCTGAAATGATAAGTGGTGGAAAATCATATCATCCTGGCTATAAACAGCACTGAAATTCTGGAAAGCTGTATTAGTTGTGAGTAGAAACTGCACACCAGCCATCAGGAAGTACTCTTAGTGCTTACGCATCTTCAAAGTTCTATACTTACGCATTGATATTTTGCTGTATGTTTAATTACTGTTTCTTAAAAATTATATACTGTTGAGGATGGTATCAAAACATCAGTTGATCAGTATTGGTTAGTCCTGAAAACTGAAGTGTAGTCTTTAGAGAGGCTTGGTCTTTGGAATCAGTAATGTTTAGTTTGTCTGTCTTCATTTTTTAAGCTTTCTTTTGTCAACACTTAAAGAGTGTTTCATGGACAAATTAATGTGTTTGACACTGCCTTGTCCTTGATTGAGAAGCCAACTGTGTAATGTCCTTTGAGAAAACACAAAAGGAAATGAGGAAAAGACGACTAGGAAAGACAGACACTGAATGCCTTTCGGTTGACCTAAAATGAGTTTACTATCCATTTTCCCTTCCTTCCCCTCTCCGTAGACCTAGACAAGCTATGACCTGTGGGAGTTTGGGAGGAGGATGGGAGGGAATAGGGAAAGAGTGTATTCAATCCAGAAATAAGGCTGAATTAAACATTTTTAAAAAGCTTTACAAACCTTTGAAGAGTATTGCTGGGTTTGCAATAGGCTTCTGAGAATGAATTGCGTATCTTCCTGGGATGACAGAGGTATTCAGTGACTTGAATGAGGCACACAGGAATTCAGAAACATCAGATCTCTGTAGTGACTTTGAACAACTCCTCTTTTCTTTATTTATTAATAAAAGGGAGAAGGTAGGAAAAAATTGTCCCTAAGACCAAAGAACTCTGTCTCTCTTGAGTTTCTTGGACGAATTCTGAGCTATTCTCCTTTATGGTATCTCTGATGTCCCAAAATTATTCTTTCTTGGGTGTCTCCAGTGGACCTGGAACCAGCAGGATGATTTTGTAGAACATTTATATAAAGATTTTTTGAAAGGTTAGTTGAATTTTTTTACTGTGCTGAGTGTCCCCTACAGCTTAACTAATAGGGGTATTCAGCGTATACTTCAGTGGCTCTCAATTTTTAGGTTTTCTTTTCAGGTCGCTAGAAGAGATTGATAGAAGAAAGCTAGAGGAAAGAAATAGAGAACAGCCTACTGAAACTGGCAGCAGAAGAGAAAGGCAAAATGTGCCAAATGCTAGTGAAGACAGTCTTTGCTATAGTTTTGCTGTAGAGGAAGGATTTGGCCATTTGTGTTTAGTGGAAGAAAAGCTCCAAAGAACATGAGTATGAAAATGGCAAGGGGAGGAAACAAACAAGAAAAAAAATCTGCAGGGAAAATTTGCCATGAAAATATTGCCATGATCCCACTCTAATAACTAGTCTCTGACATCTGCTGCCAGTGAAAGCTGTGTTCCAGCATGACTTAGAATGCATTAGAGCAATTCTGTATGCCTCTTGCAATAGGAGTAACTGATTTTGTATGCTTTGTATGTGTAATATGTTTTTTTCAAGGGAGAATATATGTGAGCATTTTACTGGTGGTGGTTCAAGAATGTACATTTAAATTAATCTGTTAGACAGCAAATATAAAAAACCAAGCTTTCGGTGGACAAATAAAGACTTTTTCCCAATGCAGGGAATTCAAATTATATACAGTGTGGTACACTGAAATATTTGTTTATGCATAAAAAGTTGTATGAAATATTTTTACTTATGTACTTGCTTATATATCTGTATAGGCATGTATGTATAAAAAATATGTATCTAGTTGCTGTGGATCCTCTTATAAATTTAGTTTTTGGAAGAAACTCAGAGAAGTTGGAAACATTGAAATGGTGGGCTTGATTTACGATATTTAAAATGACAGAACATACCTGCCTTCAGGCCTCCCAATCCACTTGTATTCTTAGTACCTGGATAGGATGGGACTGAAGCAGCATGAAGCTAATTAATACAGACTTTATCCTCAAGGGCCTATTGTCTACCTTCAGGCACTTGTGACCCAAAAGCAAGGAAAAACTGATAAAGTCATATTGTATTGGGTGAGCACAGGGCCTGGGCACTCATGTGATCTGTAAAGAGCTTTTTTGAGGGTGACCAATTTGTTCCTTGTGAGCCCACATGAACCTTTTCTCTTACTGCTATTTGATTTGGCCTTGGACAGATGAGATTTTGGGCTTTAGTCTACAGCAGTTAATATTCTAAAAAGTGTTAAGATGTATTTTTGTCTCTCATGGCAGCATATGGCTATTCTGCTTTTCAGTTTGTTAATTTCTGCCGTTATTCATTGCCTTCACATCTAACAGCTTAGTGTTCAGGACAGTTGACTACTTTTCAATGCACAGTGTTTGGAAGAAGTCCATCTCACCGATTCCCTGCTTGTGGCATTGCAACCTGCAGAAAATTAGCACTCAGCAGCATGGTGACAGCATGGGAACACCAAGGGAAGATATTTTGGTAGAGTATGATGTAAAATCAGAATAGTTCATAAGACAGAGAAACAGGCTGCCTTCTTTGAACAGAATCTTGTTTCTGTGAAACCTTCTCCGCAGCTCCTGGGTTTTGTCCTTTTCTTGCGTGTCCTGCCTTCCACAAGGCATCCCCCTGGGTGGCAAGGTCTTTCTTTCCTTCTGGAGGAAGCTACAGGATGGTACAACTGTTTAGTTCAAAATCTGTTTTCAAGCCTCATTGTATGACAGGCTGCTTATGGAAACCATGGGTTGAAAACTTACCTCCCCCAGGACTGAACTCTGTGCTGTAGAATACAGATGTTAACACTTTCCTACCTCAGAACCAGGAGGTAATAAAAACAATCTGAAGTGTTTAAGTATCGTGGTGGTGGAAGCCAGTAACAGAGGAAATGTGTGCTCCTCCATCACTGCTGCTCAACATGGGGTATACCTGAGGTCTGCTGCGGGTGCTCAGGAGCGGACACAGAGCGGTGCAAGCCTCCCCCAAACTCTGAAATGTGATCAGCCATCAGTCATTGGCCCTGACCTGCCAATAGACCCTGTAATTGCATACATATGTATTTATAAGGCAGATTATACAAGATTGCTTTTTTATTCTTTCTGATGCAATGCCTGCCCTTTGTTTTTTTCTATTATTTTTCACATGACTGTCTTTCAGCATAAGATGGTAAGCCCTTAAAGCGTGTCCCCGCAGAGAGACCTTGGTCATGCTGCTAATTTCAGCTATTAACATTAATGAAGTGACAGCCTTAATAACCTAAAGTTAACTTTGAAATTGGTGTTGCTTTCAGTGGTGGAGTTGGACCAGATGACCTCCAGAGGTCCCTTCCCACCTAAATTATTCGAGGATGCTATATTGCTATCTTGGTTGCTGCCTGTGGGGATTCACATTACTTGACTTATCTGCCTGTAGTAAGTGGAAAAAGATAGATTCTCCTGGAAGGTAATTCCAAGCATAAGCTTATTTAGATCCTAAGATAATAGCTTGCAGGAGCAATTTATATATAGCCAAGGACACTACCCTCCTAGTCAAGGCACGCAGATATATATTCTCTAGCAGGGTTAAATGCCAGTTTTGCTCTGAGAGACTTAAACTTCAGCGCAGATCCATTTTTTGTACCTAGACAGAGACTGCAGACTGTATAAAAATATGATGTGGTGTGTGTCATGTAGTAGGGACTAGAATAAAACTATGAGAGCTGGCAGGAAACAGATGTTGTTGAAGACATATTCCTGAATTGTGAATTGCCTAAACGATTAGAATAAAATTATAAAAATTACATTTATACAGATGATACAGCTTCAAGAGGGAGGGGACTTTGGGCAATGCATAGCATAGAATAGCAAACATTAAAAGTAGAATACAAGAAGTCAAGTTTAAACTTTATGTGAAATCAGAACTTATACCTATACCTTTAGAACAGTGAATTATTCACTGAAGAAGAGAAGGTGAGAGAAAAAATGGTGAAGCTCTGCACCCGAACAGTAGAGATGCTCAGCTGGCATGTGGGAGGTCTGAATTCAGGCCTTTCCCCTCTGATTTTTATACTGATTAGTACATTTTTCATAGGTGAAATGTTTTATAGTGTGCCTTTGTTCACTTTTAGAAATGGCTGCAAGGTTAAGTGGTGTGTGGTAGGGTCAGACTGCAAGTTCACGGTAGGAGCATGTAGAGCTTGGTAATGTAAATATTGCTAAATCTTGGGTTCTGTCTGGTGATCATGAGATTAAACCTGTATTATTTTTACGTTAAATGTTCTTAAGACGCTTTTTTGCATCTTATCAGTATTGCTGTTGTTTATTGTGAACATTCTAAATATTTCATTTTTCCACTTAAATATCTGTTTAATATGAAGGTTAGAAATATTTCCGTGTTTTCTAGGCTTGTAATAATCCGACACGGGAAAAGAAACTATTCAGCCCCTCAGCTCATTTGCCTGGGTTGTGTAAAAACATTGTTTCGGTATTGGATTTGAATAAGTAGTTTATGATCAATGATTCAGTCAAGAAGTTTCAACTTCTTGAGGTTTTCATTCAGCAGTAGGGATTACTCTGCCATTTTGATCGAATGCGGTCGTACTGTTTGCTCGAGCAATACTTTAGATTGGTTGGGTGTTTACTTAATAATTGTGTATGGTGTAAATTGTCTTTCCATAAACACTTTTCTACTAAATTGTTATCGAATAACTGTTTATGTGGAAACCTGATGCGATGGAATTCTGTGTTAGAAATGCTTTTTGAAGTTGGAATATTTTAGTCTTTCACTCATTTCTGTGATAGCTCCCTGAATTTTCATTGGGCTTGAAAAAAGTTCCAATAATCTGGCAACCATTTCATTTCAGAAACTGATCCCTAATGCCTTTATATCTCTCAGTAACAAGGACCTAAACATATGTAGTTATAAATCCACAGTTTAAATTCTTCTATGATTATAAGTATTTTGTCTCTATGTCATTAAACTCCCAGATACGTTCCCAGGTTTTTCTGTAATTGCTCTTCTGGAAATACTTAGATTTAAAAGCACATTGGATGCAATTTTGCTCCAATCTGAGATCTTTGCGGATTTCTAATATTTTTCATCCCTTCTAGTGAGCGTAACATACCTAGGTCTTTTTTACAGAGACAAATGTGTATTCAGTGTAATTTCCTGCAATCAGGAAAAGGGAAAACCAAGAGAGGAAAATAAATAGAAGTTTGGAGTTGGTTTGGATTTCCTTGATTTAAATCTCATATTTTGCATGCTCCTTGATTGTATTAGTTTATTCATTTTGCCAAACAGACCACAAGGCTGTGAATATTTATTTAGTTCTGTTCCTAATAGTTTTTCTAATAGGGAATTATTTTGGTACAATGAAAGACATTTGTAAATGAAGCAGATAAGCCCTTTGGCAGACAAGGAGTGTTTTGTTCAACACAAGAATTCTATTGTCCACTGCTTTAGTTGTCAAGTGCCTGGGGAGCCCAGGATTTATGATGATGTTACAATGGCCCTTTCAGAGTGAAGTCTAAGAAGCTGTGAGATTCCGTTCCTCTGCTTTTCAGACTTTCAAATCTTTTTATCATGCAAGGACAATGCAGGATTCAGCTGCTTCTTAGGCCACAGGACTGCCCATTTAACATCAGGCATTGTGAAATAATTACCATAGTGACAATGGGTTTGGGGGTTTTTCCCCCCCTCCAACCAGCAACATTTCGAAATTGTTCAAGTTGTCACTTTGTATAAACCAGCTCTGAAGCCACAGCTTATTTAAAAAAAGAAAAAAAAAACTTGTTAGGAGATTTGATTTAAAGTGCCACTGTGTCAAATCTATTTGGAGCATTGGATCTGTTTAATGGATGTTTTTTGGAGTTTTCTTGTAATCATAATTGGACTTTGAAACAGCCTTCTGTAAATACAGCAGTTGTTTTTCTTTTTGCTCTTCTCCCTTTTGTAAGGGTTATAGAGTTAGTAGAGTAGAACCTTCCTATTGAAGCCACATTCAACTGCAACAGAAAATAAGAAGATAAAAACATAATTTGCAGTAAGAGTAGTATCTGATACCTATGCATCAATCAGCTAAACTTTTTCTTGTGCTACAGTAATAATGGAAAGCATTCAGCAGTCTTAAATCATGTTTTTCCTGAAAATTGACATATGGAGGAGTTCCTCCTTGCTTGATGTTAGTATGAAGGTTTATTTGCCTCAAATAATTATTAGTGCTACAAAAAAAAATTATTTGCAACCTCTTATGTCTGCTTAAATGCAGTGTAACTGGAAAATGGAGTCTTTACTTGACAGTTAAATTATTATGTACACGGGCACTTCACTGGTGGTCAGGTGTATGCACAGGAAAAAGCTTAATAATGTGGCAGGTCAGGCTGAGGACTGGTAGTATCTATTATCAACTATTTGGTGCTTTTAAAAGCAAAAGCTGATTAAAAAAAAAAATTAGACGATAGGGCTAAGTAAGATGATAGTTTGAGAAATACTTACCTAAGCAACTTCAAATGTCTTGGGCAAAAAGGAATCTTGAGCTGCCTTTGTAAAGATGTTGTCATGTGCAAAGGTGTTGAACAGATTATCAAAATGAGAAAGTTTATTCAGTTTTAGTCTTTCTTTTCATTCCTTCATATGACTTGTGAATTAGTTGAAAAGATTTCTCTATGAAAAAAAACCCCAAACATTTGCTTGCAAAATGAACATATTTTGAAATACCATATGTACTTCACAGCAAATTGCATAAATATGTTGCATGTGTAGAGTATTTTCATAAACCAAGTTCTTTACATATTAGTGACTTGGTCATCACACCAAAGCATACCTTACTTCAGAGAGCTTACATTGGCAAAATTCATGGTCTAGAAAGTATGTGTAACTTACTAATTTAAATTCAAGAAAGACTTACCTTGCCTCATAAGAAATTATTCAGCTGGTTTCTTTTTATCTAGATGTCTTTTCCCTACTGTAGTGGTAGTTCTACTTACCAAAATAATCTACTTCCTTCTCCATCATAATGGCAAAAATACTAATTTCCTAATATGCCTTTAGAGCACTTAGAAATGTTCAAAGCACATCTTGTTGGCTAATGGTGTCTGCAGCTGTTACTTTTTTCCCTACACTGTGTCTTGTATTGGATAATGTTCCCAGAGCAGATTTTTCCATAGAACTCTGTTTTTTCAGGAGTTAACAAAAAAGATGTGAAGGAATTTTGATATGGCCTCCAGCATTTTAGTTATGGGAACATTCTTGCAATAGTAAGTCTGTTAAGGTAAAAGCTATTTATTAATTTTCTCCTTGGAATTATAAGTATTATTTAAATGCTAGTCTTTAAACTCTCTTTAGGCTACTGTGATAGTTTATAGGCTAGACTTACGTTTTCTTTTATTATGGTGCCAACATTTCATTGGATTTTAAATGAACTTTTTCACTCTTTGCAGCCAGAGCTGAAGGACTGGATACGTGGAAGCAGAAAACTTACACCTCCGTTGTCATCAGCGTCTCATTAAGTGGCATTTCAAATGTGTGGAATATGCTACATAAATTGGCAACAAGTTTCCAGTGGGTGAAGGTAAGTAGCACATCCAAAAGTGTGATCTTCTGAGTGATGTCAGATATGCATAGCTCATCTCTTGTTTCTGTAGTGTCTACAATATCTGTACAATATAGGGAACGTATCTTCAGTGACTAATCCCTCGCTTGATGTGTGCTGGCAACCAGTTTTTCTAATGCATCATGGAGTTTGTTCACTGGTCTTGACTGTCACTCAGGAAAGCTGATACTGTAGGACACTGACCTCCTTCTATGTCTGTAAAACATGGTTTGATAAGGTGTATTTTTTGAATCACGTTTGTTTAATTTCTGGTTTAAAACATCAGAAAATGTCTTGAAAATTCAACAATGTAGCACTGAATAACAGAAATCTAAGACATTTTTTACTATTTAGGTTTCCAACGTGATTTTGTCAGTCAAAAAATTCATACTTTTCTTATTCTAGGCCTACTGAGTGATTAATTCCATGTTTGGTGTATTTCTCCGGTATTTTGTGCCATCCCACTGAGCTTAATGTAACTGTGCAGACTTGGGTTAGAAAAAGAATTTAGTGGTGACCCTTAGGCTTCAGAGAAGGTGGCTGTGGAAATAAAGCAGTATGGGACACCCTAGACTTAATAATAGTTATATCCACTGCTCTGATGCCTTTAATTTTTCATATCCTCTGTGACTTTCAGTTGTGCTATTACTTAAACCAGTGTTTCCACAGAGGTAGGAATTGTCTACTTGCAGGAGTATCCATGCTTTTTTAAAATTAACACAGAAGCAGATTAAATGTAATAGATAATAAATATGTAAATACTATCATTTGTACAGAGTCAAAGGTATGAACCCGTCTGAATTGTCTAGGATAAAGAGTACAAAGCCAGGATATTAAAGCTTTTTGTCTAGCTGACTTATTCACAGTTTTTACATTCAGTGCACTCAAGTCCTCCTTGACAGATGCTTCATTTCTGTGGAAATGTCCTTGAATGACGATAATCTTATTTCTGGCAGCCAAATGGGCCATATACTTAAACATCCTTGTGAGCAGCTATACAGGGTATGTGTTCATGTTATCCACCGACTTGTTAAGGTAGACTGCAGCAATTAATATCAGGCTGAAACAGAGTGTATTTGACAGCGATACCAACAGCATTCAATTTAATTTAGGTGGGAGATGTGTAAGCGCCTTTGCTTCTCAGGAAGAGCTGTACCTCAGCACGTTACATTCTTATCCTGTCATTCAATAAACACAGGGGCCTAATTTTGCAAACAATGCTTGGTTCTTGTTCAGATACAGCTTTTCAATAGAATGCAGTTAAAGAGTTTGGTTTGGCTGAAGACTTCCTGTCTAGGTTTCAAATTCATATATGGGTATCAAGAAGACATAGCACAAATATCTGAAGTTAGTTACGTGTTCAGTTTCTCTGAGTCTCCTCTCCATGCACAGTTAGGTGAATTTTCTCACCACTGTCTCAATTCACCTTTTCTGGCATTTTTTTATATCCCAGTTCAAGGTTTAGTTCAGGCGTCTTTCTAGTCTCCTTGTTCTTGACTTTAGAGTTTGGCTTCCAAGTAGATTTAATTTTTACAAATTAAAGGACTGTGAGGAATAACCTTAAAGGAAAACTGGAAGGCCCATCACTCTCACTAGTATATGAGATAAGTGAATTTAAACAAACGGCGTCCCTACTCAAGTTTTTTTTTCATGTCTTATCTCAGAAACTGTGTCTATTTTCATAGACTTTTTAACATTTCAGAGTTCAAGCAAATAACTTGTGAACGAAAGCTTCCTGCAGAGTGGTTGTGGGATGTTTCCTCTGGCTGGAGTGTGAAGTGCCTCCCTGCAAAAGAAGGGGAAAAAGAATAGCTTTTGTTGATTATCATGTAAACCTGGGCATCCATATTCTTCTTAAATTCACTTCTCTTCTGTTAAAGGACCTTTCGTCAATTGTCTCCAGATGTTCCTGTTCAGGAATGCAAATTTCCTTTTATAGTACCTAGATAATCAAACAGTTGAGAAGGTAAAATATTCATGTTTAACTATTGTTAGTGGAACAAAGGACAAGAGGGCAAACAGAAAGGCTCATCTGGAGCTATAACATAGACTTGGCTACTCAAGTCACACCAGAAGATGGCCAGTGACTTCCGACTAGAGATACCCTTCCTATACTGCTTGAATTTTCTATACTGAAGTTTTAGAGGGAGTGAGAGTAGGCACCACAGATAAATTTTTCTCAATTATAATACTCTGAAAAGCATTTTATGTGAATAAAAGGTGCATGGGACATCCAAAAAATAATACTGCCATATCTAAATTTCCTTCTCATATAGGATGAGAAACTTAGGTTCATATGCTAAATATGTAGATCAGTGTTTTGTAATGTATACTTTGCCTCTTTCATATCTAACATTTTTACTAATCGTTTTTAATTCTCACATAGTAAGCCTAGACTGTAATGGGAAAAACATGATATTCCTGACATACAAAGTAGATCTTGGAAGGTAATTGCTGTATAGTTTTGTTTCTGCACAAATACCATGTAGGAAGAAAATTAATTTTCAGTTAGTTACAATCACCCTGTCTTATTGCAGTGCTAGCACGTTTAACGAGGTCTACGTATCTAAACAGAAAAAGTGACACCTCCAGTTGCCTGCTTTACTTTGTATTACACGTCTCACTTTGCTTCTGTACAAGTAGCCATTTATACAGGTTTTAAGACCTGAATTTTTGAATTCTCAACTTCAGCCCATGGAACTACATCACAGAACAAACACCTGATGTATCTGCAGGATTAGTTTATTACGTATAATATGGACGGATATTAGTAGTCTAAGTGAAATGGGCTCATATATGAGGGCGAAAGCTTTGGTTTTCGTAGGATGACTCTCCAAAATGCATGGACTCCTTAAGTTCTTAAAGTAAGGCCTGAGAGTGAAATGTTAAGAGTAATCTGCTTGTGTCAGTCTCATCTCACATAGTTTGTGTAATGAGATGGAGTCTGAATTTGTTACTTCTGCTTTGTTGGTGCTCTTCAAGATTTGCTTGAGCTAGAACACCTTTGGGGATATTGTTGGAATTATTGTAATTATGAATATTATAATTATGAGTCATATATCCTGGTCAAACAGATACCAAAAAGGAATGATTATTTTGTTATAAATTACAAACACTTCTAAAAGACATCCGGTGGGGAAATATATTTCCTGTCCTTTTATAATCTCAATACTTTGTAATATGGACATTTTAGATTTTCCTACCTGCTTTTTAACAGAAAATTATTTCTATGAAGTACTGTTGCCTTGACCGAATCTTGAGTTTTTTGAAGTGTGTATTTTGTTGGAAATAACTAAGTTGTACCTGAACTGAAATTCCGGTCTCAGTGACAAAAAGTTTGTTTCAACTCAAATGCTGAAACAACTGAGTCATCTCTCATCTCTGGGTCATTTCAGCCTTCTGGGAAATCCCAGCCCTGTAGTGTGCTTTGCCCTGGGGGCTGGAGCAGCCTGGCTGGGCTAAGTCACAGGAAACTCCTGAGGTTCCCCCAAGGCGTGAGATTTGCCTAAGCAAAGGAGAGACTGCACTGCACGAACTGCAGAGATGGGTCATAAGAGGAGAAAAAGGCATTAGAAGATTGATACGGGTCATAAGAGGAGAAAAAGGTATTAAAATATTGATACATTGTCTAAAAAACTCACCAAAAATCCAATTGTTTGTGAGTCAAAACAACTTCAAATAGTTGTGAAATACGTGTTCTGATAAAATTAATTTCTGACAGAATTTCCAGCTATTCTAAAAGTGAGAAGTATGAACCAAAAGCTAAATCAAAATCTTTCAGAAACAATTTTGATGGGAATTTATTGAGAAAACTGTTGTCAGCTTTAACCATAAATGCTCTCTATAGTTGCTGTCTTTGGGCTTTAATAATAATAATTATGATGGTGGTGATGATGATAATAACATATATTGAAACATACACCAACATGCCTCCAAGAACAGACACACACATCCAGGGATAGAAAAATAAACATCACAGAAAACTGTGTGCTTTGCACATATATGTTATATATAAAAAGATAACTCTGTACTCAGCCATCCAAGGTTTCATATGCAACAAAAACCATCTTGAATTCTACTCAGGAGCTAGTTTGCTGTCTCAAACGTGGACATATTCTGTGTCCTATAAAATAAATAAAAAAAATAATTAGTGTATGTAATTCTTTTAGAGTATTTCATCAAACCAATTACTGCATTGTTTGTCACAGTTGAAGAAAAACTTCTTAAAAATGGCTTCAGTATCTTTCAGGAATACTTGCTAATATAACCATGCAAACATATGCAATTTATGTGGCTTTACTAATCTGTATAAACACTAATAAAGTCACACAAGTTGTGATTGGTAAAATCTAATGTAATGCAAAGGATTTTCCCACTTTATTCCTGACAACCTGCATTTGCAACCATTCAGTTACTTTATTTTAAAATGGCTTTTCAATTACATTCTAGTGCTGAAGGGGAAAGCCTTTTGACAAAGGCATGACATAAACCATTTATACTGCAGCTCCATCATAGTTCCCATAGCTAAACTAGACTGGACAGTTCATTAAAAAGAAAAATTAATAGTACAAGGTTGCAGGGAAACAATAACAGATTATGACTGGCCTGTGGCAGCCCACTGAATTCATGTAGTGGAATAAAAATGATTCCCTTGTCTCATAAATGAAGGTTTGTTTCAAGGTTTTAGGCAAAGTCTATACTTCTATTCCTGTACAGGAAAAAGCTGTACAGTTTCTTGTCTATAAAAGCAATACTTTTTAATGCCTGGAGAAGATTGATATGTACTCTTTTGGGATGGAAAGCACATATTTAATAATCTTTGAATGCGTAATAACAGACATAATATAAAAGAGAATAAACTAGAACATACTGAACAGCCACATCAAAGCGAAAAACCGAACTTCTCAGAGCTGGACAGAGGCATGGAGGGGCAAAGTGAGTGCAGGGTCAGGACTCAGTCCTGGCTTTTCTTATCTAAGGTAGTAACTGCTCTAGACCAGTCTAAAATGGCTGTGCTTAAGTGTGCCAAAAGTGAAGTATTTGTGATTCAGTGGCATTTCTTTTAGGTCTGTTGCCACTACCTGTGTAACATCATGTGTGATTTATCTCTTGCTTAAGGTTGTTCTTAAAGGTGTAACCAAGTCCTAATGGCCTCTTTTTAGATGTTACTGCGTATTTTCCTAATTTCCTCAGGGTTTAATGGTTCAAATTTTCTGTACAATTCTGGTATGTGTGGCAAGTACACAGACTTATACTTCAATGTTGAAATCTGAGTTTTATTATAGCAATGCTATAAATTCCTGTCTCAGAAGATATTTCAAAGAATATGGGCTCTGGGATGCATTAACCATTTTTTTTGGCCAGTAGCCACAAACTAATGAATTCAACGGCATAACAGGAGAGGCCAGAAAAAGGGTAGTCTGAGCCAATATAATGTTTGGAATCAAATACAAGACTGACCCTCCAGGGTATTCTCTGGTTTTGTTTATGAACATGATCTTCTTTTAGAAAGAACAGCCTAAAATACTGAAAAGTCATGGTTCTGGGATCTGATCCCCTTGTACTTTTACTATTTTATACCTACATTTACAACTGAACTTGGGTACTAGGCCTTCCATTCTCCCTTCTCTCCCCCCAAAATAGAAAAACAGATAATGTAACCTCAAACATCTAGTCACTCAGGGAGGCCTCCCGGCTATCTTGGCTTAATTTCATGCTATAAGCTATTCTGTGAACCAAGGCTGCACTGAAGCAAAAATAACCAACCAGCCAGCCAAAAGACTCTTCCTTGACCTCTTGAGCTGTTTTCATACTTTCACTGTGGGTAACATGTGTGAGTTGTAACATGTTGGAGAGAAGAATATTTCTCTTAGTTTTTCAAGGGAATGTGTTTGCGTGAACATTTAGCACTCACTAATGAGCTGTTTATTTCAAGACTGGGTACTGACTGCAAGCCTCACTGCGATGTTCTTCTGTTTACATGTCCAAAGGTACCGCTTCCATCTTCTCTCCCTCTCTGCCCTGCATAAGACACAGGAGAGAACAGCCCCATCCCAGGGAACAGGCTTTCAGTGAATCACAATGACTCACTCCAAGGAAAGCTCAACAAAGACTGTGTTGTGCGGTTTCACAGTAAAGCTAGTGACCCAGTGGTTACTGCTACTTTGCTACTTGCAGGATAAACAGAATAATACGATAGTTGTGTGTTCAAGAAATCTTGCATCAAATGGAATGACCTTTTTTCTCCTGTAGATCTGTAATTATTTGATTTGCTTAAAAAGTGTTTTCATTGAACAAATACAAAGATCAATTAAATGTTTAAGTGGGAAAACTTCCCAGCAAAGGTTAGAATGGTAATGGCTTTTTTTAATAACTGTCAAAACCAGTTCTCCTAAGCAGAAGTTGGTGTTCTGTTGGCCCAGTCGTTATCCAGGTTACTTCTGCTCCCCACATGCTGTTACCTCCTTTCAGCACAAACTCCATTTTCTCTAATGTGAGCTCACACGTGGTTGAGAACATTGTCTTTTGTTAGACTGAAATACTTTGCCTGTGAGCGGTTACTAGTGTGTTGCATCCAGGTTTCAGACTAGGTTGCTTGAAGTCTCCATCAGTTTATTATGCTACAGCTTGTGGAGCTTGTTTAGGCCAAAGGAATGAAATGTATGTGTAAAGCCAAGAATGCACTGTAAAGCCTTAACTGTCTAGCCAAAGAATTATTAGTTCACCCATGTTGAGCTCTTATATAAATTATGTACAGTGAAAAATGATATACAGAAACTTTCTAGTATCTACCCTTTCTCTGGTGTCACGTCGCTGCCTCTCAGGCAGATGTCTTCAAGCGGGAATGGGATGCAGGACCTTTGCATCCCAGGGCAATACAATGATGGTTCCTTCTCCCTTCCCACTCTGGAATCCACCTGGAGTAATTTTTATGTTACATCATGCTCCGCGTCTTCACACCGTGCATGTTCTTCCTTGGTCTGTAGTTCCACATTACATCCAGTCTTACCGTGAATGGTGTGCTTTGTGCATATTGAATATTGTCCTTTGTTCTCTGCATTACCTCTAAAACTGGTTTTGTGCAGCTTCCAAGGTTGCATTCATTAATGGCCCGTAGCTGACCCCTGGTGAGCAGTTTACAGCCCTCGGGCCTCCGCTGTCCTCTTGTACCTGGACTTTCAAATCTCCTCATATCATCCCATGTCTGTATCTATGCTGCATTTTATTCACGGGTCATAGGTACTTCGTTCTATATGGGATAGCGAATTGTTATCTGTTCATTACAATACATATCATAGAATCACAGAATGGTTTGGGTTGGAAGGGACCTTAAAGATCATCCAGTTCCAACCCCCCTGCCATGGGCAGGGACACCTTCCACCAGCGCAGGGTGCTTGAAGCTCCATATACATAAAACCAACTGTACTACAACACACAGCCATTTAAAGCTAAGCAAAAAGCTAAAACCAATCAGGTAGTAGTCACCTAGTCCCTAGATAACCTGTTACAGCCAAACAAGTTAACTAAAACCTAGCCCCAGGCAGGCTGAAACAAGTCCCCATGAAGCCTAACAAGCCCTAATGAGTCCTAACACCTGTGCTGTCAGCTTCACAAGCAGCCCTTGCCATGCTGCAAGCAATGGCAACGCTGTTTTACTGGCTTGCAAATCTCTGAAATTTTATCAATTTCATGTTACGCAAGGAAAATTACTTTTTACGCTATTTAATTAAACTCTATTATTAAATATGCATTTAGTAAACATTCATATTGGCAGTCTTATTACATAATCACTTGTGTCACATGTTATAGTTGGGTTTAGTTATAGCTATGTTTACAAATAGCATAGCATAGTATAAGTGCCTGTGTATGACCTTCATAATGAGTTCTTCCTGCTTATAATACGTATTTATCATCCTTTGGGTTAGGCTCACTCACTGAAGCTTAAGCCAGAAGGGGTCTATAAAATTGGCACAAAAAGTTTACAAAAAAAAAAGAAATCATGTTAAGTTTTTAAGGCAGTGTTTACCCTGACAGCCATTACATTTGAACAAGAAACATGTCTGTGTGTTCAGAAAGATGTGTTCCCAGTTCTTGGATGAATCCCCAGATCCAGTTTCTCCAGCTGGTGCCTGTCTGGTGCTTTATTCTCTCTGACCACTGCATTTCCAGGAAGTTATTTTTGATTGTAGGTGAAGTACAAGTGGTACCAAATCATTCCTTTTCCTTTTGCTTGCTCTTGTGAGTTTTGAAGTTGAAAACACTGTCTTTTGGTCTTTGGAGTGGTAAGAAAATATAGAGTTAGCATTGTAGAAGAGCACTGTGTCATCATCCTTGGATGTGATACTGTAAAGACACCATAAGAAAATTCAAATACTAATCTGTATGGGTTAGTCTTATGTAACCTTATATTATTTACCAAAGATATTTAAAGGAAAAAGGAAGATGGGAGTGTTCAGCATTATATGCAAAGAAATATGCAAAGTATTATATTATTATATGTAAAGAAATGAAGTTTTGCATAGGCTTTTAAATGAAAAACTCCAGATTCTTTGTAATGTGAACAAAATCAGCGAGCATCAGTATTGCATTTAAATTCTGTGAAGTCTGAGATATCAGACTAGAACAAGGTAGAGGGTTATGTCACCTGTTCTGATGGTTAAATCAGTGGATGCTACAGGTTGCTTGTCAGGTATATGGCAATTTTCAACAAATAACAGGGGAATCTTTAGCGAAGTTAAAAAAACTTAAAGGGAGAAAAACCATAAACAAACCTCCTGGTACACTCAACACACTGCAACTAACAATTTTAGCCTGATTTGTAAACAAGAGGAAAAGTACAGATGAAACATAAAGTTACATATTTGGAAACTGCTTGGAACTGTGAAAGCCTCATTTCTCTCTATCAAAGATGACAAAATTCACAGAGATGAGAGGTTTTTGATGTGACGAATTGCCATACACAGAACCTTCTTAACAGAACTATAGTAACCTGGTCTCCAAAGCCTCATGCTCTTGCAAGCATGATGTATTTGTGCTCGCATGGAGAATGCCATTTTATACAATACACTTGCTCATTAGTCTTGGGCTTTCAGTCACCTTCAACTTATCCACCAGCTACTTGCTTCAACATGTAATTTGGGCTTCTAGCTCACGCTAGCTCTCCTGGGCTTAACACATATGGTCTTTGAAAGCTTTCTATTGACACAACTTCCATTTTCTTTCTCTATGCACTCCCAGGACTGTCAGCAGTGATTTTAGTTTGTTTCTTACTTCAACTGTGAAGTTGACATTTCCTTTACAGAAACTGGAAAGGTCCAAAGTTTCTAAGTATTCCATTCTTCTTCCAATAAGTCTAGCAAGCACCAATGTATTTAGAAAGATTATGTTTGGTGACAGACTCTCTCATCTCTCTTCACCCTAATAGTTCCCTTTCCAGAAAAAACATAATTACTGCAAGAGCAATTTATTTCATTACCATTATGGGAGACTTCAAAGGAAATTGGTTGGATTGAAATAGTGATATCACCCTGGCAACTTTTTGAAAGGAACATTTTGGTAGAAAATATTGCTGAATGTAAGGGTATAATTAATGTGAAAAAAATGCCCAATCCTATTCTTTTGACTGAAGCTTTCAGTCTTTTTTTTATATATGTGTGTGTATATACATATATTCATGTGTGTTAATTCTTTTTATTATTGTTATTGGCCTCTGTTTTTCTTCTATGAATATAAACTCCTTCCCCTGTATTTGTCTCATATTAAGGTATTTCCATCCAAAAAATAGACTGTTCTCAATCTAGCAGGTCTACTAAGTGTCAGGTTGTTTTCCTCTTTCACTCATTTTTAAGCTAACACTCATTTTTAAGTAACACTTAACTGGCCTTAATTAGGGAGAAAACTATCTGTTATTGATTTGGAAGTTAAAGCTTTACCTGACTGCACACACATGTTCATTCACACTCAAGTGCTTTTATACTGTCCTGTTAAAAAAGGTGTTTGCGATCTAAGGTGCAGATATATGTCACAAGTCCTGGTTATTGCACTCTTAAGGTCAAGACTTGCCCTTGACATCAGGGAAATGGTGGCAAAAGGTAGAGTATTTATATCTCCAAAACATACAATGCGCTTCCAGGATATATCCAATTCCAGCTGATCCTTAGCTTCAGCTATGAGTAACACGAATCTAATTAAACAAATGCCCGTTTTTGCCAGTTTCCCATGACCGGCTTTCTGTGGAACATAATTTTCTGAAACTAGGGCTTTTATGCAAGAGCAGCTATAGGTTCAAGGTATTTAAATTTTGCCCCTTCTGCACGATTTCATGGTGCCAAACATTGTTCCTACTGTAGCAAGGCATTGCCTTAAAACTACTGTTGTTAATGGCTTCTATCCGAAGAATAGAAATGAAGTGTTTTGCTGCAGTATCTCTGTTTACAGGTCAGAAATAGTGCTAATCCATGATCTCTGGGATGTATTAGTGTTTCATATGATCGGTGAAAGGTATGTAATGAACAGGTTTAACTCACAATGAGTTATGTTCATGCAAAATATACTGAACCATTTGCCTTTTTTTGCAAATGTATCATTTGCATGAAAAACAAATTTTAATTGCAAGCTGACAAGCCTATCTTTTTTGTGCTATTTATATGCTTAGCATCTAATTGCATCACCTTAGCACCTCTTGTTGTGTTTCTGGGATAATGCATTATTTTGCATAATACTGGGAATTATGTCTTAGTCCTTATAGCTTTGGAACCCTGAAAATAAATAGTTTCTCTGATTAGTAGTCAGAGCAGGTCAGGCTGCACAGGAAGCCAGAGGGAAGGTTGTGTCTAGTGAAGGTGGTGTTTTCTTTGTGTTTGTTTTTAAAGTTAAATGGAAATATTCTATGGTGACTGCTTACAAGAAGACATCTCAGAAGATACTTATGCAAATATTGTTTGAATTACAATCTTGTGATTTACTGGATTGCAAATAATAATATAAAGTTGCAGTTTTGGTCCTTTCAGCTGTAGCCTCCCATTAGGTACTTAAACAGTGATGGTCTCCTTTATTAGAGCTACTGACACTGTTTTAGGAATGTGTTTGAGTATTCTGATGTTACTATTTCATGCTATTGAGCCAAAATAGGTCTCTTCACAGACAATCTGCCTATGAAAAAATTAATTATTGATTCAATTTTTCATTCAGAAAATCTCAAAGTGGCTTTTATGCTCTTTATGGAAGAAATTTGCACTAAACTGGAACAGCTGAGCAAACTAGTAAAAAGAACCTTACATGTTCATGGCTGAAGGATCTGAACTCTTCCCTCTGCAGCTCCAAGTAAGCTGAGAAAAGGAGAAGGCTCTTTGATTAGAAATATAGCTCTCACTTTTCTTTCTCTAGCAAATTTATTTGAAAAAGAGACTCTTAGTAATTCACTAACTTGTCAAGTTTTATAAAGATAAATGTTATAGAGAATATAATTATGTGAACCTCTCTAATGAGAGTCACAACGGTTACTAGCCTTAAACAAACTGCTGTCAGGGTGGTTTGCGTGTGCTTCCTAAGTGGCAATCTTTTATCAGAAGCTTTCCTACTTGAGGGAGACCAAATTGAAAGGGACTGGCAGGTTGAGTAGTCTAGTGGAATTATATTCAAAGTGGAAAAATGTTTTGTAGAGGAAGACACTGGTCATATAAAGACCACACAAGATGCTTATAATAGTTTGGAATTTCAGCAGCACTGCTGAAGCTGCCTCTAGAAACGAAGCTGTAAGTACAACACCACAGACTGAGGCCTGCCTGTAGTCATTAGTTTTTGATGAGTTTTCAGTTATCACTCTTTAATTGTGACTTTCTGTCTCACTTTTGGCATAAACCAAAAAGACTGTCAGTCACAGCACAAGTGTTATTTAGCCATTCATAAGTATAAATTCCTCAAGGAAAAAAAAATATTCAGGGTTGGCTTAGCATGTAAGTATAGCATTAGTAGTTGGACGTAAGGTGACTTTAGCTGTCATTTATTTCTTCCTCGGGGTGTCACTTATAGCCACTTAAATAATAGCAAACTATATTGAAACTAGCATGGACGTAGGCTGCAGCTATATTGGCCTTTGAGTATACAGGAAATTATGAGAATTCCACTTTGTCTGAGATGCACAAGAACACAATTACTATTTAAAATAAACTCTACCAAGAGCTTAGTCATTACTTTAAATGACTCTATCAATCACCATGTTCTTTAATAAGACTACCTTTCTTGTGCTAGTTGTTTTCCCGTAGAGTTTATGCTTAAAAACAGACAGCCTCTGTCACATTTATCTTAAGTGGATCTCCCCAGGGCAGCAAGTAAATGTAAAACTCTGTTTACAGCCATTTTTCATTTCCCAAGCCTTTTAATATCACTCTCTCAGGCTTATTTCTGTCATTCACTTCATAATGTACGAAGTTGTCTTCCTACTTTCTACTGCTTTGTATGAGGTACACCAAACAGCAATTTCAGTCATCTTGAATGAGTACAAATTAAATCAAAGCCTGATGAAAATACTTTCCTTCCATGATGATTTCAGAGGTGGATACTGAAGGATATATCACATCATATTAATCAGGAGGTTATTTTTCTTCCTCTTCCCTGCAAAATGAGCCATCATTTTATGGTTTTGTCTATGGCTTCCTAATACTGAGTCTCAAAGCTGCTACAGGAAAATATGGCTACATTTCAAACCCTATTGTTTAGAGCAGCTGGGGATTATTGGCTTTAAACATCTCAGTAATCCAATACAGTGCTATAAAACATAATTTAAAAATGCAAAGGATTAAGATTTCCTTTCATAGGATTCTACAGAACTCAGAATAGGATTCTACAAAACTTACTTAGCATTTTTAAAGCAACTTCTATTGCTAAAGATGAGAATCACCAGTTCTGCAAAGATTTTATTTATGGATTTAGTACATACAAATCTTGCCATAACCTAGAATCCCTCTGTAGTAGGATGCCCCTAGTATCTTGGCAGTTTGCACACCATATATAAAGTTATATATATATATACTTTGCAGAACTGCAGCCTCCGATTATAATCCTTTACAATTGCATTGTGCTCCTGTGCAAAACAGCAGAGTATGAACTGGGGGAGTATAAGGTTCTCAGTATTCAGTGGAATAACTAAAAGAGGTTTTTTTCCCAAGTATCTTTAAATATGAAAAATTTCCTTTTCTTGACTAAATACTTCTGTCTCATAAGGCTAATTATATTTTGTGAATGACACAAAAGACTTTATATCAATTTGCATTCAGATGAGGGTTGTTTGCTGTTCACTCCAGTGAGACCTGAAATATGCTTCAGCAAGAAGAGAGATTCAGTGTTTCAGAGGGGCTCACAGGGAGTTAGTTTCTGGCGGTCTGTTTTAGAATTACACATTGGGAAGAATGAGATTTGCCAGTTACTTATACAGCATGAAAATCTTTTCCTGTATCAGAGATCAGAGCTCTTGTTGTTTAAACAAAATGTTTTACATTAGACTACTGCATATGAGCCTTTAATGCTTGATTCCCCATAGATACATATATACGTGACTAGTCTCATGGGGTTAGTCATGTTCATAAAGTCAGTTTGCTATGTATGGAGTCCTTTAGTTTTTAATTTTCCTGTTTTGTATGTGATGGGTAAGGGCCATGGTCCTGGTACTTTGAGAGGGAGCTCTGCTGGTGTATGAATAGATCTCTATGTCCCAGTGCTGTCCTGGGATAAGTCGTTCATTTGGAGAAACAGAACTACATCTCTTCATGGGATGATTTCCTGACTGAAAAGACATGCATGGAGCCCTTAACAGCCAGGGTGCAGCTGAAAGTTAAAAAAGCTGATATTGTCTCATTCTCCAGTTTAGCTCATTCCATTTATAGTAGGCCTTGCAAATGATGATACGCCAAGTAGCTCTATCAAGGAAAAATCAGGCACACTCTAGTTCCACTGGGAAACTGCAATAATCCTAATTCCAGTTTTGTCCAGATATAGGGTACCTAGAATCTCACAGAAATTTTGGCATTTTTCAGGAGTAAAGGATTTATTTTAAGAACTGGCTTTGCTATATGTGTCATGGAAACTAGATATGTTGTATAGCAGATCTTGATATGTTGCATAATATTATTTCATGTAAATAAAATGAGATGCCTTCTTTTCCACAAGTATGTTGTACAGTGAGTTTAAACTAAAAACTATTCAGAGTTTGATCTGATAATGCAGAATTGTTTAAAATCAAAAAGTAATTGAGAGAATAACTTAATTCATTTAACTTAAAACGTGGAAAGTACTCATTGTTGCTATTTTATCTTGTTTCATAAACAAAAGGGACCAGGCTATTTGTTTACCTTTATGTACTGTTTTCTTGAAATGAGCCAAGGGAAGAGAACAAAGTTTGTTAAACAGGAAAAAAAAACCCTAAACCCAAATGTTAGGTTATCAAGATGTGTGAAACTTAACTAGTTAGGGCTGAATAGTTTTCTGCAGCAAGATCTAGTATCCTTAAAAAACATTTTCATATTAATTTATATAAATTTCTTGAAAATACTTGGGCATCAGGTATTTTGAATACAGCAGTATACAAGAGGATAAAAATACTTGCTAGACTGAACTTCTACTTTCGCACTGCTATGCATACATTCACCAATGCACGAATAATGAAACAGTTGTGAACAAAACTGTTCCACATCCCTCAATTCATGTATTTTAGTAAAAACTCCCAAAGTAGTTAAATTCATTATACGCCCTGAAGATTGACCAGTATGGGCTCAGTGGGACTCAACTGATTATTTGATCTGGAAATCTTTTTCCTACCTTCTTTCCATGTGAACTGCTTTTTTTTCATGACCTCAATTACAGTATTCAAGGAAGAAAGAGACTTTTAGCTAACCATTTAAGTTAAACCAGGAGTATGAGCCCTGAGGCTGCTCAGAACAACCCCATCCCAAAAGCACAAAAATGCCCAGATTCTTGTTAGCTTTGCTATGCCTGATTACAGGGAGGAGAGGCCCCTGCACGGCTGGGAGCATTGCCTGGCCACAGCAGGTCGCTCCCTCCACGGGCAGTGAGGGGCTCAGCCGGCTGTGCCCGTCTCTCCATTCTTATGCCCAAAACTCAGGCACTCTTAACTCCAGAACTAATATGATACAATATTTATTCTGTCATTAAAAAAATATTAATTTCCTTGTCTGATGATAAAATTATTGTAAAATAGATCATTCATCTTTTCAGCTAATTCTAATTACAGCTAAGATCTCATTTGGACTGGGAGTTTACTATATTTACTTGATACTTTTGCAAAGCATTTCAGAACATAATCATCCATTATTATATTGCTACGCTGTGCTCTTGACTGCTTTCTGCCAAGTGTATTCCTGAGAACAATTGCTATTTTAATGTATCATCCAGAAGTTATGGCCTAGACAAATCAGAAAAATTATTTAGTCTATTGTAATTTGGCATATGGTCATTTAATAGCCCACAGGAAGTCATCATGAATGTTTGGGATTATTTTTGCTATAAATATAATGAAAGAAATTTAAAATTGGCTAGACTTCACTTCCGCGACTGGTCTTGTCATTAAAACAATCTTTGCTGGCTCTTTATTTTTGTCTATTAGTCATCTGTGAACAGTCATTCAGATTTGTGCGTGAAGTTTTGTAGAGCAGACTGACTTCTTAGCTTAGCCCGTTAGAGCAGGGGTAACCCTGTTGCACACCTCTCTGCCCGCCTGTGCTCCACGTTGAGAGCCTCTGCGCTCTGCGCTCTCAGGGCAAGGGCGCGCAAGGGCAGCGGAGGTGATGTGCTGGGGAGGAGTCAAGAGCCTGGATCTACTCCGTGCCATAGTCTGTGGACATGGTTATATCATTTTTCAAGTTTATGACAGATGTGTTCTGAATTAGTTGACTAGCATACTTTCATTAGGAATATTGATGGATTTTATTTTCTAACAGTAGAAGAACAGACTTTTCTTAGGTTAAAATTAAAACTTACTAGCTTTTCATTTCCAGAACTCAGTAACAACTGCAAGTACAAAACAGATGTACCATCTATGTGGGTACAAGTTCCCTGAAAACATGTTCTCACAATTATTTAGAGAGATCTCTCCTTACATCCGAACATTTTCTCACCATGTATGTGACTGGACACTGTTTTAACATTTCTCAGTCCTGCATACCTCAACTGATCAACTTACACGGACAGCATTTGGGAATCTTATTGCACTCATGTCCTTTTCTGATGTGATTTGATCTTGTGTGGTGGCTGCTTAACCCTTGTTTTCCCTTTATCCCTGGTAGAGCTATTATTCAGTACCAAAATTGCCAACATTTGCTTGTATGCAGTTAAAATATGTTAACAGAATTCTTCCTTATGAGAAAAAGTCCATCTTAGTTCCAACCTGGCATCCATTACATTTAAAGAAGTGGGAAGCAGATTTTTTACAGATTTCTTAGGAAAACAGGATTTCAAAATTAGATGTTGTGCAATTCTAAACAACAACGGAAAAAATCAGGATGTTGCAGTTTGGTCAATTGCCCACTGAGATTGCTTTGCTGTCATTGAGGAATATAATCCATGTGCAGAAATAACAATAATGTTGAGGATATCTGCAAGGCTGTGATTTTGTGAAAAGACTAGAAACATTCACAGCAAATGATTCTGACATTTCGCTATCTGAGTAGTGTTGTACAGTGCCTGGATAGAAGTGCTGCACACAGAGAATTTGCGGACGCTCACCAGAGCAGCAGTCCTGTCAGCTGCGGCAATTGCTGTCTTCAGATCCGTATTCCATTCTTACAGGGCTACAAGGTATTTTTCCACAAGAGGAAAGGAATTTTTTTATACGTTCTTTAACAGGTTTTCCATATTTTCTGCTTGAAAAAGTAGGAAACTAGGTTTTCAGCAGCCAAGTTGACGTTAAAATGTTTGAAAGGTTTTAAGTAGATTATTTGGTAAAAAAGAAGACGGAAGATGACTTCGTTATTGTTAATAATACTGCTTTGGTTTTTAATTAAGTTTATTTTATCTTTAACTTATGAGTGTCTTCTGCACCTTTCATTTTAGGAAGAAAGTAGTTTATAAAAAGCCAAATTGTGGTGGTTTTGAATTTAAGTAATTTCATGAAGTTCAGTGGAACCCTGTTCATTTATTCTGTTGGCTCTTCTTGTGCCGATAGGAGTCGGAGGGCTTACTGCTGTGGCAGCCACTGTGCAGCTGAACAGAGACTGTGAACTTCAGAAACGGGGAAGGCAAGAGGGGCACAGGGAAGCCAGGGAGACATTACTGCCTGCAGCTCTAGCTTTAATTGCAGCCTATCTAGCGGTAGGTCACTTACTAAAGAGCCAACCTGGTATTACAAGCATGGAGTCCTTTCACATTATAACTCAAAACAGAAGCAATTACCATAGAGAGCCTTAGCGATTTTTTTTAGCCCAAGTAGTGGATGAGAGGTATTTTTATTATCTTGAAGACACGTTAGCCGTGTGGCTTCCTCTCTGTGCATTTATATGCAGAGGATAAAACAAAAGGTAGCAAACAATTTTTGCTTTAAATACTTATTAGTAAATTAAGCATGGTTGTGTGATTACGATTTTGTTTCCAGCACTTCACACTTGAATAGCTGATAATAAGCAGCTTATGTATCAGCTTGGCTCTTCCATTATGGTTAAGTATCTTTATAAAGTGTTTACTGATTTACATAACAGTATCGAGAAGTTTGGGAATAATGGTCATATTTGTTTACTTATTTTCATCATTGAGATCATTATGTGATGTTAATGATGAATAATTATCAGTGAATTTAATTTTCAAGTGCATCCAAAATCTATTAATGTAAGCAGTTTACTTATTTTTTTTTTCACAGCAGGTTTAAAAATGCACAGCTGGCTAGGCATACCTTCCTATTTAATTTCTGCTTGGAGCAAGTTATTCATGCTATAGATCCCTATAGCAATTGTACTTGTCCAGCGTAATTAAGTATACAGTGCATGGCACTGAAGACCATTTGGCTCAAAGGACACTCCACAGCAAACTACATCTCAAACAGCAGTACCATTGGTTAACTGAAGGAGATTATGAAGCAGACTGAACTGGCCTTAATATGTAGAATTTGGTTACATCAATAAATTTCTATAGACAAAGCAGCCAAAAGAATTGACCTCAGAGCCTGCTTGCTGTGGGGTTAAATTTGCACCTGCCACAAGGATGTAAACCCAGAGGTGTTTACTAAACAGGACACAATAACTCATTTTACAGCTGTGGGATTAGTAGAGAATTTGATGGCTTATATTTAAGAAGACTTACTATTGTTTAGTAAAGTTAAATGATAGGGAAACTTAGTAAGTAAATGTTGCATACTAAGGGGTTCAACTTTATTTTTTCTGTGCCAAACTGAGGGGGGAAAGGAAGTGTCCTTTCCTTTTAGGAGTAGCTATTATCATAGAAATCCACTGTAATAACTAGTGTTGAAGGGCTTTTCATATTTAAGCCACTTCCACCACAGACCTAATGCTCCACACTTCTCACATTTATATTGTGTCAGAATAAAAGCATTTTCTAACCAAAATAATACAGATTGTTTTCTTTTTCATGTCCTCCATGCTGGTATGAGTCATCTGTAATGTGACATTATATAGCAATAGTAAAAAATTAAATGGATGCACAAACTGTACTTAATAAGTATGCTTAGGAAAGCCAGGTTATATTTGCGTCTATATGTGTGACTTTAATCCATTATGCTGGAGCCATTGTGGTGTTGTAATTAAGGTGATTTCAGTTTTCAACAAAATAAAAAGAAAAACATCATTTTTTGAGGAAATAAAAACAAAGATTTCATTCCTTATTTATTAATTACTTATTTATAAACCCCTATCTGTCAGTGTTGGGTGTGTATTTTTCTGTAACTGTGCAAAAGGTACTAGTGAGATGTTTATCTGTTGCTGGAGTTATAGAATGTCATGTGTGTTCAACCTGTTCCCTATATTCACATTTTCTCTGCCACAAATACTGTGTGTAAGATCTCCTTATTTCTCATTTAAAAAGTCATTCTGTTTTAAAGAAGGTGATAGCATATATTTATACACATGCCTGCATGAATATAACATCAAGTATTTATTAGTATCTTGCAGAAGAGTAAAGTGAATTACACTGAAAGCTAAACCAAACGTAGTAGGGACCTTGTAATAATTGGTTGTTCTGTAGAGATTGAAGGACTATGTGTTGGAAACCCCACGGATAAGTGAAAGTGGCCTTTATGATGGATTGTTAGCTGCTGGAGGTATAGACCTCAGTTCAGGTTTCACTGTATTATGCAATTTCTGCTTCAAATATTAATTCTAACCTAGTGTTTTAAGAATTATTAGAAAGTAAGAAATCAATACCGTTCTGGTAATTTAAATCACAGGGAAAGTAGGAACAAATAGCCAAATCAATTGTTATATTATCAAAAGTAGCTGAATATGTTTTTATTGGTTTGTGGCATTTATCGTCACCAGCACAAAGACAGCAGAACTGGCAATCAATGCTGCTTCTCTGCTTTGATAACTTGATCCTCAGAGGGAGGTAGAAGGGCTGCTTCAAGGGTCTAAATCCAAAATGTAGGTCCTCGGAGTTCTGTCAGCCGCTACTCCTGCCTAGAAAAACTTAGGTAGATATTTTCAGCATCAAAATCTGTTGGTCATGAAAAGGCATGTGTAGAAATATTCCATTCTTCATAAGCAAGTATCTTGGTATCTATCTTACATCTAAACCTATGGCTTAACAGCTTGTATCTAAGCTCCAAAGAGGGCTTCGATATAAATTAGGTGTTTCTACAGTTACCTTGCATCTTGGGCTAAATCCGTTTGGAAGAATCATGAAATAAGATTCTCCATCTTTCAGCTTCCAAATGAGCACCCTAACAAGCAAGTCAGGAGATTTTACAAGGTGGCAGGTACATGTAACAAAACACCAAATATGCTCATTACTCAGTATTTAATAATGATTAATATATTTTAATCTTCTTATTATCTTGACATTTCACAAGGTAGTACTAGTTTTATTTTCTTAATAGAAAAATTATTGCACCTCAAAGACGTAACAGAACTATCTTCTCCATTTTATTTTCTTTCAGGAATTAAGTTGGGAAGCTGCAGATCATTAAAGTGATGTGTTTAATGTGTGGTGGCATCCTATGTGCAGAACGTTTTATCTGAAACTTTTCAGTAGCCCCAAACTTCTTGACTTCCAAGGTGGAAGGGGTAGATTCTTGGATACTCCTGTGCCTACAAAATAACCAAAAATGAAGGAGGACAATTGTTTACATGCCGCTCTTATCTGCCTGGGCGTGCTGTATTACAGCCATGCCGTAACTACAGACAAACTGAACCACGCAAGGCCATCACTTCATGGCCACCATGAAAAAGGAAAAGAAGGACAAGTTCTGCATCGTTCAAAAAGAGGCTGGGTGTGGAATCAGTTCTTTGTTATAGAAGAGTACACAGGACCAGATCCTGTACTAGTAGGAAGGGTAAGAAAGAATTTCTTTCTCATTCTTCAATTAATATTATTAATTTATGTTATTAATTTGTGAGTTGCTTTCTTTTCTTGCCATTGCTTTTCTGTTGTATTAGTTGCTGCTTCAACAGCTACTTGATTCATGTAGAATTAATCGTTCTATTGTAGCTCAGTTAAGGTGTTAAGCAATATACTACCTAAGTCAATACAGATTTTTCCATTGACCTCAACAGTCTTTGAATGAAGGTGTACAAGCTGTTCTTTGACACAACAGCGAGAACCACAGCAGCAACCACTTGAGCAACAATATGCATCAAGAATATCTGGTATCATCCTTGGGTCTTTAAAAATGATAATTAAAATGTAATGCTTAACCTAGCAGCTCAGTAAAAGTGTACTGCTCAGTAGGTATCTCTTCATTTGTTTCATTTTCAAGTTATCAGTAAAATTAAATATATGAAGGGTGTGTATAGAGGCAGATATATATCTATGTGCACATGTGTATGTACACACATCCTGGACTAATATTTTATTCTATTAGTGTCTAACACTAACAGAATATAAATACATGGTTGTGAAAATAAGAATGTAAGGATTTGTTACTTCTTTTACACTGAAGAGGTTGTAATTAAAAACTTGTTGGCAATCACCGATTGGCTCTTTCGTCACATCCCGTTTGTCACTTAACAGCTTTTTACATACATTAGTGTGTAGTGTACAAAATCTTTGTAAAAGTTACTCTTCCTTCCAACCTCATTTGAATAAAGAACCTTTTATAATTATCTTCTCATGCATTCTCTTCCTTAAATCTTAAAGCTTGGGTCTCAGTAGCGTACTCCATGTGGTAGCACGCAAGTCTGTGCAGGCAGCTTCTCTGAGTGCAGGGCAGATGTGTTCACAGCATGTGCCTGAGTACGGATTATTGCCTGATGTAAGACAAGATTTTTGAAAACTATGAAATGATAATAGTTTCATGAACTTTTTTGTTTCATAAACGCATATATTTCATGTATACTTTCTTCTTAAGGTGTGTCTGTTTCTTGTTTTGTAGCTTCATTCAGATATTGATTCTGGAGATGGAAACATTAAATACATTCTCTCAGGTGAAGGAGCAGGAATCATTTTTGTTATCGATGACAAATCAGGGAACATCCATGCAACAAAGACACTGGACCGGGAGGAGAGAGCTCAGTACACTCTGACAGCACAAGCTGTAGACAGGAACACTAACAGACCTTTGGAACCACCTTCTGAATTCATTGTTAAAGTTCAAGATATAAATGACAACCCGCCTGAGTTTCTTCATGAAAACTACCATGCCAATGTGCCAGAGAGATCAAATGTAGGTAAGTACTTGTAAATGCACTTCAGCTCCTGGCCTTATGGAAGATGTTGCATCATCAGTGCATCTTGGCTTTATTTAATTCTTATTGTCAAGAATTTTGGAAAGTAAAATTTACTTCATGCTCAGCCAGTGACTCAGTCAATTTATCTTACTTTGCTGTCCAAATCAAACCCTGCACAGCTACTAGCTGTCATGATTGAAGTGTCTCTAGATGGTTCCTAGAACAGGACTATTTCCTTCTAGGAAGGAATGTGAGGGTCCCCTGGAATTTATGGAGTGTGAATCCTCTGGAGTAAACATCACCATTCCTTTGGCAGAGCTGCATAACAAAGCTAAGGAGTTACTGCCACACTATCTATTCCATTTCCGCCTCCTGTTTGAGCTTGTGTCTGCCTCAGAGATTTCTACAGGAATGATTTCTCTGAAACTTACTGAGGAAAATGTAAAAAGAAAACTCTATTGTTTGGCTAATGACAAAAACAATACAAGGTTTAAACTACTGAGGAAAAAACCCATAACAGTACAGAGTGCTGGTTTCTATATCTTCACTGTTTCGAACATTAATCCACATCACAGCTGGTGACAAATCTTTTTGGATCGCACAAGTCTATTTTGTCGTATATAAATGGCCAAGTAAATTTTTTTTTCATTTACCGAATCTGGGGAAAAAAAAGTTAAGAAATAGTTATGCTGTATGACTGAAAGCATCCGCATGCTTCTTACAGACGTCTTTGCTTCTGACTGTATTCCTTCTGTGTTTGCTTTCCATTTTTAGGTACATCAGTTATTCAGGTAACAGCTTCAGATGCTGATGATCCTACCTATGGGAACAGTGCCAAATTGGTTTACAGTATTCTTGAAGGTCAGCCGTACTTCTCGGTGGAAGCTCAAACAGGTATTATTGAGCAGCTTATTTGAGTAGGACCTCATAACTGGAATACATTAAAATGAAGAACTAAGTATATTGACCGAGGCACTACAGTTGGATATATCTACTGATGTGTTTGAGCGAAGCTTCCTTCATTCTCTCTTGGTTCTAGCTAAGCTTTTTTGCCAGCTGGTCCCCTGGTATTCAGTAAAGCTTCTGGGTACGCTACACTAGAGAGATGATACTGTTTCTTTTGTGGTATGGTATGATATGGTATGATAAAAATGGCAGTTTCTGCGCTGAACTGGAGTTCTCCAGGGTTGTTCTGTGTTCAACTGTGTTGAATATTTGGGCTACTTTCCTTGCATAGCGTGATGCACTGTGTAGGGAAAACAGAATCTGCACCAACACTGCAAATATTGCTGTGTTTTAATGCAAGCTAAAAATGCAGTATCCAGTTTTTCCTGATGTGAATGTGTGAAAATTTGTTATGTGCCATATTTTCTTTGTATTTATAGGAATTATCCGAACTGCCCTTCCAAATATGGATAGAGAAGCTAAGGAAGAGTATCACGTCGTAATACAGGCAAAAGATATGGGAGGACACATGGGAGGCCTCTCAGGGACAACCAAAGTGACAATTACACTTACAGATGTCAATGACAACCCACCAAAGTTCCCACAGAGTAAGTAACAACTTACATTTACTACCAGGACCTGTATTTGTATAGTACCAGACATATTCAAAAAGCGGTGACTGATGGATTATCATAGCACACGTGAATAGATAAATATTACAGATTTTGCTAGTAACATATAGAACCTTAGAATCTGGATTATTTGCTTTCTGTTGCAAAGTGAGATGCTTTTTAAGGTCAAGATTACATTAGAAGGATTCCTGACCCTACAGTTCATTTTTGAAACTACTGGACCATGTTATATTAGAAATATACCTATCGTATGACCAGGGAGACATAGTTTGGATTTCTCTGTTAATGGAGAAAGAAGCCCCATTTCTTGAAGGCCGTCTTGTGCGTTAAATCGAATTGCTCAAAAATACTAGAAAATGTACCTGCCCTGCAGCAAGGCTGGGATTAGCTGGTTTACCTTGTTTGCCATTTTCATAATTACGCTCTGGATGTGAAAGACACTTTAAAAAAGCAAGTAGAGTTTATTACTCTGCTCAGACCACAAGAACTTTTAGAAATCATTGCAGGAAAATAGGAGGAAGTTAAAACAAAAATCCCTGCAGAAAGCTCTCCAATTAGACTGACAGTGTTTGAAAGAAGTCTCCAAGTGGCCTCGTGTCATGCCTTTCAGTACTCCAAGTTCATAGCTATTTGCAAGCATAGTTACGATAGTAATTTTCAAGGAACAAATCTGCTTTGTTTTTTGATGAAGATGAATAAAGGAAAGATCTACTTTATGTTCTTAAAGCTGTGTTTCTCGGGCTTGAAGTCTCTTGCTTTTCTTGGCCCTTGATGAAAGTGTTGTACAATCTATTAACAGCTCCTGATTATGCCCTTTCAGGTCTTTGACAGACCTTCAAGCGAGTGAGCATCATTTTTTATTTCACATAGCCTTTCATTTTAAGTGGTGATGCTTCATCCTTTACTCCTCTAAACACTCAGTGGATGGTGAATGTCCATAAGGATAAAGGTTAAGACTGGATACTCCTCAAGACTTATATTTACCATGGCAATACAAACTAAATTTAGTACAATTACATTTTTAAATTGGTGGTTGAAGTGTATTGCTGGTGTCAAATAAAGCAATTTTTTATACCTGTGCTATTTATTTTTCACATATAAAATTAATCAGGACTGATATTAACAGATTCAGTCTTCACAGTTGGGTGGAAGTACATTAATGGACCCACACATCTGTTCTGCAGCTCATCTCTGCATGGGTTTGTGTTGGTTTTTTTTTGGAATGCGGTGTGCACACCATCCCGGCTCACCCTGTTTCTCCTCTGAGCGACTGTTATGACACTGATACACCCTGGACATG
The DNA here is from genome assembly GCA_035590275.1 of Ibycter americanus. Lineage (NCBI taxonomy): Eukaryota > Metazoa > Chordata > Aves > Falconiformes > Falconidae > Ibycter > Ibycter americanus. The sequence continues at coordinate 13,865,352 of JAVJGI010000036.1, forward strand.
ACCGTCTCTCTAACAGCTCTTCTTCCAATGTTGCAGCTTCCTGGACCCTCATGAAAGAGTTTAAATTACATAGCCAGTCCCTAAACGTAAAAATCTACGTCAGCATTTGCTACCATTCTAATAGGAAAGTATTAAATCCTAAAAATGTCAGTTTTTACTTACCTGACAAACATACCTTTTCACTCAAATCATAACCTGGGACCCCAGTACATGGTATTTTATTGAGTAATTCCATCAAATGATGGATTTTTCTCTAGAAATTCAAGCCACTTTACTGAGTATTTTGGGAAAATATTTAAAATTATCAGAAATGTCAAATAGTAGTTACTCTACTTAATCATTCACCTCCAACTTAAAACCTTAATTTGGAATGCTTTGTAACTCAGAAACAGGTTTGACCTGTTTATATAAACATTCAAATGATCGATTTTTTTATTCTTTTCTTTTTTTATTGTACTTTTTTTGTTTTTTGTTGTTCATTGCTCAAGCACTTAATGAGTTATGTGCTTACATTTTGGGTTCTTTGTGACTGGAGTTAACGACCTATTCTGTTGACATGTGCCAATTGTTTTTATGGGTAATGAGCCAAGTCCCTGCCTGGTGTAAGTCTCCTGATGTTCCTAGGGTGCTCATGTAGCGACAAAGAGCAATTATGGAAGGGAGGATAAATTAGATTATTTTATTTTCTCATGCTTCTCGGCCCCCCCCCCAATTCATTAATGCTGATGAAGTAGCAGAAAATGCTTACATAGATTTGTACATTTAGGATTAGGTTATGTTATCTGAACTGTGGAGTGGGTTGGGAAGGTTGTGAAATCAATGCTGCCTAAAGGACAACTGTTGGAGAGAGATCTATCCAGGAACGGTATTGCTTTCCTCTGGTGCCCATGAATACGCAAGGAAAAAACTGTATGGCAACACATCTATGGGATGTTTGGGGATGGTTTTCCTACTGGAGTTTGATGAAGGAAAGCTGTTTTCTGTCTGATATGGAATGCCATACAAATTGGTATGTATTCTCTGTTGTATTAAATTTTAATAATCGTTGCTACTATATGTTCACCCTCCAAATTAAAGCCACAGAAAGCAGCAGATCTATTCTTTAGCCAGCACAGCAGAGAGGTCTTATCCAATTTGTTGTATATAGTTTATGGCTCCTGAATGAATGGGCAGAAATGTTTCTGGACTCTACGGACTTGAAGGTCATACCATGAGTCGTATGAAAGAGAATTTTCCTTCCATTTTTGTAATAACATTTCTGATATGAATGATAACCTTGATGTCACAACAATTTCTGCATTCTGAATGATTGGTTGTCTTTTTAACCCCACCCGGAACAGAGAGATACAAAGATGTTGTGTAAAACATCAGGGAGGAGGTAATGTTAGCTTCGATCAGCAACGTGCTTCAAGATTTCACCACTGACTTGCTTCTCAGAGCTCTTTATAATGTAACATTCCTTCAGAGGATTTGAAAATCTAAAAAATTACTGTGTTTATGTGGAACTTACAAGTTCAATGAGTAAATATACAACTGAAGAGCAGACTGCATACTTAAGGCAAATGCCTTTTTTTCTTCCACCAGGTGTGTACCAGATGTCGGTGTCAGAAGCAGCTGTCCCAGGAGAGGAAGTAGGAAGAGTGAAGGCCAAAGATCCAGACATTGGGGAAAATGGCTTGGTAGCTTACAGCATCATTGACGGAGATGGCATGGATATGTTTGAAATTACAACAGATTATGAGACTCAGGAAGGTGTTGTAAAGCTTAAGAAGGTGAGTAATACCTACCAATGTGTAGCATTCTTTGTTGCTGACAGAATGTTTGGTAATAATGGTTTAGCACCTAAGATCAAGTATCAGTAAATGCAATTTCACTTAATTTGTTTCTAGAGCTGTGATTAACTCTTAATATTCCATTTCCCCATTAGCTGAATTGGAATGGAAGAAAATAACCCAGAAGAGTTACATAAATACAGTACAGTGGATAAATTGCACAAACTAAATGAATTCATAATAAAACGTCACGGTAAAATACAATGCCATCAGCTTCATTGTTAATGAAGTTTTGCCTAGTGCTGATAAGTAGCACACATTCACTGTTGCTTTATGTTCGGTCTGAATAGCCTCATGCCCTATAGTTTGAATTTTTCAACTGTGCATTGTCCACAATATTGTTCTGAAGGAGTCACAGGCTATGCGAAAAGCAGCAAAAATACGGAGGTGATTTCGGATGCAATCCATCAGCGTGCTCTTTAAAAGTGTTACTAAATGAATTTTAAATTACAAATTATAAATCATAAATCTTATTCATTATTTAAGCATTATTATTTTGCCCTTTGTATCTTTATAGCTATTAATCTGTCCTGCAAATAATCAAAACTGAAAGGAGAAGGCCTGGGCAATTTAACGTGAAAGTTAGCCCTGCCCTGCACATCGGGGCGGTCTCTCAGAAAGAGACCCAGAGGTCTCCTCTGGTCAAAACTGTGCTGTGGTTCAATTGCTCTATCTGTTCTAGAGGTGGGAGTGTATTTTTTGCGAATTTTGAAATGTGGGTGAACTCTCACACCACTCAGTCCATGGTGTTAGCAGACTGTGACTTGTGGTTGGCACCTGCATGTCATTTTGAGGCTCCCAGTACTGAAACACTGCGGCCATGTCATGTTACTGACAACGCAGGTGTGCTGTGACTTTGCCCAGGCTCCCGAAAGGACCTACCTCATGGGGCATTATTTCACCTCCCCGTTGTAAAGTGCTCTGATATCTGTGGATTGAAAGAATGACAGAAATGAAAGCACTGCAAAGCATCTTCATATTTCCCCTACTATTTAAATAATTTAACTTCTCTGGGTCCATAATTTAACTTCTCACGGTGCTCCCAGTTCAAGCCACATCCATATCTCTAAAGGAATGCTTGCCATCTTGGGATAGACCAAGGCTGGCGTATTGTGGGAACCCCTTTCCTATCCATTGCTGTTTTGTGTTACCTGGAAGGCTGTATGAAGAAAAGGTTAATTTTCCCAGTAATGATGGTCTCCTGAGTGATACAGCAAGCAAAGAGCAAGACAAGGACTGAGTTGTGATATTTTGAGTGCCTTCCGATGCTGCTCCATACATAGAATGTAGCTCCTTCCATTTGAGTCTTGATGTTTTTAAATACACACATTTCAGTCTAAGCTTGTTGACAGATGCTCGCATTTGTTTGATGTCATTGAATACTAGGGCACTGCTTACTGCTTTTACACTCTAGCTTTCCTGACTGTGGAATGCCTTGTCGTCTTGTTTCTCACAGCTCTTAGATTTTGAAACCAAAAAGTCCTACAGTCTGAAGGTGGAGGCAGCCAATGTACATATTGATCCTAAGTTCATCAGCAATGGGCCATTCAAGGACACAGTAACAGTGAAGATATCAGTGGAAGATGCTGATGAGCCACCTGTATTTTTAAAGCCCAGTTACGTTTTTGAAGTACAAGAAAATGCAGCATCTGGTACTGTGGTTGGAAAAGTGCATGCCAAAGACCCCGATGCTGCAAACAGTGCTATAAGGTATGCTTCATTAGAGCAGGCTGTTTCTTTCTAAGCATTAGATTTTAGAATTGTTATGCAAGTTATTAAGATAGTGCAATAGATCTAGCACAATAATATTCTAAATTCACCCAGAATATTAATAACTTTAACCATACAGCATTGCTTTTATGTTTTGTTCCGTAAGCTACTAGCTTCTCAAAGCCTGTATCACTAAGCGAGCTGTACCATAGCTATGTCTAACTAAAATATACTTAAGGACATCTGTGTTAGGCTCTATTCTAAATTACATTTTCTATAAAATATCCTGTGCTGTTATCACGGCTTTTTTTTTTCTCAAAAGATAGATGTCTACACAGTAGATTAGAGGTTATGTTGGGTAATTGTTAAGCATTAATTGCTAATGTACAAATACACACACGCACCTACTTTCCACAGTTACATTGGGTAGTTTTCTATTTGTTTATTTTTGTTTATGTTCTCAGTGTAAATTAAATTATGAAACTCTTGTTTTGTGGGTATAGTTGACACTGCAAAGAATTGCAAGGTAAAGATAAGTAAAACTAGAGCTGTATAAAGCTGTATGAATGTGTAGATAATGGGTAATATTTACTAATCTGGTATAATTAATTAATGTTCTGAGTAATCCAAAGATCAGAAGACTTAAAAGATCTTAATGATTGATATGAAACAAGAAAACATAAATATCTCAGTAGATACTTTTATCATCTCTTATAAGAGAGGAAAATGAAGAGTGTTTTGGGGCTTTAATAGAGACTTCAAAGAACAACAGTTTTCACTTACTATAAACATTGTGATGTAATATTTTTTCTAAATGTAGAAACCAACCAGGTGAATCTCCTTTTAAAAGAACACATATCACCCTTTTGACAAGACAGTGATATTAAGGGTAACAATAACTGTACTACTTACAATTATTTAAAAATAATAACAATATAGAACAAAATTGCATGCATGAAACTACTAAGTCCTTTTATCTAATTACTGATTTTCAATCTGCTTTAGATATTCAATTGATCGTCACACTGACCTTGAAAGATATTTTATTATTAATGCAGAGGATGGCAATATCAAGACAATAAAAGCTTTGGATAGGGAAGAAATTGCTTGGCATAATATCTCTGTCTTTGCAGTTGAAGTCCGTAAGTATTTCACTGAGGTATTTTATAATCAATGGTATAAATTCTGTAGTCTTCTAATTGTCTCAGTTTGACAAGCTGCGATAAATCCCAGTAGAAATGCTTTAGCCTGTTTCATTTTCCCCTGGATACAGCTGGGATTTTGTTTGTTTTGAGGGGTTTTCCTGCTTCTGTTTCATTTTGGTTTTGCTTACTCCTATAGACAAACAACACCAGGAAGCCAAAGTTCCCGTTGCAATTAAGGTCGTTGATGTCAATGATAACGCCCCAAAATTTGCAGCAGCCTATGAAGCGTTTGTCTGTGAGAATGCTCGAAGCAATCAGGTATGCCTTGCCCACCACCTTCCCTGCGCATGAACTGCTTTCTTCAGGGTGTTAGCGCAGTTTTGTGTTGGCAACTCAAATAAGTGGTAGTAAACAAATGTTTATTTTGAAATTTTGACCTAAATATCCAAAGTACACGGAAAGGCACTTTCCTGTGTTTTTATTTTGAACTGCTATCAACAGTTGTAGATACAGTGCTTTGTGCACTGAATGCGACTGATGTTGAGTGTGAGTATCCACCATCACCTGGGCAACAAAGTGGGTTGGGAGCAGCTTGCCCATTTGTGAGCCTGTTTTCGATATTACAAAAATACTCAGCACCTGCTGGGAAGGATCGCAGTACAGTGCTTGTAGAGCTTAGCCTGCAGATTTATCCTTGAGCAGTCTGTGAGGAAGAGGGGTCAGTATCATACAGAAATATGACCCTACCTGATATCTGCACTTCTGCATGTAGTGTAGCAGTTTGAAAAGGACATTGTGCTAGCTCCCTCTGAACTGCTGAATTTTATGCAGAATTTTGTTTCGTCTATTAAGTTAACATTAACACATATTTGTATATAAGAATGTATATATAGGTGTATACTTTTACATCTATAATTCTCCATTGGTTAAATGCAATAGCAAATAAAGATTGCTTGTTCTAGTTTTGAGTCTGCTCTACGTTTATAATTGCAGACACTTTTGAGGCGTGTAGGGGGTTTCTGCCCTTTCTTTGTATTCAAGAGGTTTCTCGGAATGCTGTCTATATGTGATATATCCAGATAAGGAGCTGTTTGTTTACGGAGTACTTTTCTTTTACAGCAATTTATTACAATTAGTGCTGATGACAAGGATGACTCGGCCAATGGACCAAGATTTATCTTCACTTTACCACCTGAAATTATTCATAATCCAAATTTTACACTCAGAGACAACAGAGGTTTGTGTGAAGATTCCCTGTATACTAGAGTCCAAAGAAATGACAAAGTAAAACTAATGGCCAACATAATGTTATGCAACAGCGTTTTCATTAACTTTGACGGAGTGTCTGTTTTCCAGAGATTTAGGGGAGGAAGGCAGAAAACATACAGCTGAAATACAAGGATGTTCTTGGAATAATGTAATGCTTGTTAACTCACTTTCATTTTCTTGAATACATATTTTAAATTACATAATACCCTGCATGAAGAATCCACTGCCATTTTATCTCCCAGGAAGAGGGTGAAAAACAATGACAAAAACTTTCACTAAATGTAATTGGCAAATCACCTTGATTTAGAGAAAACTTACTTGCTAAGCCAAAATTAGCTGAGGCAGGATAGATTGTTAGGTTGCTTGTATTTTTTCACTTTGCTTGCTGTTTTTTGTAAATTACGGATCATAAGAGACGTGGACTAGATTCCTAACGGAATAAAATCACTGCCATGCTAACCTTTTGTAGGAAATATGAATTTGGATTTTTGTTGTGAAACACCCACATTGGGTGTATCTCAGGATGGGTATCCCGATTCCTTTGCCAATTTTCTGTTCATGAAATATAGTATAGCCTCGCGTTCAGATTGATGTTAAGATACAAGAAATTTGTAGGGAAAAATCCCAGGCATAGGACAGGTCAGTCATTATATGTATTTATTCTATTTATTTAATGATAATCAATATGATATTGTCATTCAATGTTCATTTGCTATTTTCCTGTATGGGGGAAAAAACTCCTTCAGCTTCTAAGAAATTGGTTTTAATTAGCAAACTTTAATGTTTGAAGGAAATTTGACTGTTTTCAGAAAAGCAGAACTCAGCTGAGCTGGTTTAAGTAATGAATCCAAAATATTTCTTCTAGATTGCCAGAAGTACAATTGGCAACATAATCCAGATACATGATTTCAGTAAAAACTTCTTTTTCTCAAGTATGATGTTGTGGCATACTTTATATTTCTGTCAGCATCTGAAGTGAGGGTAATTATCATCAGAGTCCCCAAACAAAATTTCTGTTATTCTTGAAAGATCAAAGTAATACTGTTGCCTAGTGCTTGACACTTGTACATACATAAGCAATTCGTAACAGATCCAGTGGAGGGGATATATTTATTCTCTTTAAAGTAGTAAAACACAATTTTTGAAAAACTGATGAATGTATTTTTAGAGGAAAGTAAATAAAAATGTATTCTTTGCCTGAGACCTTGAGGGCAAGTTTCTCTTTAAAAGATATTTTATGGTCACCATATCAAACTGAAAATGAATTAGGTTTTATAATCTAACAGAGGAAGCATAGGTCAGAATTGAGATGCTCTGATACAGCTGCAGGCAAATGGTGTTATGGTTTCTGACTCCAGCCAATTCCACTAATCCTTCATTTCCATATCCAGCAAATTCATTCTTTTTTTTTTTTAATGACAAAGTTAGCCCAGGAAAAAATGTTTTGTAATTGAAATGATGATGTCAGTTGAACGCAGTGATTGTACCTGACAATACTGCAAAAGGTTATTTCAACAAGACACTATATAAGGATCAAATCTTCTCTCATAATTTCGTGTCTGGGAGATGAATGTGTAATGAAATCTGTCCACTTCCATCCTGTCTGTCCCTCATTTTTGTACAGTCCTCAGTGCAGTGATGTTGTTAATTTAACTATTTCTGTGGGGTGTTTTAAAGTAAGTTGTGGTAGAGAGCAAATTAAAAACGTTAAAGTCTGATATACTTCCATACAAAAAAAACTTTTCAGAGAGAGTGTATTACCATTTGCAAGTCAAATAATTTACGTGACTATTTAAAGTTTTCTTTTTCCCCCCAGTTATAAATCTAAGTAGTGTATATATCAGGCCACTGCTTTCAGAGGGAATTGCTAGTTTCAAAGAAAAACAGCTTTCTTTACTGTGGAGAACAGTTAATAAAAACTCCAATGTTTGGGTCTATTACAGAACTTTAAAGTGAATACAATCCTATAATTATCATTTAATAGAGTTTCTTTCTACCAACTCCTAAAAGTAATCACATATTGCAGTATCCAAAAAATGTAATCACATTCTACATCCTATTAATAGCCTACTGTGTTACCAAGTTTTTCAGCTGAGACTATCTTCCGTACTTCCATAGAAAACATGAGATAATGGCTTATCACATGCTGTGATAAAACACTGAATTACTTCTGCACTGTTTACTTACATTATACCACATAAATAAACAGCACTGTGTTTGCCCAGGCTCCGCTCAATTTTACTCCCATTGAAGTCAGAGCTTCAAAAGAGTGGTGGAGGTTCATGACACTTCGCAGCAGAGAGATGGATTTTTAGCAAGTGGATTTCCTGCTTTTAATCCTGCTCTGTCCTAAAGTGAAACGCCATTGACGCGGGTTCGCTCACCCTGTGTGGAGGACTGGCACGTAGCCAGCATTGCTGGAAGGATTGCAGCCACCTTGCTTTGCCATGCTGCACAAGGACAAATTGCACCACGGTGGCAAAGGCTAGTTGTAGTTGTGTTCCCAAATCCACAGGATAGTAATTTACAAAGACTGAAATTCAATTTTGTGAGTCCACTAAAATCGGTGACTAAAATCCACTTTGTTTTAATAGAAACAAGCCCTCTGGCTCTCAATTTCAGACTTTCATAATGAAGACATTTTGAAACATATGTACAAGAAAGTGACGGGATTTTGCCATGGATTAGCCACAGCAATTGCTACTGCCTGGTAATGGTCTTAGATAGTTGGACCCCTGAAATTGCTTAGGTTTCCTGCTGAATCAGCACTCCTGTTCTGATATAGGTGGTAATGTTCACACTACAGTCAGCTTCTTTAATCTAGAAGCCTCCTTACACAATATATACATTAACAAGCTCCAAAAGCTAAGCTACGTTTGCCTGTATGTAAAGGAAAAAAAAATGGAAAACTCTCAAGAAGATCACCAGAGATAAAGACGAAACTCAAAGGTCAGGAAGATCGCTGTAAAGATCACCATGAAGTCATGCAATTTTAACTTCTAATTGTGAAGATTTCATGGAGAGTATAGGTAATCTTCACTTACAATACTTTTGGATATTGGATATCCCAGACAATAATAGCTGGAAAATGAGAGCGTGTGTATTTTTCTGGATGGTGTTGAGGTGGCTGTTTTCTTCCTTCTGTCTTGTGTTAACCCCCAATGTGTTTGTTAAGACTGTCAGTCAAGTAGCTCCCATATGTGTTAAGTAGTAGTTTTAAGCTGGTATGACATTTAACTTCTGTTTCTTGGCTTAAAAAATGCCATTATACCTGGATTATAGTTAAACTCTTGGGACTTGAAAATAATGAAAAAAGAAGAATGAGAATATTAGCTTGGATTATATATTATCTTTTATCTAGGTAAAAGAGGGTTTTTTTCCTCTTACGGATATTATGTTTCTTCTAAATGGGAGAAGTGAACATAAACAAACAAAAAAAAGTTTTAAAAATGACCTTTTACAGTTGATATATGCTAGTCCTTTTTAAAGTTTAGCCGGGCATGTTGATTGGATTTTTCTTTTTAAAAAATGTTAAAATAGAAATTACTTCAAGTTAAACCAGATAAATCAACCATTGGATCAAACTGAACCTTAGTGTAATGTAATTGACTGCAGTCGAATTGGCCAGTCTGTGTAATTGAATAATATGCTATTTTTTTCCTTATTTCTAGTTAGGAATACTATTTAAGCTGCCAAAAATCAAGTAAAATATGACATGATGTGACATGATATGACATAATGTAATACAACATAACATAATATAATATACGTAGCCAACAAACTAAATATACTAATATATGATATTGCCTGTGTTTCCTTCCATATTGGCTTTGCAGCCTCTAGGCAGTTGTAGCTCAGCCCACTACTAATGTTCATACTTTTTGCTACAAGAATAATCTGTCCTATTGCGATCTTTTATTTAACAGGGCAGATCTTTGTTCTCATATTGAGGAAATGAATTATTAAATGAATTTTAGAGAACTCTGTGGAGTAGTTTTATTCTATATCAATATATTTTAGTTCAAGTATTACTTGATAGGTTAATAGGTATTAGATGTTACATTTCTATTTATGCCAAATTGTTATAAGCCCATTAATTTAAAGTCCTAAAATAAGACTCCTATCACACAGACACTGATATCACTAAGGTCCTTTAAAAATTTGTACTACAAAGCCTAGCTGGGCAAATGTTGCGTGTAAACATTTAGGAGGTTAGAAAGACTGAAAAGAGATGAAGGGCACCTCCAAAACCTAGAAGTAATAAACAATCAGATCTTTATCAGCTTCTCTGTCCTTAGCAAACACGACCATCCTGTAAAGGAGAAGTTAACAAGCTGTTTTCTATCCAGATATTTTTGCAAGACTTCAGGATCAGAAAGACTACAGTTCTGTCACACTGAGGTAACCGTGCTGGGCATCAGGTGTGGTGGGCCTGGCAGGAGAGGTGTAGATATGGGGAGATGAATTAATCTGACATGTAACAAACAGATCTGATCTAGGGCAGTCCTACAAAAATTTCATCCTTTCTGGTGTGATCTGTAGAAGTTACTAGTGGGAGAGTCAGATAAGCAGGGTCCTAGCATAAATATCCTTCTCATCCCATTAATTGGCCCCTGTCCACGAAGTCCGGGGACAGTTTCAGGTCTTGTCCTCCATCAGGGGTACTGCCTGCAAGGCTGGTTAATATAAAGCAAGAATACTACTCTTTTGGTATAATTTATTCACAAACTTTCATGGAAATAGCAGTGATTAGATCATTAAGAGAGGTTTTATGATTTGCATTATTAAATTCTGGAATTTATGCTGACTCTTCAACAGGAAAATGATTAATCTTCTGCGGTACCCTGAGGCAATAGTAAAATGGGTACCGTTGGAGGTGAATTAGCCCTCCCTTAGTAGATAAAAGAACCATTCTTTTCTTTTTTCCCTGCCTGTTATATAGTGAAAAATACAGAACACGGCAAAACGGAACAGGTTGTGTGAAGTAAATCCTCATCCTAAACTAGTTTTTGAAGGTCTGAAAGCCACAGATATGATTGTTTCATTTTATTTACTTGAGGATGTTTACAATTTCATAAACTTTGGTTCAGTCTGAGAACTGAGAAACAAGGAGCACAATAACGAAACGCTGTCCGTGTTTCCTAGCCTGTGTCCGGTGTGGCCGGGAGCAGGAAGCACTGGCTCTCTCATCCCAGCGTTTCATGTCACACATTCCCTTTCAAATGCTTGTGCCCCAGGAGGTGTGAAGGACCCTCCAAAACGAGCTCCTGTGTCGAGGAGGCCGCTGGGCTCCCACCGCCTGCCCCAGGGAGCCCGGGGCAGGCCACCGCTCAGTGGGAACCGCTGGGATGGAGTAACACTGCAGCCCTTCCTCCTGCCACGCAGTTCAAAATGTGCCCAGACATACTGTGCGTGCACGATCAAGCTTTCTGAATTCTGTCTTTGGGAGTAACACAGGTTCTGATAAAATATCGCTTATTTTAGCGTTACTGAAACAGGTCGACACTGAGGGTCAGACCTGCTAATACACAGCAAATGTTGGCTTTCATTTGGGTGGGAGCCTCATTAACACAGGCCATTTTCGTACAGATTTCTGCCTTCCTTTCCTGCGGGTCTGACACCAAGACCAATAAATCGGGGAGATTTGGTTTTTTCCCCTCCACTGAAAGCTTTAATTCTGGAAAGAGACTAGAACCAGCTCAAACAGCAGTACCAAGGCTCAGTCATGCTGGTAGTTGATGAAGTCTTGTGAGTTTCCCGGAAAGTTACAGGAGTGCTAAAAGGAGGTACTAACAGAGAGTTTTTGTGTTCCTTGTGTTGCCCTCATCACCCTAAAATAATTAAAGTTGAGTGTGGTACTGTCTGAATGAAAGACAATACTGTAATTGCTCTTAGGTCATTAGGAAGGTGATACTTTGTACTGCTCTATTGTACAAATAATGCTAAGGCATCTGAAAATTCAGAGCTGTTGCAGCAAGATAGATTTTTTTTGATATTTAATAAGAGGATGACTTTGTGGAAAAAATAATGAAGACTATCTCTCTTTAAACAGATAACACAGCAAGCGTTCTTGTTAGACGTGAAGGATTTAGTCGCCAAAAGCAAGATTTGTACCTTCTTCCTATTGTAATAAGCGATGGTGGAGTCCCCCCTATGAGCAGCACCAACACCCTCACCATTCGGGTCTGCGGCTGTGACAGCAATGGCTCCTTGCTCTCCTGCAATGCCGAAGCCTACATCCTCAATGCTGGATTAAGCACTGGAGCTTTAATTGCCATCCTTGCTTGCATTGTGATTTTATTAGGTAAGAAAGTTCCTTACTCATTACTCTTCTATACTTGTTTGTGTTAAAAAATTAACCTTGCCTTCAGCTCCAAGATGGAGAAATGAATCTTAATTCCTTAGCTTTTATTTTTATAGGAGGTACTAATCTGCCTGGCTGAAATGCAATATACGATAACTGCAATAGCAGACACCAGTGAATTTGTCTAGGTGTGCTCAGAGAATGTCCTTTTGTGGCCTAATATCAGTTAATCAGGGACACTGTTTAAAGAAGGTCGTGACACAGAGTTTTAAGTTTTGTGATCTTCCCTGGATGACAAGTTCCTTATTGAGGTCAGCCAGGATTAATGGCTCCTGCCAGCTATTTCCCTCTGACTCCTCTTGTGTTGAAGACAAATGATTGGCTCTGAAGATCAGCTTTTAAGAAAGCGCTGTAAAGCATTTGCTGGTTATTTGAAAATATAAAAAATGTTTTAATTTGCCCATAGTAATTTATAGTCTTTCTTTTCTTATGTATTTTAAAGTAATTTTATAGAAATTTGAAGTGAGAAGGAACACAACAAGAAGGGCATGTGTTTTGAGGTGTTGCTGAAGAAAAAATTCCATTTTCATGGAAATGAGACATGGAATTAGAGTTAAGCTTTGAGCATACAGGAGACAGTAAAGTTTCATCTTTGTTTTTTTGCAGATACACATGTGACTGGGCTGCCCAAAGGCAGTGTCACAGTGTTCATGCAGCGCTGGGGGCCCACAAACGCTTTTGTTCAATTAGTCTTGCAGTAATGAGCAATTTAGTAAGAGCGATGGCATTCAGCCCAAATAGAAACCCCCAAATCAGTATGTTCAATTCTGCATACGAACATCAGTGCTTTTACCTGGCTAGGTGTGCTAAAAATTTGGATGTGTGCAAAAGCACACGATGAAGCGCAGCGCAAACCTGAGGTTTCAGTGAATGCAATAATCTGTTTAGAAAGGAGCTACTATCTGAGAGTACGGTCTAACTTGCTTTTTTCCCCCTATAGTTATTGTAGTGTTGTTTGTAACACTGAAAAGGCAGAAAAAAGAACCTCTGATTGTTTTTGAAGAAGAAGATGTCCGAGAGAACATTATTACTTATGATGATGAAGGTGGAGGAGAGGAAGACACCGAAGCTTTTGACATAGCTACGTTGCAGAACCCTGATGGCATCAATGGATTTATTCCTCGTAAAGACATAAAACCTGAGTATCAGTATATGCCAAGACCAGGGCTTCGGCCAGCTCCTAATAGTGTTGATGTTGATGATTTCATCAACACCAGAATACAAGAGGCTGATAACGATCCGACTGCTCCTCCTTATGACTCTATTCAGATCTATGGCTATGAAGGAAGAGGCTCAGTGGCTGGTTCACTTAGCTCCTTAGAGTCAGCGACAACAGATTCTGATTTGGACTACGACTATCTACAAAATTGGGGACCTCGATTTAAGAAACTTGCAGACTTGTATGGCTCCAAAGACACTTTCGATGATGATTCTTAACAATAAAGTTTAAGATTTGGCCTTAAGAACTGTGTCCAATGTTCTGAAGAATCCAGAAGAAAAGTAAGCAGGTATTTTTTTAAAAATCAAGAAAAAGCTCATTTAAACATTTAAGTTTGACAGAGAGGATTCCTTTGATAAAAAAGGACGTAAAAGTGGTAAATACTGTGAAGTACCTTTTCCTACAAAAGGCAAATATAGAAGTTGGCTGCCAACTTCACTAAAGGAAAAAACCCACTTAAGAAATACAAAATATTTAAATGAAGGAAGATGCTAAACATGAACCTACAAATAAGGGAAATCTTTTATGTATTGTGAACATCTAAATCTTTTATGTCAAAGAAGCTTCCACAAATTAGAAAAGATAACAGTTCTGAGCTGTAATTTCGCCTTAAACTATGGACACTCTATATGGTAGTGCATTTTTAAACTTGAAATATATAATATTCAGCCAGCTTAAACCCATATGATGTATGTACAGTACAATGTACAATTATTATGTCTCTTGAGCATCAAACTTGTTACTGCTGATTCTTGTAAATCTTTTTGCTTATACTTTCATCTTGAACTAATACGTGCCAGATATAAAAACTCTGTCTTGTTGCAGTGGGAGGCGCCCTATTTCTATGTCATTTTTAATGTATCTATTTGTACAATTTTAAAATTCTTATTTTAGTATACATACAAATATCAGTATTCTGACATGTAAGAAATGTTACAGCATCACACTTATATTTTATGAACATTGTACTGTTGCTTTAATATGTGCTTCAATATAAGAAGCAGACTTTGAAATAAACTGATTCTTTTTTAATTCTTGTTCTGGTTATTAAGCATATAAGGAAAAACATAGTGTTTCTAATGTCCCATTTATAGTTCTGACTAATTTACTACAATTGTGACCTTTTAATAGCCTTATTTATTATGTGTTTGTAGTTGGTTTGTTGCCTTGTTAAGTGATTATTTAAAAATCAAGTACATTTTACAAATGTTTTTTAGATTAAAAAACAATGTAATGTCTGGTGAACATTTTGTACCCTCTATCTACAGCTTGTGGCTGCTCCCAGAACACAGTAATAATCTGCATATAATACTACTGTGTTTTCTGGATAAAATTAAGTGTAACACTTTTCAGTATTTCCCATGTAATATGCATTTATCTTATATCTTAGAAATTCCAGAGGTTTCAGAAATACTTTGTAAGTGGACAGGAGTACTCTGTACTTACAATTTACTCCAGGCTTGTGAATTTCCATATCTGTGCTAAGCTTCTGCGGGTTCTAGAGACTTAAATCTGACCCAGTTTAGCTATAAGTTCCCTAAAGATTATTCTACCTGACAATTACCTTACCTGAGTAGTAATTAAGATTCTGGCACTTTTTTTTTCCTTTTGATTTTTTTTTTTTTTTTCTTCCATTTACTGCAGTAGAATAGCATCGTCTACTGATAGGAAGGCATTTTAATTTGTGATGACAGAAATACAGAGTGCTTTCAGAGTTGTTCTTTGTAATGTATGTTTTTAATCGAAAAATGATCTATAACTTTTTATATTAGTTCAGAATGAGCAAGGGATTGGAATATGTTCTGTGCATCAACATTTTCAGCAGCTGTGTACAGCTGTACTTCTGCTAAATTTAATATAGTTTGCTGTTTAGGGTCAGAGATCAGCAGCTGCAATATGGGAAGAGGCAATAAATAGAAATGATATACATTTTTCTACCGTTCATGTTACAGACCCTGTCCTTCATTTGCAGTCAGGTACCAAACTGCTTGATCTGAGAGGAAATCTGGTCTGTTGGTGTATTGCTTTTCTGAAGACCCCCCCATATATGTAGTTCGATTAAAATTTAACTCGTTAAAATTATGAATGATGTTTCAGCTCTATATTCATAACATATTCACTTGTCCCATTATATCCCTATGTTTTATAAGGCAGAGTTTGCTAAATCAGCAGATTTGCTCTACAATGTTTATTGTAATATTTCACCTTATTATAGCTGTATGCATTCTATATAATTCTATAGTTTATTATTAACTTGGTTCAAATTTCTTTGGTTGTTGATTTTTCTCTGTTTATAATCCAAAGAATATTTTGCTAGATTTGCACATTTCTCCATTATAAATTTAAATAAACATTAAAAAAATGAAATGAGTATCAATTTACAAATTAACAGATTGAAATAAAGTAAAAAAAAGTCATTTGTAGGACTCCATCCTCATTGATGCTATCTGGGTTTATTTCACTTTTGAGCAAGTTTTAGCATTAATAACTGCATTTTCTACATTTTTATGTTTAATTTTTAAGAAGGACGTTGTCGACTACATTTTTTAATAGTTTTAAATGCTTTGAGTTTTAGTCTCTATTGTTTGTAGCACTCTCATAGATGCTTGGAAATAAATTTTCTTTCCCTGCTGGTTTTGTCCTTTTTCATTTGATTATTTTTCCCCTTCCCAGTGACTATGCAATTATCATGGTGCTTTATTAAGTTAGTCTTGCTAATCTCAGCCAACACTACCTCTGAAATGCTGGGAATTATACTCATTACGTATCATCTGCAACACCCCAAATGAACAGCGTGTTTTGGCACCACAACAGGACATCTATTTGTGTTAAACTTCACAGCAGTGGTCACCGGAGTCTCAGGTTTATAATCTGAGAGTGTAAAAACCAGCCCAGCAGCGCTGGGTTAGTCCCTGACACAAATCAGAAAGGACTGTGGGCTGGGGCTCGTCCCTCATGGTGCTCCCAGAGATCTGAGCAGCCCGAGAAAGGATTTACTTCCACGAGTTACTTTAGCGCAGTGGCTGGCTCTCTTCCCGACGGAGCTCAGGGAAGGACTGAGCCTCATGTCCATGGAAGGCAACAGAAAGATTAATTACAACTTCAGTGGGTTTGAAGACAAACCCTAATTAAAAGGAGGATCACCATGAGTGAGCCAGGTAGGTAAGGGACAGCAGCAAGTGCAGGTGACGTTTTGGCCTCTCCTTTCCCTCTTGTGAGTCCTGTCTGAGGCATCATTTGGCAGGGGGACACAACGAAACCACTCCAAATCCCCTCAGTAGCAGACAGCATGACACTACCAAGAGTGATGTTTGTTCTGTGAGTGGAGCACACGCATGTGCTGTTGGCAAAAACACACGGCTCCTTGTCTAGCTGCTTATTACCAGAAGCATTTGCATCTGACACGCTCCCCATCTCACGTATATCCACCGTGCGTTTGTACACAATTTCTCTCATCACTGGCAAGAAGCAATTAGGTATGCAAGTTCTGCGCTGGTTGCTAAGGGAACTCTCAAAACTTACATTGATATGGAAGAAGAGGGTTTGTTTGGGATATTTTAGATTGCCTCTGTCATGTTCTTGCCATTATGTCAAGCGGTTTTTGATACCGTGTCAAGGGGTACAAGCTTGCCACCAACATTTGTGTAATCCTGTGCGAGATCATGCCTCAGAAACTGATACGACCACAGATGAGAACATCTTTTAAGTAATTTGCATGTTTTCTTGGCTCCATATCATTGACTGACTGACAAAATAAAATGCTGAATTTTACCATGTTGGCACTGATAAGCTTGCAGAAGCAGCGAAGAATAAGAATTTAAATCAGGCTCAAAAAGAGGCAACCTTAGCTTTCCTGGAACCAAAAGGCTGGAATACTTTTATGTCTTCCCCATCCAGGAGAATTCTCAGAATTACATGTTTTCATCGAGAGGCTCAATAACCAGCAATCTAGGTAAGACCTGTGCAGGTTTCCGCTTTGGTGGCTGATCAAGGCACTGAGCTACTGTAACAAAAGCTGAACAGTCAGCACCAGAATCACATTCTGTATTTTAAAAAACAAAGAAAGAGAAGAGAAAGGAATGGCTTGTGAAAGGGAATGAGTGAGCTTGTCAGAATTGGTTAGATGCTAGTCTCTGGAGATTTGCTATTGCTTTCACTAATTTGGGCTGAGACTGGAGATCAACAAGTTTGACCCAGTTCCAGGTCAGTGAACTGGCCCAGGCAGGCTAGTGAATAAGTTTTCCATTATTTAATATCGCTAATCTCAGCATTCAATAAAGAAGGCTGTTTCAGATCCTTGACTGACCAAGCTGGGCTGGCTATGAATATCCGTCATAAGAAAAATGATTTTCACCAACCCTGATTTGTAGATTCATAGTCATTTGAAAATCATGCTGCCTGTACCTCCGTACAATGTCCTGGGCCTTGCCTGCTCACCAGCTTTAGCTCTGTAAAACTACAGAGTAAAAAAAAATTATCTCTGCAAAACTAAAAAAAACCTCAGTAACTACAAATTCTGCTTCCAAAATTAGGTCTCCTGCCTTCTCACAGCTGAGGGAGCGCAGAAGCTGTGACCTGACTCACAGATAACAGCTTTGCGCATACAACAACGTCATGTGCACATACACACCATGGTCGTTGCCAGTGTCCAAGACCTCCTGGGCAGGTGATGGGCCGTACACGACAGGGGCCAGCGCTTATCCATGTGGGGCTGCTGCAGGGTACATGGAGCATTTCAGGTTTCTCCATGGAAAGAAAGAAAACATATGCCCGAAGAGGGGGAGACTTGCTTGGACTGTGTGTGGCTTTACCAAGACCTCTTTCCAGGTCAGAGACGTGCCCTTTTCATGAGTCTTTCAGACTTTCTATAGAACGCAAATTCCAATAATTAAATATTACATGGGGCAGGGCATCAAACCTGAGATTATCAAAGTCCTTACGAGCTCTCTAACTGCCAAACTCAAAACCTGATTTATATTTTCTTTTTGAATTTGTACTTGTTTAATCCATTTGTGGTTGTGTATAACTGCATCAAGAACAGCACCAGCCGGGCTGGTGGGCACAGCACTCCATGGCTGGAGCAGGGCAGGGGAAGGTGCTTTGGAGTGGCAAATTCATAGCTGGTATTGATGGAGAGTAAAACATCATCTGCTACCCCATACTGCCAGGAGGTGAAAAGGAATAAACACATCTCTCATTTGCTGCATTTCTTTTTCCTTTTATGTTTGTAAAATCAGTACAAATACATAATTACTTACCTTTCTCGGTCTAGGGGAAGACGTCTGGTTTATCTTGAGTCCTCTTGGCTAGGGCTGTTTGTTAGGCTCTTGATTGTAGGGATGCTCTTTTAAAAGAAATAGAAAAGCTTAATATTTTGACCTTTAACAGGTTTAAAAACTAGAAAGAGGAAAAATAATTAAAAAAGGCTTTTAAAGCTATCCTCCAAATTTTAAGACATGCCTAGCATTTTTGGTGGTTAGTGAAAGAGACTTAAACTTTGTGACTGCTTTGGACTGAAGTTACTGATTGCTTTCCTTTTTTATTAAAAAAAAAAAAGTGAAAAGCATATTTATTTTAATTGACCAAATCCATATGCTGTTCTCCAGGCCTTTTTGCAAAAGTGAAGGGTTTATTTTGTTGTTGTTGTTGTCTCCTTTTCCAACCTAAATGATTCCACGAATCCATGACTCACTACTTTGGCTGCCAAGGCAAATTTCCTCCAGCTCTAGCACCAGCAGGCCTTGCAGACATACCACTCCTCTCACAAAGCTGCTTTATAAATATGAAGCACTTCTGTATTGTTCTTTGTGATATATGGCGGTCTTAGGGGGGCCGGGCGTGCGTGTGGCTCTTTTTGTTTGTTTTGAAGCTGTGATGCTTTCACTTCCACGACTATAAAATTGGCTTTCTACGTTTGCATGCTGTGCTCAGTGCTCTATCTCTGGGTGGTAAGGAGCAATTTTTCAGGGAGTAATAAACTCCCTCATACTTGGCAGGGCGTCTTTGGAAAGCCCCATTGTTCCTCTGCTGCCAAAGATGGCCTTCTTTCCAGGAGACTATTCTCCCTGCTGCAGCCCGAGCTCATATTTTCCTTCTTATTAGCACACTGAAGAAAGTCATCATTAATCAAATGCAAGCACATTTAGCAAAGTTCAATGTGTATGAAAAATTTATGTCAACCTTTAGGCTCTATGACAGCCCCAAGGCTTCACTTAATAAGTTCTATAATGACTTACTGTTAATGGCCAATTCACATTATCTCTTTGAGGTCTATTGGGCCTTTCAGTAACATTTTCTATTATTGATTACGGAGCTGTTGTACCTTATCAAGACATAAGCAAAACTGTTGTTTATGATGTTCTTTGCTTTCTAGAATGGAAAGTTGGATGCTTTAAACTAAAAATTCACAGAACATCATTTTCTCTCATGTTAATTTATGTGGCTCTAGGACATTACAATAGTGAATGAAAAAGTAGCTATTTGTGGGGGGCTGGCAGAAGCTCTTGGAAATTACTAGAAATTTGACATATCTTGTCCATTGATTTAGCAGAAATCTACACTTCAAAAACTGTCATCATCCAACCATCTATCACCCTTGCTAACAGTCTCAGAAGAGGTCAAAGACAGAATGGCTGACTGCCCTAGCTTCTGCAGGTTTGGTTGCTAATGAATCATATTTAAGCTCAGACATTTAATTTCTTTCAGAATTTTATCTGGGGAAAAAAATATAAAATTCAAAGGGAAAGGTTTCTGACAACTGAGCACTGCCTATTCCTGCGGCTTTACACAATGCTCCAGCAAATGCTTTTCACTAAACACAATCACTTAAGATTGCTCAGTACTCAGAATTGTATTATTTTCTAAAGCCTAGATGTTGTATGGACTTACTATTTAGCACAATGTTTATCACTGTGAATAAATAGTAGCACTCATAATAGTAAGTATAATGAGGTAACACTACTGTAATCTAAGTGATCCCACACTACTGGAAACTAGTGTCTCTCACTGTGTTGAAACATCATTAAATGAAAGAATATGAACACTTTACGTGCCTACACACACTGCTACTGCACCACAGACTACTCTGAAGTGGCCGGTGTCACGTAAAATTCTTTTCATGGAGAAAAATTCCTCCAATAACATGTAAGCATCTCACTAAGAACTGCTAAGATGGCATATTTTTTTGTCATGGCCACCCAAAGAGAACTGATTGTATGTTTCATTCACGTAAGTAATAATATGCAACTGTAGTAAAGGGAAAAAAAATAGAAGATGAAAGTAAATAAAGCTGTAGGACTTGCTTTAAAACATTCGGAAAAAAGCCAGAAGAAAACAGCAGGAATTCATTGTATTGAAAGATACTGTAAATCACCAGCCAGGTCAGCACCTACTATTGAGCCACTATAACACACAGATAAAAACAGAATTCTGTCTTCCTTGCTGTCCCCTCCTCCCCTTTCCCATCACACTTGCAAAACTAAACTTGCTCCAAGTGCAGAGATGATGCAAGGTCAGAAGCCACCTTACTGAACACACCACCACACCAGCACCTAGAACACAGATCGGAGGCATATATATTTTTTTTTTTTTTATGTGCCCAATGTTGCACTGTAAAATCACTTAATACTAACTGGATCGATCTGTAGATACATGGCACGGATTTTGCATTACAGCTTCATGTTTCTGATGCTGGCCCAGCAGCCCGGTGGTAGAAGAAGTGGACAAGTACATTCAGAAATCTGCTGGCTGCTTTTCAAGTGAGATCACAGTATAAACAAGCTATTTATCACCAAACTCTTTAAAGAATTAAAAGCTGTGCATAACCCTGAATATTCCAAGGAGACTATTGCTGGTAAACTGCTCTCAGCCATAGCGGATAATCAGAAACTTTAGCAAAAAAGCTTTGCTAGTAACTCTGCTACAAAATAAAAAGGGCATCTGTACTTGACTGTAATAAAAAGCTAGTGCAAAATGTCTGCATGATACTGACAGAGACCAGAGTTTTAATGAGAGCTGGGGAAAAAAAGAACGACTAGAATTTCTGAATGTTTATTTGCCCTTGGTGGATTATGAGATAATATGAAAGTCCCGGCTTTTTTTAGTGCGGAGGTCAGTATGGAGTTGTGCTAATGAAAGTGCGTTAGACTCCCACTGCACCTATAAAATTCAGAACCTAAACTAACCCTTCCAGTGCTGTGCGTGAAGCCACGTGCTGGCGATTCACTGCAGAATGGCCCCTTCCCACCACGCATACCAGAGGTGAGCCAGATGTAAGAGCCAGCTGTTCTGTTTATTTGGCGCTGCAGAGGTTACTGCAAAACCCGTCTCCAAGAGCCTGGACTGCGTCCTTCCTTGTGACCTCCCTCACAAGCCTCAGGCGTTATCATTCTTTGCTACCAATTTGTGTTGGCTGCGGAGTCTAAGGGCAAAATTTATGAGCTATTCCCAGGAGTCATAAGCTGGAATAGTCACTGACGAAGGAGGGATTCAGGGTGCCGGGGCACCCGGGCTGCCCTGGGAGCAGCGTGCGTGTGCCAGCGGCAGAGCTGCATCTGCCGGGAGAACAACGTGCTGTGACCAAACCATCAAAAACCACCACCCCTGCGGCTAGAAAAACGCTTTTCGTTTTGGGGAGTCAGGAAACTGGTGAAGAGGAGCATTTCTAGGAATGCCGCCTGCTTGTGAAGGCCAGGCGGCAGCAGAGGGGCTGAAGCAGAGGCAGCAGGGGGAGGAGGAGGAGGAGGTGGTGGTTCACCTTCAACCACCCTGGTCTCCCTGCGCTTCCTTCACTACTTGTCTTGAAAGCAGTTTCAGGGAAGAGTGGGAAGATAAAAGATTCCAGCGAAGTATTTTGTGGCTGATTGGTACAACATCACATAGGGAGAGAAATAGACATCTCAAGACAGGCAAGATAATCTGAGCGTGAACGAAGGTGGAAAGGGGATTCGGTTCCCAGCGCTCGCCTCAGCCCCCATTCCCCAGCCAGCAGTTTGGTTGCATTGCTGTGATGGAGGTCTGACACTGAAGCACGGACAGGGGAGACAAATCAACGTGGGGAAGAGGTTTGCTTCTGTGCTAGAAGGAAGAGGGCTGCTCTGAGGCCCTGCAGATCTGTCGGGGGCGCAACTTTTTAAAGAATCTAGAACACTACTGACATCAAACATAACCCTGCAGCTCTTAAAATCCCTTTCTCTCATAACCCCATCTTTAAGAATAGTGACAGACCCCTAGAAAACTTTCATCTGTTCTCTGCTGGGTCCCTTTGGCATCACATCACGTTCTGGGAATCCCCTGTTGGGTTAATACAGCTCTGCTGTCATAGCGGTGAGGGAGTCAGGGCAGAACATTGCTATAAAGCATGGTATAGCCTTGAAGTGCTTCACTCGCCAAAGCTTCCTTCTTCACAGCTGAATGGCAGTGAAGCGGGGTGTCCAGCAGGTACAAGGCTGTTGCACTTAATGGGCCAAATTAAGAGTTATTTATCTGCCAAAGAGCCTCTGTCACTCTCCCAGAAAATTCAGAATTAGTCATTGTCTGTCATTCAAATCCCATCATCATTTAAAGTCAGAAGACCTCATTGTTTGCATTGCTTTATTAGACCTGATTTCTGACACATGAACTCCTCCTTTCTCTGAGGTTTCACCAAGCACAGTTCACCATGCTTTTCTTACTCTATTCATGCTACTCACAGGGAAGATTACATGCTTGATTTGGTGTCTGGTTTTTTGTTTTTTTCTTTGTTGATATTATTTAGACTACATTTAAAATGTGTTCTGCTTGCCACCCTGACTACTCCATTAATATCCTTGCCACAAGCATCCAGAACTCAGTGTATTACTCTCCGTCAAGAAAATTCAGGGATAATTTCAGTTAAAGATCAGTGTTGTCATGGAAGAGCATAATATCACTCTCATCAGTTTTATGAATAAATAGGGTGAATACTAAGTCATTGCTCACTTCTGCAGGTCCTTCTGGTTCACTTGCAGAGGCTACAAGGAGCATAGATATTGCCTAAGCAATAAGGGCAGTTTGTAAAGTTTAGGGCCCATATTAATCACAAATAAGGTCAGAGGAATCACTAGAGCTATGCTAGGGAAAAAGGTGGCCATATGCAAATTTAATGCAGAATAGTCTCACCCTGCCAAAGAAAAGAGAAAGAAAAACACAGAGGGTTTTAGGCACTGCCAGTGCATATTATTCAACTTTCATTAGCTCTCCTAAGAACAAGCCAGAGAATTGAATTTGGATTCTTGCTGCAATGCTAAACCGCAGCCCATCTGTTTTCCATCCCCAACAATGGAGAGACCAAAATTTATGCAAAAAAATTTTGCTCTAGGATTTGAAGGTTTAAATAGCAGTTACCTCAAAATCTGGTGCATCGCCCCTCTTTCAGAGATGCATTTTAGAGAAGCGTTTTGTGTTCAGGCTTCTTACGCCTGTGTTTGAACACTGCTTGAAGTGAGTCAGGAGTTTTGCTTGACAAACGGTTGCTGTGATCCAAGGCCCATATGGCTTGTTTTGGAGTGTGTAAAGGTCATTGCTTCTGTTAATACAACTAGTACAAATACTTCCCTGCCATCTGACGATGTTCCTCCTCATTCAGATTGGCAGCCATTTCCCCCCCCACAATCTGGAATTTCCTTTCAATGTGGGTTGTTGAAGTGGAGATGATAACAGTTTTAAAATCAAAGGTTGAATGCTTCTGTTGAGTTATACTTGGAACCGACCATGTTCTGTACAGTGAGAACATCCCATATGGAAAGGACATATGTGTTGGATACAATAATACATAAATAGTGGATATAATTTTATGTAACCCTTATATTCTTATAGCAGTTACATATACTTCTGTAATGAGACAGGTGAAATAGATGACTTCAATACTGATATTTAAGTCCATATGCTGAAATCTTCCACAATAAATAGGGAGTTTCAAAGACAGATTTAGTTGTTCACTATTTTTCAAACGTTTGCATTGACACAAGACACACTTGAAAACCCTGTTGACATGTTCTTACATAACACCACCGCAGACAGCACTGTAACTTCACAGTATGAGATCCACCCTGGATGGACACACACACTCATAAATTGGCAAATATAAACTACTTAGACTCATTTTCCCCCGAATTAGTTTAAAAACAAGTTAAGTTTTTGGAGGAGCAGAGTAGGTGAAAAGTTTCTGTGAGAATGTTGAGAGCTAAGATTAAAAGAATCCTGACAACTGCTTTTGTCATGAAATTTCAGCATTGCTAAGATTTGGAGCTGGGATGTGGAAACTGGCAGGAGGATAACCATGTTGTCCCTGATCTACACTTAGCTCTCCCTAAGAAAACCCAAGCAAATGTAGAAAATGTATAAGCTTCAGAGGAGAAAAAAAAAAACCACAACAAAAACACCCCCCACAGTGTGCAGATGGTCAGTGAAGACATGTTAGTACTTGGCAGCTAAATTCTCTAAAGAGTCTGGGCAGAAAATTTTCTGACCTTTTCCTTGCCCTCCCCAGGCTCAGCACCAGCCCCCCCCCAGACAAGCTTGAGCACTGAGCTACCTGTAAGGGCCATTAAAACAGGATAAGGGGGGGTGGGGGTGGGTGGGGTGTCAAGTTATTAACAATTCGGTTTATTATAAAGGAGTTCAAATAGGTTTTCTTAAGAAATTATAGTCATTTTATGAACCTGCATTGCTCAGTTTCAGAAGTCAGGGAACAGCGACTATATGTTTCATGCTCATAGTAAATTAGTTGCAATCATCTTTTCCTCATGACCACTGTATTACTTTACAGAACTTTCCAGAAATTGTAGTAATGCTTGTTTTTCCTTGTGGTGACCAAAACACTAAAACTAGTTTTGCTGGAACAATTTTTTCAATCTTATTCTTCTAATTTTTCATCTCTTTTTTTCCATTTGTCTGTCAGTATATACATTGACATTGTTTTGTGAGAACTTTTTGGGGAAGAGGTCTGGGAAATACGTTATTCTCTTAACATATGTTCCCTGGAAATTAATCACCTATCAGATGAAGAACCTAATGGTTTGTGGCCATGCAGTTATTACAGTCACATTAAGTGCTGAAATGTAACTGCCTTTTTTCAACACTACTCCAATAGCCAACAAGCCTTGTAAAAGAAATCCGCATGCTTATTCTATGCTTTTTTATATATCTGATTAAAAAATTAGCTCAGTGTTTTAACTGAGCCGTGTGCCAATTTTATATAAAAGAAGCATTTAAAAGACTTCAAAGCTCTGTTGATGTCTAGTGTGGGCTTAAAAAAACCCCTAAATCTGAAGTGTCCTTTCTTTTTCTTTTTTTTCAAAGCATTTCCCGAGATCCTCCTTGTAAAAGGATTTGCGCTCCATGAACCTATTTGGAAGTTTCCATCTTCTTGTGGAACTAAGCAATTTTTTTCTTTGCTTGTTTGTTTGTTTCCTACCTAAATAATTGAAAATTCTGTGAATCAAACTGAATGCAAAAAAGAAAATCCTACAGTGCATTTCAATGGCCAGACCCAGGTTATTAAAGAATAGATTAACACTGCAGAATGGGAATATTTTATCAGCATGACCACTGCAAACCAAAGTCTAGCTTACTGTACTACATGCAGGAATAAGAGTGCTTCTTCTCACCAAACAAGTCATTCCTTAATCAACAACTTTACAGCCTTAAGAAACAAAAAAACCTGAATATTTCCTAAGCACTTAAAAGCCAAGTTATAAAAAACTAAACTAAGCCTTTTCTATATAACAACCTTATTATAACCATTATTGATATGATTAGGCCTTTATACTACATTAGTGGGGATTTTCACACCAAACAAAAATTAAAGAGCAAATTTCCATAGGTTCCCTCTACAAACCATTAGGTAAATTATAGGAGGAGCTGTAAAGAGCCTTCTTGCACCCTCCTGCTGCCTCCCACACACTCTCAATGTACTGTCTCTGGTGCCCATCCGTCCTTCTGTGCCATTTAACTGGTAGAAA
>JAVJGI010000036.1:13891970-13915926 GCA_035590275.1 Ibycter americanus
TAGAAATATTATTTTTTTTTTTTTTAATGGAGTTAAATTCTGGCTGGTTTAATAAGCTGAAATGATAAAGCAATAAGAAAACTAAATAACAAAAATTCCTGGAAGCCACCCAAATTGGATGCAACCTTTTACTCACTGTGACGATGACCCTTCACTGTTACCAAGTCCTCTGATCACTGCAGGGAGGTGCTATCACTCACTGACGCAAAAAATTCAAGTAGCCTTTTGTACAGTGCATGGTTGATTCTGCAAGTCATCCTGTGTATTATCTTTTACGTCTTTCCCTTTAAAAATATTCAGGGATACTGCCAAGCTTGTTCCACAAGTCATTTCCAAGTAAAAATGTGTTTCTACTTTTTTTTTTAATGTACATATCACTCATTGACTCACACTGACACATGTGCATATAACTTCACATTTCCAACAGATCACTGCATATTTTGGCAGCCTTCAGTTACGTGTTATTAAGTTACTTGTGTTTTCACAGGACTGACTAATTGTATTGATAGCCTTTAAACATTGCTCCTATAGCAACTGCAAAATTTTGAGGTACTTCAAGTAACCAGAAATTTTAACAACACTGATACTTAACCCATTATTAAACAGTAATAACTACCACAGTTAAAAAGAAAGAAAAGAAAGAATGCACTTACCAAAAAAATCCCACACCTAAAGCTTTGCTTATCATAACTCTGCCATAACAGTCTTCAAATACCAGTTTCTCCAGCCTGCCACAGCACCCCCTGAAGGGGCAGCACACCCATATGGTATATCAGCTCCTCCTCCCACTTTTATATCACCTGCAGGTTGAGGGTGTGCTTGGTCCCAGCACCCAGGTCATTAATGAAGGTGTTAACCACCCTGGAGCCGCCCAAATTAAAAGCAGCATCAGGAGCCAGACAGGAGCTCCCATACTGGTGCCATCAGAGCTGGCTCCTGCATCACTGAGCAGCATGCTGCATAGCCACTGGTTTCGCTTCTGGTCCACACGTTGTTCTTTACTAATTTATCTTAAAAAGTGTGGCTGCTGGCACGCTTGAGGTACAGCTAACACATGCAGCCAGGCTGAGCTCATCCTCACCCACTGCAACCCAGTGATAGCATCAGCCGAAGCCTGGTCTTCCCACCTCTCACGCTCTGGAGCAGCTGCGTGACTTGGGGTTCTGACATCTCCTGTACACCACTAGACTGAACATCTCTACAGATATGCCTTCAGCGTTCTCTTGCTCGCTCTTCTATTCCTTGAGGCTGCAGAGGAACAGAAATCTGACTCTAAAGGCTCAAAAGACCTCCAAAAAAAAAAAAAAAAGACCCTACATTTATTATTTTTTAAATCTCAGGGTTTTCAGCTCATCAGTTTAGTAGGCCTGACTCACTGCTTTTGATCTCTTGGGGTTGGCAGTTGGGGAAGCAGATTTCATTACAATAAAAGAACAGGTGCCATTCATATTCTTAACTCTCTTTTTTATATCACTGCATAACATACATCTGTCTTGCTGCTACAACACAAACCAGAAGCCGTGAGCACTATTTGCTGATTATTCCACACCATTTTTCTTAAAAGCAGGACTGTTCCCCTGTTCTGGTCAAACTCTAATTAACAAAGTGATAGCATCACTGTAAAATTGTGCAATTCCTATTTTAAATAATGTTTAGTGTGTACTGCTGCCCTTTTCTGTCAAAGTGTTACTGTGTGTTTTGGCACAAAGATATCTGCATTTCTATATCTTCTACCAATTTTACAAAGGTTTTATAAGGCTTAATGAATGGAAAATGCCTTGAAAAGCTGTAGATAAAAGGCAATTTTGAAGGCAGTCATTAGTAGTAAATACCCTCATCAAAATTTCTCTTGCTAATCCTTTATGCTCTAGCTGTGCAGACTGTGCTGACAGCACAAAACTACCATTCCTCCAAGGTTATTCTAATGCTAACTTACAGGCGACAACTATAAGAGTCACTTATATTTATAACTTTGCTGGCACGAACGTCACTCTCTTACCAACTTTGATCAGTTTAAAGTATGCCACCTTCACACCACAGATCAATAGCAAAAAGAAATTCATAGACTTTCTAATAGTCCCACCATTAAAACTAATATTGTGTAACTGGAAATCAACTGCTTCAATTAATGGGAATATATGGCTTCATTTTGTAGGCACAACCTTTACATTTGAAAGTTCGGTGACATATGGCTTCCCAATGGTGCTATAATTACACCATGCCTAAAAGTCATCATTAGTTTAAAATGTGGAGGTACTTTTTTTTTTTTTTTTTTTTATAATGAACAATCTTGTGCTGGTTGAGAGCGCATGAGTCTTTTCTTTTAGCATCAGTTTCAATGGAACTCATTCATTTAGTTCACAGTTCCTCCAGTGGCTGCTGCATACCCCTTGGCGTCAGCGTGGGATTTCCCAGCTGACAGCCGTACCTGTGAATTGCAGACTTACAATGAGCCGCTTTGAAACGGTCTGTAATTCTAAGACAATGGTGTGTTGGTTTCCATTGGGTCAAGGGCAATGTCCTTTCCAACGCTGTAATTCAAACTCTGCACCCCAATGGTCTTCTCCTGCAAGAAGGGAACAGGAAGGTTTAACACAGGTGGGAGGCAAAATGAGGCTAATTGAGACAGGTCCTAAATGACTTCAAAAAATGTATGGGTGAGACTGATGGTAACCTGGCGAGAGGAACCATCAGAGAAGCAAGAGATGAAAAGGCCCTCCAAGGGCCTAGCTGCAGTTGTTGATTACCAAAATTTGCAATATAAAGGTCATTTTTAACCGTCGCTCTTCTGTTAGACACCCATATGAACTTGTGACACCATGAGCATCTGGCTGTGTTTGATCAGGACGCTGCTCATGTTGCATCCAAATTAAGTGGCTGGCTGGTTGTTGGGTTTTTTTTAATTGAAGAAATTGTTAGATTTGTCAGAACAATGCTTTTAAAGTTTTGGGGGGACAGGAATGGATTAGAGGCTTACTAGAGAACAAAAGTATTTACTCTGATCTGCAATGAACACTTCCTTTTGGATTTCAGTATTTTAAGAACACCTTTGTATGGTTCAGAGGGAAAATTTACATAAGCTTGAAACAAACTTCCAAATAAGAACTAATGCAAATGGAAACAGAGAGATGTGTTTAAAATCTCTCAAAACTAAATGTTTTGATTTTTGTAAGGTTTTGTGGTTTTTTTTGGGGGGGGCACGAATATTTCAACTAAAGCAATATGTGATTTGAAAATGCATATCAATGTCAAGTGTCTGCATTTTTCACACAGTTCTAGTAATAGTCTGTCTTTTGGTTGTGCAACTTGATAGCTGTGGGTCTTGTAGATCATCTCACCATTTTGTTACCTCAGACAGACACTTTAAACTGAATAGAAAAACCCAAACCCAGTCACATTTCCAAAGAGGTGGTAGAGAGGCATCAATATTGCTTCAATCAGAGAAATGCATTTGGGTGTATTCACTTGCCCTCACCATACCACTGAATACCTACGAAAGACTTGCAGGTCTTCTTAAAAGCATTTGAGCCTGAGGTCAATGGAGAGGGAAAAGCCATTTTTGGTCTTGCACTACACATGTTATTAAAAACTGAGTAACACCAATCAGCCTCCGCCATCTGCCTGTCAGTCCCTCTATGAAAAAGTTGTCTTGTCTCCTATTACGGACTAAATGATTTTTACCAGTCATTTTTATACCTTCTCTTTCCTTGTCAGGCAGCTGCCATGCGGTTAACAAAGCACTTGAGCTAGTGTTTCCCTGAAGTACAAATGAGGACGGCTGGCATGATACCACTTGCCAAGGCCAAGGCTTGGATGTCGCCTGAAATTTGGAAAACCCAGACGGAAAGCTGCACGAGGGCCATGGCAGGGTTCTTGCTCACGCTGGCTGTGTCTCAAGGTGTGTATGGTGCTCTTGCTAAGTGGGCTTGAAGTAATGCAGACTCTGGTGCTTTTCTATCCTCTTTGCTGTTAATTATTTCTTGAGTCCACTTGGCTATTATTCAGCTTCATTTTAGATGTGTCAGAGAGAGAGGATTAATGCAACTGGGCTGAGGGAAGGAAATGTTCCTGCAGTGAGACAAGAGCAGGTAGGAAAACGCTGTGCTGCAGGAGCACGTTGAGCAGTCAGGCTAGCACAGACTCAGTGCGGAATCCCACAGGATTTTGTCTGAACTTGTCCTGAAAGAAGCTGTAGGAAGGGAAATGTTCATGACTCATTAGTACTGTGTGAAATATTTACGTGCACCGTCTGCGTGCCTCTGGTTAACTCAGTCTGTAAGAAGTCCCCCTAGCTATTTGAGCCACATGAATACTCCTCCTCTATTTTCTAGAGATTCCTTTTCAATTAAGAAAAGCTGCTGTTTGCTTTGATGCACAGATCTCTAACTACTTCTAAGCTTCACCCAGCTCCCTCACCGCTAGCTCGGGAGCGTTTCCCCAGCCCACACACGCTTCCCTCCCGGCGCGCAGCCTGCTCAGCCTTCCAGCACACGAACCTACATCTCCCCGGCGCTCTCCAGCCCGCGCCACGCGCCCACCGGCAGCGCTCCCGGCCTCCCGCGCACATCCCTGCGCGCACCTCTGCTCTGCTCCGGAGCTACAAATGCTCTCACGCACCAGAAAAGCACAAGAGATACCCACTCTTACCAGATTTCACCTGGTATATCCAAGTAAAATCCCTGAGGACAGTCATTAGGCAATGTTAATTATGGTAATCAGCCTACCCAGTCTGACCTAATTATAAATAATTAGCTTATCCCTTTATTTCCAAGCCTTTCTCCCTAGTGAGACTGTACTTTTAAGATTTTAAACTAGCAAAACTTCCCTCACAAATTTGCTTTCCAGTTGTAGCAACCTTGACATTAAAGCCCTAAGGCCGTAAGAAAGACACGGTCAATATCTCACAGACCCGGGGGAGAAGAAGGGGCCTTTGAAAACTTAAGGAATTACAACCATTATTTCTTAAGCTATTTCACTCATGTAGTGTATCTGGTGGGAATTTTTAAGATAATTATGGGCAACAAAATTCCACTAGATGCCCATTTGTGTTAAAAAAAATAATATCTTAAACGCCTTTCTAAAAAATCTTGTGCCTTTGTATTATAGTGATGCTTCTCAGAGCCAGTGTAGGAAAGCAAGTAACCATGGCACAAGCTGTCATTGATTGCAGTTATGGCACATAGTGCATAAGACCTTTTCTTACAGTACCCTCTGGCCATTCTGCCTGGTTACAGTAATGACAACAGTGTTAAACAGATTATTTGCTTTCAGTGAAAGAATGTAGTATTTTTATTTTTGCTGCTTCAAGCAGCAAAGATTTGTCTCTGTAAAATGACATGTACTAATCCTCAGCTGTTCTTGAAAGACCCACTCTATATGAAACTACATTGTTTTCTAGGTTTATGTTTTGCTGCTGTCCTGTTGCATATTGAAAATGAGTGTGGCACATGTGGGTTGCGTGTGATCTCTTACAAGTAATGCACTTGATGTAATTAAAAGATGCATCCTTGTAGTCTCAAAATGTCTCTCCAAATGAATCCTCTGATGAAAGTACTTTGAGCAGCTTTCTAAATCCTCCTTCTTGGCCCAAAGAAACACTTTTTCTTGAGTTCCTGTAGGTGATTTTCAGTTATGTAGGCACCCCCACGCCAAGCAGTATGTACCTGACGTTTTGCCTTTTCCACCTGCAGGTCTCTGTCTGAGGCCACCAGTTAATGCACTTTACTGTGTAACAGAGCATCCATGGGATGAGGAGCTTCTAATAACTGTTTCTAGGCTTTGCCCACCCATGTCTGAGAGATGCTGTAGTTGTTTGTCCTTTTCAGACTCCATGCCAAACACAAGTTTATGCTGTCATGCACTGCTGGACCTTTCCTTCTTACCTCTCCCTCTGAAAAGGACGCAGTTAAACCCAGTCAGTGATGTCAGTCTACAATAATTTTGAAGTAGTTCCCGTTCCAAGGATTTGTGCTCCTGGCTCATTTGTGTTAATGCAAAGTACTCCCAAATGCGTCAAAAGTTCCTACTTTGAATACTAAGTCAAAGCTCATTTAAGCCAAATTATTTTTTCCCTCCAATGATTCCCAGGTTCTCTGAATCAAACCCTGTTTACAGAATTCTCCCAAGGCGCTCTTGTGCCTTTCTTTGCAAACGACATTTGCAAAGTTTAAAGCCACCTTTATTTCCATGCATGGCATTTACTAATAGTTAGATCTGTAAATAACAAAGCTTGGTCAGAAATGCAACCTATGGGATAACATTTTACACAAGAGAAATATTTCAATGACTTCAAGTGGAAACTGATTACAAGAAGACTAGCTGCTTTGTACCACGAATTGTAAGCACAGGCTGGGGAGAAGGTAAAGTGAACCTAAAATACAGTGAGTGCATTTTCTTGTGAAGCACGTGATTCTGGACACTTCCAAAGGCACAGTGCTGGGATAAATGAATGACTGAGCATTTCAGATTCCTGCATTCCATTTTATCTTACATGGAAGAAATGCTAGCAATGTTCTAGGGTCATGGAAACTGCCTTGTTACAATAGATTTTTTTGTGCCAATTGTCACAAATAACACACATTTGCAGACGAAAGTACTCTAACCAATCCATCTGAATTTTCCTTGCACCATTATAATGTGAGCATTGCTTTAGCTAAATAAGGATGGTGCTGTTAGGGGTATTAGTGATACTCCTTCCACAATGGAGAAGCGCACTTTGTTTAGCATGGTAAATTATGATATAAAAGAATGAATAAACAAAACCCTCATAACAAAAGCTCTTGGTTATGGATGATAAATTCAACTGTACTTTTAAAAAAAAAAAACCAACAACAAAACTTGACATACTTTAAGCTTCCTTTCTCCATGGACTCTTATTCTTGCTTTTATTCTAACCCTTTAACATCATCTGTCTTGTCTCTTGTATTCACTTGAATACTACAAAACGATCCCTCACTCTATTACTCCCCTTGGCAGACCATTATCCTGCCCCAGAGGAAGCTGTGTACCTCACTTTTCTTGCAGGAATTCCTCCGTGCTGCTAACCTTTGCCTCGCTTGTATAAAGCGCTGCTCTCAGGCAGACTCTGGCTGTCTCTGATCCAGCAGAGGTGTCAGAGTGTCCCAGGGAGCCATTAATCACCAGCCCCCCTCTGCCATCAGCTCCTCAGAAGCTCTCTGTGAACCTGGAGTGCTTTTGGAGGTCTAGAGCAAACAGCGCAAGAAGCTTTTACCACCAATATCTTTCATAGATCATCTAACCTGATTGATGATAATACTGACAATTAAATATTTATGGTTTAGAAGCATGGGAAAGTTTTGAAATACATATTTTAAATTTGTATGAGAGAAGTAATGTCAATGCATGCAAGATACTTTACATAGAGTGCATTGGAAAAGGAGTTCTGTCCTGCCGTAAATGCCATCTTCATTCTTTTGTCATATTATTTCATATAAAGCACATGTTCATGAAGTTAAAAAAAGGAAGAGAAAAAACACAAAAATGTGAAATAGGAGAAAGAAGCTGTCTCAGGCTTTTTGTCTATTTAACCATTAGAAACAAAGAAACAACCTGTCACGTTTCATGTTGCTGAAATACCACTTAAGGCAGATGCTATATATACATCACAATAATGAATAATTTAATATGACCATATCGTCTAGGGCTATGATCTCACTCTCTTCTCCTCTTCCTACAAGAAATGTATACCCACCATGTCTGACAGCTTGTGGCTGGAAGACCTGTAGATAGAGAGACAGAAGAAACAGAGAAACTTCTATTACCAAATCAATCCATCAAAAGGCATCCTCTACTCACACAAATGTTGAACATGTTGGAGGAAGCTTTAGCCTCATACCTTTTAAAAAATCCCATGAGCTCTTCATAGATAATACACTTGAAGGATTTTTTTCCGTTTTATGAACTGCATTTTGGTATAGATGCTGCCTTCCATCCTAAACAGCCCAAATACTACTATTCTTATTCATTCTATTGACCTTAATGATAGTAAAGCAGTACTTGTGCAAGGTTAAAGTATGTTTCATTACCCGAGAAGAGTAGTGACATTTCTATAATATAAAATGTGAAGTCCTACATATTCTAGATAGGAAGCCTGACAGCCTAATCTTTTATTCCCATTCTAAACAACAATTTGCATGAGTGAGCGCTCTCAGGATTAGTTGCATAGTTCAAAAATGTCCAGGGCTTGTTTAGGATTAACAGACTAAAGAAACAAGGCATTTTAAAATTAAACTGCTGGGGTTTAAGAAATGTTTCCTTAACGGGTCATCACAACCTTTTTCCTGACTGAATGGATTTTTCTAAACCACATTGTACTGAGAATGTCTTTTCATGTCGGCTAAAAATACAAAGTATTTGGCTACATGATCTACATAAACCAAACACAGAAACACTATTGAATATCACAATTTTCTTCTGTGCAGGCCAGCATAAAGTCTGTGCCCTACATAAATGTTCTGGGCAGCTCTTCGGAAAGGCTGATTTCACCTGGAATTATGAATTTAGACACAAAATACCAAGTGTAGGAATTACTTGTTTCCAGAGGCACCATTAAATTTCTTGCCCACCCCTTTCTTGATCTGTCATTAAACTTCAAAAAACGAATCCAAGGAAACAAAACACCAGAGTCTGAGCTGAGGTCCGACGACATCCCATGGCTTTCTGGAATCTCTGAAAATGAGATGTACAACCAAGCCATAAACTAAGGCACCCTCAGTTGAGAGCATCATTGCTTTGGACATAGCACACTCCCTTCTATTTTGGTTCAAACTGCATTTCCCTCCACAACATTTGATCTTCTCATAAAAGAATTTAGAACAGGCTTTCTGGATAATCAAGAGATTTTGCAATTCTGAGTGAGTTGTGCAGCTCCAATGGCCCTGCAGCGCCTGCTGGGTCTAATTCCCAGTCAGTGGTGGGCTCTACTTTTCCAACATTCCAGACATTACTCTGGCAGAAGGCTTCCAGCACCCACTTATCTACAGAGAAAGATCTGCCCATCTGGCATCAACAACAGCTCCTTGTGAGATCCATATCTTTTAAGGAATGGCAAATAGTAGCTTCAGCTTAGATTGCGACAAGTAAAGTGGAACATTATCTGTGTTTTTCCTGACTTTGGTGAGGTCGGTTTTTAACCTCAGCATTCCACCAGGGAAGTCTGTTTTTAATACAGGCAGACAGAGAGCCCGATAACAATGTTGTAACAAAGAGAGCAGGCCCAGTTTTATCTTCATGGGAACAGAGTTAAATTCCATATTCAGTTTTTCAGCAAGGCATTTAAAATTGGAATGGCAGTAAGCATCATGTCTAATTGTTTTATGGGCCTGGGTCCTGGGCAACTAGACGATGCTGAGCCACCATCCTCCTAGAAACCAAATGCCAGGAGTCGGACAATCCTCTTTGTGTCTGGCTGAGGGATCAATCAAATCAACAAACAAACTGATTTTCAGAGCTGGTAAGACCAAAGTAAATTGGAGACAAGATGGAAAGCAGAACTTTCTGACTGGCTTAGGAATACCGAGGTCCAAAGAGATGTGGATGAGGTCACACACATATCATCAGGTGACAAGAAAGGACAGGACAAAAACTTGGGCTCCTACATCCTAGTATTCTAGCTCTGCATGTACATTCGATTATAATATTCATTCAGGTTGTATACATCTTTAATGCTCCTGCTTATTGAATCACATTAATATCTGTGCCGAGGTCTATAGATCTCAGCATTTTTGAAGCAGTGTTTCAGGATGGTCAGCATGTGCCCACTGAATGCATACAGGTCTTTCAAAGGGTTTTATTGTTGCAGTTTAATGCAACAGGAAAGAGGTGGAAAAGCAGAGTGGAAGAAAATAATATGGAAAATCTTGTTTAGTCTGTAGATCAGGAATTTCTGACAATTCCATGTGTGGAATGACAATGGAGGAAGATATTCTCTAGGAAACGTCTGACACAAGGCACTGACATGAAGAAGCCAGAATACTGACAAATCTCTCTGGTAACACTGTAAGCTCTGTAGAAACACACTAAAACAACGAGAGAAAAACACTAAAATTTCCTCTCCAGGTACAATATGTTTTTTTGCTATTTCCTACTACAAACAATCAATTTTTCCTCTCTCCTCACCAATTACATTTGAGTTGGTGTGAAGACATTTTGTGCCTTGAAGGTATTACCTTAAACCAAGAGATAACGCAAAGCTTTTATTCCCTTGTGACAATTACAAAAAAAGCCTCTATAGCTTGTGTGTGATCTCAGTGCGAGTCTCCCCCTCTGCCCCTGCCATGGAGAATTTTTTGCACAAAACCATGACCAAAACAAATGTATGAACATAAATCAGAGATTTTCTGATCTGTGGTGATCGGATGTTAATATTGAAATCTAATCAGGTCTTAGAAATAAAAGAATACATTGCTAAGTTCTTGAATCAGAAATGTTAATTAATATGCTTATCTAGTGCAATTAGAGGTTTGAATAGGACATCTGATGCCACATTAATTTAGAAAAAAATATTATCTAAAGCTTTCCCCGCAGGTTAAAATATGCAAAAAATATACTTTATTCTCACACACTGTTATCGTTGTCAAAATATTTAGATACTTACTATAGTATTCATAAATTCCAATAGGTGAAGCAAATTATGTCTATTAGAAAATTCTGCTTTTCTGTATGCTCAAGTTTTCCTATAAAACCTTATTAGAGATTAGATTAAGAGTATTTCAATAACTTCTGCAGCTGATTTTCAAGCCCTGCTTTGAACCAGTCAGTGTCAGAAACAGTGACTCACATCACTGATTAGGGACTGGAATCAAGTCAAGTAGGTTTAAGCCAGTGGGAATTAAGATGTTCTGGATTTAGGCCCACATGTTTACTAAGAACATCAAGCTGTATATCAAGCTTTTAGTTGAAAGTTTTGATCCTCACTGTGCATCATAAATCAGAAGCTGGGTGGTTCAGTCCAGAGAGGCAAGTGGTGTGGTCCCATCATGGAATCCAGAGCAACGGTGGGCTTAGATCACTGAATGATCAAAGTCGTCAGGACTTCCAACCTCTGAAAGAAGACAGGGAGATGAAATGCAGCCTTAATCCTCTGCTATCAGCTTTGACTTCCAATCTAATTATAGATAACTTGTGGTTAATAGTCAGAGCTATTTCTAAATGGCTTTTCCTCAGTTCATTTTTATATTACAGCTCTGTAACCTTTGTTACATGAAGTCTATGGAGTTATAGTTGCATAGAGAGTAATACAGTCACGAGTGGAATGAGCTCTCTTCAGTCCTATATCACACTGTAACTAAAACCAGACTATGCATGCCCACAAAACTTGCTGAATTCTACAACATTTGGAAAAGAATCCTGCAATTTTGGCCACCATAGTCAGAAAGTATCAATGCTTCATAGTTGTTGCTGTTATATAAAGCCAAATTATTATTACTTTTTTAGGTGCAGAGAATGCGAAGATACTTTATTGGAAAAGAGCAATGTGCTCCCATAAATATATAGTCTGTCTACTTACTGAAAAATCCAAGAGGAAAGGTACAATAACACTCTGGCTGTAACGTTTGCTATGACTTAATGTTAACTTGGTTGAGTTTGTAGAGCTGCTTTAAAAATCACACAGTTTGTTTGCATATACTGTAACATTATTTGGATTTCTGTTGATTGGAGAGAAGTGCCTAAGCAATCCTCAATAGATGTACAAAGCTGATGAACATTTCCCACAAATTACCTTCCCTCAGCATTTTCCTTTCTCTTAATTGCACTATTTCTTTTTATTGCACTGATATTTTCCATTAGTTTTTAAATGGAGCAGATGTTTTTCCATCAGTTTGGGATTTTTCCTAAGAAAATATTAACTTGTCTTTTCAGTCTTGTATGTAATGCTTATGGCTGGTACAAATTTATGAAATAGCTATTGTTTCCTCATGGCACCGATGTTCTTCCAGCCTGATGCTATGTTTCATTCCCAGAAAAATCTGTCACTGTAGAATTCCAAAGTAATTTGATAGTTAAAGAAAGTATAAACTGGTTTTCTTTCAAAAAACACGTGATTTTTGTGTTTTAGACTTCAAGTGATACAAATCAGCATAGCTCAACTGATTTCAAGAGAGATGTTAATGCTCACTAAAGCTTTACCTTCTTCAGGTTTTTCTTGAAAATGCTTTTGTTGGAAGCAGCAGGAGATGAATATTCATGATACTGACATTTAAAATTGGTTAAGAGCATCTTATACAGAATCTTCTCATGGACAAATATCAGAGATTCATCACAACAACATTTCTTTTTACCTCCCTAAAAATACAACCCCAAACAAACCTCAGATTTTTCTGTCACTGTTCCCTTCTCCACTTATTTAGGGGAACTGTACTAGACACATTCTTCATCAGCTATTGGCAACCAAAAAAAAAGAAAAATTCTGATAAACTACTCCATGTTAAATTATTCTTTTGCTTGAGTCAGACAGAGTCAAGCCTTAAATTTGCAATAGAAAAGTAGAAACTGTAGTATACTTAAGAACACCCAGACTCATTTAAAATTGAGCATGCATTCCCTTTTCAAAGGATTTCTTTCAAAAGAACCATTCTGAAGCTACTACTAGTTGCTTTGAGGACCTATTTGTCCACTAAAATTCAGAAGTAATTTTAAAATAAAATATTAAAAAATACATCATTTAAAAAAAATATATATACATAATAAAAGAAAGACTATTAGAATAGAGGAAGACTAGATCCAAATGAAATTATCAGTGTTCTCTATGAAAGATAATGAGGAGATGATTTTGTAAATGTTCTCAGCATTCCCAGTAATCACTGTGTTATTGATGGCTTTATTCTGGGTAGAGAGACCTGCAACTTCAGAGGCTTGAAATACCTTATTTTCTTTCTTGAGTCTTTAACATTCCTATTACATGCCTCTACGTTATGTTAATCAGAACTGCTTTTACACATTATAATTTTCAATTACGCTTCAATTTTCTAAATGCATAAATTGTTATGGTGTAATGTAAAACTCCAAAGGTGTGTAAAAATGCTGGAATAGAAAATTGTATCACATAATTAATTGTTTTATAAAATACCTTTTTTCATTATAGATATTAAGCGTCTAAATACTTGAGGTGAACAGTAGGTAAGGTCATGAAAAACTGCTGAAAACCGTCTTTTTAAAAGGTTCTAATAAGTGATGATGAGAATGTGAGAGTATTCCAGGCTGCTATTCACAGTTAAACCAGAGAGATAAAGTTCTTATGTTTTATCTAATGTTGCCAATGATTCATTAGTCATACGAAGAAAAAAAAATTAAAGGCAGAGATGGGAAGAGGTACAACAGTTTACTTAAGACTTAATAGTCTAAACGTATTATCAACAGGAACAAAGATGAACAGCATTTCTATTTTCCTAGAAAGAGGAACTTCTTCCAAATGCATAAAGTCTTCTGTAGTGAGCCTTTTGTGGACTGCTTTTCTTGTCCTCTCCATTTTATCAACTGTATACCTGGCTTGCTTTGATTTTTTACATATGAAACTTAAGCCTTTCACAACTCTTCAGAGTTAACTATTTTATATATGCAGAGAAAAGTTAATGGGAGTGTAATTTTAAATATTTCTCTACATTAAACACACATATGCATGGTGGTTTTGAGCAAAAGGCTTATCATAAAGGTTCTATTAGGGCAAAAGTTGTCAGTATGAACTCTTCTAGCGTTGTTCATTTAAAATATTTTGTTTACATCTATTCAGAAGATTCTAATAATCTAATTAAAATAGATGAATATCTTGAGCTCGCATCAAGAGATCTTGATGGAGATTGAAGCCTGTGAGAGCACCTTTTTCAAATTGGTTCAAATTGAGAGGGAAGGAAGCAAAGGAGGAACTTGGCAAGGAAAGCAGAAAGAGGTGTTTTACAGCCAGTCTGGATGGATCATCGGCCAAGATAATCTTCTTAGTATTCAAATGTTATAAAGCAGCCAGATGTTTGGGCAGAAAGAAAAGTTGAAGATTCTAGATGCAGACAGATTTACAGGGTTTTTTTCTTCCCGGTGCTATAGGGACTTAACAATGCATATAGTTAATATTCTGTTGCATTCTCAATAGTAAAGCCTCAGTCCGAACAGTGTTATTTCAGGAGGGGATGGAGTTTAAGCCTTACCAAAGACACAGTTTCTTCAAATAAAAGCATCCACATAACAGATCATGTTGCCAAAGCCAAATATGTATTAGCAGTAATTTCTAAGCACATTAGGGATATTCAGGCCAAACAAAGCTCAGTACAGGAATAACAAATGATTGATTTGATTTCCTAGGATGATAAACTGATTCATTCCTTAAATTTTGGAGATAATAATTAGACAAACATAGGTGATCCCTGTAATGTGAGGATGTGCGTAATGAAATCCCAACCTTGGCAGAACAGCTTAGGTATTTTTCCTTGATCCCTTCTCCTTAAAATCTCTTCTTTAGACATCCAGAGCCAAAGAATTTGCTGGACTCCAGTACTTGTCTTCTGCATAGAAACTTCTGTAACAAATCTCTTGAGCTGAAAGATGTCCCCAACACTCTTTAAACCGTCTGTGCACCAATACTTTCCACACTCATATTTCTTTCAAGATGAGAGTCTCAAAGTGAATAAAGCCTTGGCATTATGTAAACAGTTCTATTTGAGAAAAAAGTAAAGATACAAGAGTCTTGAACAAGAAACATTTTTATTTTAATTCCAAATTTCTCCTAGTCATGCTACACTTGATATAGATATATATTGTTTATCATAGTTACATTATTGACACATTTATCTTTCTTTTTTCTTGACAGTAGTATGTTACTGTATTGATTTAAATGAATGCTATATCTCGTTGATTAGTCTGTGCACCTAGATAAATCAATAAACCTCCCATTTGCAAAAGTTAATAAGATAGTGGGAAGAATTAATGTTAGCTGAGGTCTTTTGACTCAGTTTTTATCATTATGCATTACCATAAAAATTTTCATCTTGGAGCAAATAATCTTGATTCCATATTGGGCAAGACTTTCTACCGACTATAATTATATGTAGGCCAACACATTTTACATATATAGGACAACCAAAAGGAAGGTTGGTTGTAGACACTTAATTTGAAGGGTATTATTTTTAGTCTCACTAAGGACTAGTGGCATGAAAACAATTAGGATCTTTTGTCAAGTTAATTAAATTTTACTAAGTGTAGTAATCTCAGTGGATTTAGTACACCAGAGGAAATGCTAATTAAAACTTAAATTCTTCCTGGTATAATAAGGAGCTCTAACTCTAGTAGCAAATGAATGTTTCGCATACTGATAGATATTCAAACACTGATTTTTAACTAGATGAGGATGAACCTTTAAATGATTCAGATCTGCTGAAGGTTCGCTTGAGAACACCAGTAAGTATGTTACATCTTAGAGAAATTCACCTAAGGACCATTAAACAATCTGGAAACTTGCCTCTTTCTTAATAGAAATGGTGTCAACTTTGCAGCAGGGTCCAAACATAAAGCAATTCAAATGCAAAAGAATTTTAAATGTTTAAAAATGTGAGGCAAAACAAAGAAAATATTACCAACTATCCTTACCCGATTAATTTTTTTGGTGACTTGCTAAGTAACAGAAATTTACTGAGATGTATTGACCTGTGGCAGGTACAAGAAGACTGGCTGCATATTTTTTTTTGTTCATGACATTTGATTTGCAATGCTCAGTTGATCGTTATTTGATTTTTTTTTTACACTGTCTTCTCCATCATTATCTTCTTGAAAGAAGACATCTCTAATAGCCTAAGGGTTAAAAAGACATAACATAATAAAGTTTTTGTCTTAGTTTTATGCTTTTCTTTTACCTTTTAATTTACTGAGCAAATTCAGACATGCAAAAGACATTCCTTCAAAATGACAGTCACCAACCTAGAAAATCCTTTGTCTTTCTGCCTCCCATAGAGAACGATATTTAACAACTGTTTACATCCTTACTAAAGTTAGGCTGTGCATCAGCACGTACACCCTTACTCTGAGACAGAAAGCATGGCTGGTGTGAAGAGTCCTCTCTTCTAAAACTGTGTGTGTGTTCATCTTTGCCAGAATAAGATGGGTACCACACTGCATATCTGCTCTGTTGCACTCTAAGTACTGTGAATATTGATGAAAATCTCTTTGTCGGATGGCTGACTGCTTAAATTCGTCTGATGTTGCTAGCTTGTAGCCATTTGGACAATTAACGTTCATCTTGCAACCATTCAAAGAGAGGGTCAAACCTAGGACAGAGGGATCTGTAAATTACAAGAGGTCTGCCTGACCGGGACACAGAGCTGCTCCCTGGGAAAAAGAGTGACATCAGCTGTGTGCTGATGCTGCCTCTTGCAGATCTAGTGTCTCTTACCCTTATGCCCCTGGGACAGGGGAATAAAGGTTGCTTGTTTCTCAGTGAGGAACAACTGCACATCCCAGTCATGGATTACCTGTGAGCCTTGTCAGGTATAAGGAGGCTACTCAGTTTTGGCAGGGGGGGAAGAAAGAAAAAGCCAGAGCTTGCAGGATGTGGTGTTTGCTTGATGATAAAACAGAATGGTCTCCACAGCCTGGAAATACACAGAGTACACTTGAAGTGTGAGAGACAGAAAGAAGCTGAGACTACCCTTGCAGCTGTTTACACAGCTAACTCTCCGTAGTCACTCTAAACTCTTTCTGCTAAACTATTACTGGGTCAAGTGCGTAAGTCAGAGGGAGGCCTTTTGATCCCTCTGCTTATTCCTTCCTTGCCTAATAATGCATCTTAGTCAGATGTAAGGAGGCGATACAGCAAAAAAAGCACCATGTGCCCCATGACACACTGATTTCCTAGAGTCTTCAGTAGCAAGGAGGGTAACATCTACTGAGATTGTCATTAAAATGATTTCCCTCTCCTGTAATAATATAAAGGAAAGCAACAGTTAAAATCAATTATTATTGACTTAAAAGTAGAAATAGGTATGCTGGGTATAGTACTGGACACTGCAGAAATGTGAATAGAGCTGTGGTAATTTCCAGTTGTGCAGTCCCTTTGGATGAGACACCAGTACACACCTGGGCACAGGAATTTCATTTGTAAACTCTTTATTCCTTGAAAATATTGCCTTAAAACACGCCTTCTGAAATGTCTCTCCTCATTCCTTTCACAGCCATCCAGACTAAACTGCTGATTTTGCAGTAGTGCGTGCTCTACCTATGGATTTGACAGACATATCACCTTTGACTCATATAATTTCATTTCTATGTAGAGAAGAACTGCAAGACATCCCCCTTA
Source organism: Ibycter americanus (assembly GCA_035590275.1). Lineage (NCBI taxonomy): Eukaryota > Metazoa > Chordata > Aves > Falconiformes > Falconidae > Ibycter > Ibycter americanus. Next base: position 13,909,264 of record JAVJGI010000036.1, read on the forward strand.
GAATTTCCGTAACAAAGTGCTTTCATTGGAATTAGCTCGAAAAGGATGCAGAGCTCAAAAGCAGCCTGCAGAGAACTTTTTCTACAAGCATTCTCCAACATCAGACAGATTAAACAGTACAGGGAGAGCGCTCACTGCAACAGATTCACTTTTGTCTATTCCCAGGTGCTTCGAGCCAGCAGGAAAACAATGGAGCCTATTGTAGCCATTGACAAACAACGAACATTTTAGTGTCTCTATTAGTGTGCCATTCAGCATAAGTTAACACCAACAAATTCATAAAATCTTTGGACCTGGAAAGTTTGAGGCAACTTTCCTTCAGAAATGGAAATACCTTTCGAATCTGTTTGGCAGACTGGCGGTGGATTAGCAAATGGAATACATAAGGAAAATGCACAACAGCATATATATCCATCTTCTGTTCTGACAAGTGAGGTTTAAATTATTGATAACAGACTTGTAAACATACTCTTGTGCCTTGCAAACCCAACTTACTTTTTGAGGTTTTCTGATGGCTCTGTTATTGAGTCTTTGCTTCTCAGAAGCCGAAATAAGGCTAGGTATATTTTTGCAATGTCGAATTGTAATACCAGTTAAGTTTATCTGCGATGAACTATCAATAAGGAAAGTAAAGTTTTTATAAAATTGGAATTCTTCTGTTCCTGACACAGAATACAGTCTTTTCTGCTTCACACCCAACAACTCCTGTCCATACTCTAAAACAATAATTAAGTCGGTATAAGAAATACACTTACTATTGAACTTCATTTTAAAAAAACAAAACCAAGAGCAAACGTAAAGTATTAATTTAATTGAAAGTAAACTACAGGGCAAATAGTGAATTAAAAAATATGTCACCTTGTACCCATACATCTCCATCCCAGAATAGAGACATTATTCAAACACATTGAGAAAGAGAGAGAGAGATAATTTTTTTCCTGCAAGGCAAGCTATGGCAGGGCACCACCTCACTTCCTAACACAAGGTACTTACATCTCTGACAACGAATAACCAACACCAAACCTTCATGTTCATCTGTGGAGAATGGTCTAGCTTTGATTCTACTTCAATATGGTTATGTATTTTATTAAATTATGGTTATGTATTTTATGAATAGGCACAGTATTATTTCTGTGGCTAATGTTAAACAAAAATTCAAGTGTTTTACCAATTTGGCGTATCAGGCACGTTGTATGCGATGTGGTAATTGTGCTGCTTTAGCAACCTTGAATGCAGCCCAGTCAATTATTGTGACACTGTAAAAACGTGCTGCGGAAGAACAGAAAACTTTTTCTTCCCGTGCCCCTAGCCTGTACTTAACCCCTGAGAAAACACAGAAGATAATAACGATCTGAACAAAGAGCACATTCATTTAAAGGACATGTATGCTATATGCTGTGATGCAGCCATGACTCAGCTTTCAGCTCTGAGTTCAGAACAGGCTGAATAGAACGTGTCATTAAGGGAGCTCATCACAGTCCACACAGTTAGCAGTTTCCAAGGCACTTTTCAGGCAAGTAATACTGATAATATGGCACTGGTCAGTGCAAACAAGATTTTGATACAAACAATTCTTTGGTCGACCACTGTCTATACTTGTTTCACCTCTAATCTATATTTCCTGAGAGGTAAGGTCTTGTTTCTTTCTTAGAATTTTCATTCCAGAATACAAATCTGAAAGGGTTGTTTATATGGTGGATGACATTTTCTTAAATTCTCTGTTGCTTCCAAGGTATTTGCAATACTATACTGTTCTTAATGTTAAGTATTTTCAGAATCCACATTCAATTTTATGTCCTTCAGGTCTCTCCTCCCTCATTCTTAATTTTCCAATGCATTATAATATATTATTTTAAACATTTATGATGGCTGTGCTGTTCCACAGATAAATGTAGACCAAGAAGGTGGTCTGTCCTTCAGCTGCTAAAAATGAAGCTGTGGATAAAAGAAATGAACCCTGATGACTCAATCTTTTCTGATATTCTAGAGCATATAAAACTTTATTGCAATGAATGGTGTGAACCTTGAAATTTCAGCAACAAACTGGAAGTTCCCAAGTCTACTGTCCTGTCTTTTGAAAAGTTCAGTAAGTACAAAACCTATCTGAGTGGCATCAGATCAGTTCAAACTACAGCTTCTGAAGTTTCTGAAGATGTGTTTTGTTATTATAACGTTTTTGTTTTTTTCTCTTTGCTGCTTTCTAGGATTTGTAGATTTGGAAACCAAATAACTATAGCTGTGTTTAATGGACAGTATTGAAAGGAACAGAAACTGGTATGTTTTTAGGAAGTTTCTCTGCTGTTATTTGGTACCAGATGCTTGCATGGAATGGAGTTACAGTACAATACAAAGGTGGTTTTACTCCTTTAAGATAGGATATGTCCTGCTGTCTTACCATTTGATCATGAACCAAATTTTCATTCTTTCTGACAGGTACAGAGAAATACTTTTGTGTGTGCAGCTGGCAGTCAATATAATTTTCAAACTGGAGATTCTGTACTTCCCTGCTATTTTTTTACAGGTGTCTATGTCCACACTTAAATTCACAATGGTCACGTTAAAGCTTCATTATTGCACATTACTGAAGTAACTATCAATTCAGTGGAGAAATCAAACAATAGGTGTATTGGTATAACTGCACTTACTCTTTTTTTTTTTTTACTTTTTTGCTCTCCCTACCTAGATAAATACCAAGAGATCATTTTCTTGTAAAAGTGCTTCATAAGAGCAGCAAGACGAAAAGAACTGTGCTGATGACTGATCATCTTAATATATTAAGTGTTTGCAAGGATACTGAGCTGTCTAATGTGCTTAGTTATAACGAGACGATAACTACTGCGTTTAAGTACTTTAATTTACCTTGGACTACATTTCATGTGTCATTCTAGCTCCATGATACCATTTCTTTTACGAAAAGAAATTTCAATAATAAATCAACATGAGTACATCTATAAATTCAACAGAACAGAAAGATTAGAGAACCTTGGTACCAGTTCAATTTTCCAGTCATATTCAACTAAATGTTTTCTACCAGGAATTGTGGAAGGGATATAGAGAATGGTTTCATTAACAGCCTGTGTTTATGCATTCGGTTTTTCTGAAGCTACGGTCCAAGAGTGGAATCTAGCCAGTAATCATTTGTTAAAACTATTCCAGGGTTTGAAAGCAGCAATCATTTATCTGAGTGAAGATTGCAAAATGCATTTTTATACTTCTTCAGGCTCCTAATGGTGTGGAAATTGAAATTTTCATTTTTGCTCCAGCAAATGTATATAATATCGTTAATGATCACCTTCATTGCCTTGTTACACCTGCTTCTACCAGTGCTCAACTAATACCTCCTGGCCAAGAATGAGCAATTCCAGTTCAAAGTAGATTTACTAAGATGTTTTCACTATCCGACTTACATGGAAGGCATATTTCAGCTCCATTTATAAAATATTCAAAAATGAAACCACAATATCTGCGTCTGTTAAAATCTTAGGGAGATAGTGCATGGAAATACTTGCATGATAACACTGAGAAAAAGTTCATGACTGAGAGGATGCTTGCAGGGAGAGATGCTGCCAGATGTAAATGAACTGTATATTAAAGGAATGTGATTCCCCAGCTAATAAAACCAGTTATGTTATAAAGTTTCAGAGCATAGCGTAAATCACCAGACCTGAAGTCTGGTAAAGAAATATGCTTGGAAAACAAAAATAAAAAAAATATTTTAAAACTAGTAAGGGCTTTTCTTTAGGATAAATTTTTATATTCTTACAGTCTGAAGTACGTACATCCCTTTTTTACATATACATGGAAAAAACTTAATCTACATTTATCTGCTGGTTGTGCAAGTAACTTCTCATCCATTAGGCAGCCAAGCAATCAAACCATTAGGTAACTAACGCATTTCCAAAAACTAACTAGATAGGGATTTTTAGTGATTTGAATGACAATGTTGCATGTCATTTCCATAAGAAGGGGAGATCAAGTTGTGATCTCTCAATGAAAACAGCTATTGATCTATGCTAAGCACCATTAGCAATGTAGATATGTGGCACCCTGGGCCAAAAATGGAAAGCTCTGCTTCCATGGTTAGGCTTTTCGTATGCAACTGACACATTTCTGTGGGAGCTAAAAATCAGCTTTATCATATGTCATAAACCCTGTTCTCATAATTCCTACATCTGTGATATCTCATCTATTTTTGTAAAGACATAACTGAATGCATTTAAAGGTCAAGGAATTTTCACCTCCAAGTGAGTTACAGATTCTTGTGTGGTAAATGGTTCTTGTGTGGTAAAAACAGTCTAATGAAAAGAAAACCTGGCTAAGTGAGCTAAAATAAAAACTTCATTCTCTTCTGAATTAGATTAATTGATGAGATTATATTTGCAAAGGTAAGTACTGAGGCTAGGACCTGTTCTTTAATCTTCTAGAAGAATGTGATGAGTGGGTGTTAATTACCATTCTACATGCTCTCTTCTGCTTATAAGAGCTTGATAAGTAGAATGTTAACATTTGTTTCCCACTTACATTTTATTGTCTGCCCAGTTTCTGTATTATTCATTCTACTGTGTTATTGTTTGAACAGCCATATTTTTAGAAAAGAGAAATGTGAATACGCCTTTGTTGTTGCTGGACAGCAGCTTAGATCAAGGTCAATATTTACTTCAACATCATTTTAGCTTACGTAATGCAATGTAACTGTACTGATAAATCTCTTTTTAACGTAAATATTTCAACTTTCAAAATTAAAATGCTTTCTTTAGTTCATATAGAGTGTCAGTTTTGGTCATAAATAAAGTCAGACTGAATAAGAGAGTGTATGGATAATAGAGTTTACAGCTAAACAAGGGACAAACCTCAGCTTCATAGCCTGGACCTGTTGCTAATCAGCAGTGAAGAAGTAGGTAACAGACTGTTTCCCCAAGACAGCGGTGCTTTACCAACATAAAGTGCGCGCACACACACACACACAGAATTAGCTCCTGTTTTTAAATTTTTTCAAATGTGGATAAAATACTTAATTACAAAGTTCACTACCTGTTCCAACAAATTTTTACCATCTATTAACTAACTTCATTTCCAAACATTTATACTTAGCGAAATGCAGGGACAAAATAATAAAATTTAATCAAATGCAAAATAGATTTAGTGTCCAGCTGGTTTACTAATGTACAAAATCATTTCACATTATAAACTCTTTGATTTTCATATTGCCTAGAAAGATCAAAGAAAGCCAGGATTCACAGCAAGAATTATTTTTATTCAAGAGAGAGTGATTTCAACAGGCAGAGCTGGAAGTGGAAAGTATTATGGACCATACAGATTTAGGATTTCAATAGTAGACTTTTAAAGGTAAATAGACACCTAATAATATGCGCTTGAAGTTTTTGAATCATCCACTCTCACTGACTTAAATAAAAATGAAGCATTTAAATGAGCATCAGATGTATCGTATTTGATTCACAGAACAATTGGTACATTACTGTCGGGGTTTAACCCAGATGGCAACAAAGTACCACCGTGGGAGGAGAATCGGGGAAAAAAGGTAAAACCCGTGGGTTGAGAGAAGAACAGTTTAATAATTTAAATAAAGTAAAACATACTACTACTACTACTACGACGACTACTAGTACTGCATGTAACGAAAAGGAAGATAACAGAGATTGAGGAATAAAACTCTAGAAAATCAAGTGATGCACAACACAGTTGCTCAGCACCCACTGACTGGTGCCCATCACATCCCTGAGCAGCCATCGGCCCTGGCCAGCTCCCCCCGATTTATATACTGAGCATGACATTCTATGGATGGAATATCCCTTTGGCTAGCTTGGGGCAGCTGTCCTTGCTGCTCCCTCCCGGCTCCTTGTGCACCTGCTGGCTGGCAGAGCATGGGAAACTTGAAAAGTCCTTGATTTAGAATAAGCACTACTTAGCAACAACTGAAAGGTCAGTGTGTTATCAACATTATTCTCATACTATATCCAAAACACAGCTCTGTACCAGCTACTAGGAAGCAAATTAACTCTATCCCAGCTGAAACTAGGACAATCACCAAAGCAGAATAGAATCTAGTCACACATTAAATGGAGCTGGCTTCCCGCCACGGCTATTCTGCTCCTCCCTGCCTCTGTCTCCAGAGAGAGTCCTTTCCTACACCTACCCGAGGGTGAGTAAAATTTTGTTGTTGATATAAAGGAAAATTTACCCACTCCCCACAAAGCCAAAAATACAGAAAATGTTGGGGTTTTTGTAGCTGTATGGATTGCTAGATACAGTCAGTGCACAGGAAAAGGGGAGGGACATAGAGCTGAGATTAAATGAAACAAGGTAGGGAATAAACCTTCTCCTTTCAGTCTGAAATTGTATCCTCCTTTCCACTTCAGGGCACCCACAAGTGCAGGTATGGCCCTCTCAATCCCTTCCCACAAGTGCTCAGCCCTGGCCCTGCTCAGCACTGCAGGCAGGATGATGGAGCACGTGGTGGTGCAGCACAGAGTCACCTGAGCTGGCTTGAATCTCTGTGGTAGCATAGCTGCTGTGTCATAGGGCCAAGCATCTGCAAAGTCATCCCACAGTGAGCAGCTCAAGCAGAGGGTTAGTTCTCCTTCAGCTTCCATCTAATATTTCTTCTCCGATGTGGACTGGGGGGGGGGGGGGGGGGGGGGGCGG
>JAVJGI010000036.1:13915936-13970547 GCA_035590275.1 Ibycter americanus
TACTATTTATTCAAATATGTGAAAGGCCCCCCCCCCCCCCCCATCCATACACCTTCCAGGGCTTCCACGGTACAGTGTCTTGGGCAGTGGAAGTACGAACTGAATTTCTGACTGTACCATTCCCTCAGTGCTTCTGCTTGACGGTGGGTGTCTCACAGCAACTCCCATTTTTAGGAAGATCTTGGAGAGGCTTTTCTGAAAAGGGCTGGAGTGGAGTCAAAATGAATAATAACTTGTGTAGCGTCAGAGCGCTGCTGGAGCCACTAAGTATTAACAAAGAGAATTAACATTTACAGGTTAAAGATCTGTTTGGTTGGTGGTTATTTTTCAGCATTAACCATAATTTCCAGCTGGCTGATTTATGGGCATGGAGTCATTTAAGATATTAAACAGTACCTAGTAGCTGCTTCATAGCTACTAAACAGCTTCAAGTCTTCCGCTCAGCTCCCTGTGTCATCCTTCTTAAACAAAAGGACCATTAATAAATTGCTCAGCGCAGAACAAGAAAGGACTGAGTACTGCAGCCTCATTTCAGAGGTAATAGACTTAATAATGAACAAATGACACTGGAATAGTTTTAGGCTATTATTTTTAGTAATGCATGTGTCTTGCTATAGCTCTGTATGCGGTGAGCCCAGCTCAAGAAAAACATTCCATGGTTATTCACATCACAGACTATTTTGTGATACTTTTCTGTAAAGAAATCCAGACAAAGCTTCCAAAGGACTATGTGCCAAGGTCAGAGCCAGTTATTACTTATGAAAATATTGTTGAGATTGGTGAGAACTGGTGTAGGAGTGGGAGGAGGAACTGTGGCAGTAGCTTCTCAGGGTTTCACTCCACATTTGTCTTTAAAAGAAAGATACAACTCACACTTGGCTTAGCTCTTTGTGCATTGCTTAAGTGGAATGATTTGGGGGCTGGGGAGAGTGGTGTGGAGGCAGAGAGGGAGAGAAAGAGAGAGAGAGATGCTTATATCAGGGTTTTCTTATAAACCTAAGATTTTGGCAGCTAGTATAGAAAACTTTGAAATTACCAAAAATTTCAAGGGAACTTGGGGTAAGTACTGAGTGAACTTTAAAGCACCTCCTGGGATCTATATAAGGATTTATGGCAGTTATTTGAAACCAAACTAAATATAGAGATTTTGCATAGTTCCAACCCCAAGTCAGACTATGCTGGCTGTTCAAGCTGGGTTCTCCTTTGAGCTTTCAATTTTGTTTGAATCTGAAACTCTAAGCAAAACTCAGGAGATGCAAACATATGCAGACAGCTTCCCCCGAAGTGCTAACTGACTTGTGAACCAAAACCCAATTGAACTCCAGTCTATTTAAAATCCGGCAGGCAAACACTTAGCTCAGAACGATTTTTTATGTACTTACACACATAAAAGGAAGATAAAATGGTAGTACAGCATCCAACCACACAAAAGTACATTTAGAGAACAATGAGAAAGTCTCTGTACTCCATACAATACACTTTGATAGAGGGTGTCACATAATCTCCTTGAACAACTCTACAAGCCATGATTTTGTCTGTGGGCTGCCTCTGAAAACCAGAACGTGCCCAGATTCACTGCACTGTCTATCTCCATTCCTGGTACTTTTCTGAGATGACTCAGTTTTAAAAAAATCTTGTGTAAGGCACATAATGACCATCTCCCTCCTGCTCTTGGCTGCCAGACCCATGACTTCCATGGTGATACCTCAGCTATAAGCACAGAGAAAAATGCTGTAACGCTGCCAAAGCCCTCCTTAGAAAACAAAACTAATGCTTATAATGAAAGCCTTTCATAAGAAACTGGAAAGAGATGACTTGAAACTAGGATTGTTTCATAGTGTCTTGCCAGTTTTATGTAGCCTGATAAGCCAAGGATGCACTAGCCACATGCATGTAGAAGATAATTACAGTTAACACATAAACAGCACAGTACTAAAACTATAGAAGACAGTACTCACGTTGGGAAGAAGGGGGTGGACCATCAGTCAACAGTCTGTGCCTCCCACCAAAGAGGACATCTGGCCAGTGACTTCAATTCAGGCAAATTAGCAGGTGGGGGTGTGAATCACCAGTGTGATTAATAGCTTACAGGCTATGTTTTGCTGTATCTTGGCAATGATTCCTGGTGACCTTTGCTCTGTCCCCCATGGTCCTCTTGATCCTGTGAAGCAGCAGCTCGTGTTAAATATTGCACATCACCCAAAAGTACTCAGATGCGTTAAACAGCTAAAAAAAGTTCATTTAATGATGTAAACAGCTGCAACTATAGAAATAAGCAATCCTCACCAACACCCAGAAAGCAAGGAAAGGCTAGAGGAAAGAGTGAAGATAATGGCACTCTCTGCAAGAGAAATCCCAAAGCCTGAGCTGGGGTGAACTTACTGAAGAAAAAGGAATACTGGGTCTCCAGAGGGAAGCAGCAGTACAATGACCATGTCAAGAGACAGAACAGAGACGCTGGGTGTGGGACTTTTGAAAAATGAGTTCAGCCTTAAGGTTACTATGTTCCTATCACTACACAGCAATCAGTGGAAGCAAGAGGATCACAGTATGGAAACCACTTTGTCCTCCACTACCAGTTCTCAGATGGAACCTGTCTTCAGGGCTACAGTTTGAGCTACACTTCTGATGAAGGGTCTGCAACCTTAAGAACTGTTACAAAGCGAAATTCATTACCATCATAATTACCATTTCTATGTTAACAGATGGGCAGCTGAGATTATGAGAGTGTTATTTGTTCAAGGTCACCCAGGAAATCTATGGCAGAACCCTGGTTCGAACACAAGTCTCCAGAGCCCAAACCAAATGCTTTAACCGCAAAGCTATTCTTTTTTCCTCGAATAGTCCAGCTGGCACTTCGTTTGCTGAGTGCAGCAGGTAGGGGCTGACATTCCAAGTCCTTTCAATTGGTATTATTAGCATATAGCTACAAAGACATGTGCAGTGGAGTATCGGCAGCCAAAGGGATAAGTGATGATTGTAAGATAAAGTGTTTGTGTTTCTAGCCATCTGTTTGCAAATAATCCAAATTATTATTTTTAGGAGTGCTGATTCTGTCATAGCTATATTTCTGGTGTAGGGTAACTCTCTTCTAGAAGTGGATGGCTGAGAAAAAGCATTTGTTTCTGGTAAACCACAGAAACACAAAACTTTATACAAATTCTAATGCATTCTGCTGATAAAATACAAGAGCTTTACATTCCTGAGTTTCTTATTAAACGTAACCACAAAATTTGGATAACAAAGAATAACATAGTGCATTAAAAGAGCAAAGGTGCAGATAACATACACAGGATATTAATATGCAGAAGCTTTTGCTTTCTAAGTTTTAAATATCTCTGACTGGAATTACTGCAAAAGAAAAATGGCTTTCATAAGCAGTATCCCTTTCCCTCCACATGCAAGGTACCTTGCACTGCTTTGTTTTCTCTAACACTCACACAAACAACAATTTAATTCCTACCAAAGCAAAATACTTGAATGTCCAAGCAGTGCAACACGTACTAGTCATGTGTCCTCATGTGCTATGGGAAAAAAACAATAGCTGTAGGAGAACACCAGACTAGAGCAAGGAGGGATCGGTTGCTCAGAAGAAAGCACAAGGCACAGTGATGAAGTCTTTAACTTCAGGCACACAGAGCAACTTTCTCACTTGCAGAAAAAAAGGCAAAGCAGAAGGCAGTTCCTTTCCACCCAAAGCACCTGGTCAGTGAATGAGGATAACCTGTGGCTGAGGACCACAGTGGGAGGAAGAAGGGATGTCCCTAGCCACTGAGTTGTGGTAGGTACTTTTTGTCAAGCAAAACTGAAAAAGCACTAACTTTTTCTTTGAATATCATAGGTGACCTCTGTGGAAATTAGCTTAGCATTCCCTCACAGTTACATAAACTTTGTCTGACTATTTCTTTCTACTAGACTAAGTTACCTTCTACATGTTATAAATCTATAAAGTTAGTGGCAAAACAAATCATACATTCTGATTTATGGTCTGCTTTGGCTGAAACCAACAGGACTATACATTAAGGGGGGAAAAAACCATTCTGTCTCTATATTTATAACCTTGTCATTTAAACCTTTGGCAGCCTTTCAGCTGCTCCATATGTTCACCATATTAAGCTTTACCATAAAAGGAACTAAGAGGCAAAGTCGAAAGAAAGCTGATATTGTATGGTTAAAAAGTCTGGCAGTAAAAATAATAATCAAGGAAAATTTTCAATAACAGCCATTTGTGGTACCTCTGCTACTTCAAAGGCCTTGTAATGAAACACTGTCATCCTTAAACATTGCTGGCAGACTGTCTTCATACAAGATGACTTAGAATATACACATCAAAGCTACTGTTAACCTTGTGCTTAACATAAATAGAAAAAAATTTCAGAAGGTGACATTGAAAGGAGAAAAAATTAGAATTTAGAAACAGAGAAAATTCTACACTGTTTGAGGGATAGTATAAAACAGCAAGGAAATAAACACTTTTGGAAGAAAGTTTGGAAATGGATAGCAATGGGTCTTCTACAATCCTAATATGGTAATTTACACTTATTGGAGTATCATAATATGTCTAGAAACAAACTAAATTTAACAAATTCACATCATAAATACACTGTTAGGTATAGTTCCATACACATTTCTCTAATTGATACATCAGGACCTGTTTGCAGATGGGATACATCTTCTCCCCAAACTGCTTGCTTTAGGCGGAATTCATAGCAAAGACAAATAACAAGAAAAAAACTACTCAAGCTGAAGTTTAATCTCCCATCCTTCAGATTTGTATCAGCTTTGCAGGTTTAGAAATTGTGATTGTTGCTTAGGAGCTGAATCTTTGTGTGTGCATTGAGATGTGAAATTACCATCAGCTAATTGTACTTTTTTAGTATCACAGGGGCTGCTTTTGAAATATACCCCACCTACGGACAAGAGGCAGCTGAAACAACTTGCACTTCTATGCCAGCATCTCCCCAAAGCCCCATGGCACATTCTGAGAACTGGAGGCTTTCATCTGTGGAGAACAAATCAGAATTGTTTCCTCTATGAACTTTTCTAGTTTAAGATTGGAATCAAAAGTGGCTTGTAACATAGTTACCATTAAACATCATCTGTGACTACATGCAATATAAATAATCATCAGTAGGCAAGGTTGCTAATCTTGTGCAATAAACTTTTGCTTCCTTTGGAGAAACTGAGCCTGGAGCATAATTGTAACACTGCACAGATGGAAAAAAGATAGTTTTGTACAGTAACTTCAACCAGGGGGTGGATGGAGAGGAGGTATAATTAATAAAAGGAAAATCCAGAATTCTTTTGAACTCAGTATCTTTCCCTCACTGTGACCCCCCCAAAATGTTTCCCATTATTTTCCATTATTATTCACAGTGTAAGTATAGTTGGAATATTGAGTTGACCTACCATCCTGGACAAGGGCTATACAAATTCTTATATTTAATATCCAATTGTTTCCCATTTCATTGCCCTCTTGCTTCTGCCACTTGATGTGCCTTTCCTCTGCACAGACTGTGCCACATTGCCAAAACATGTAATGTAACCAAGCATTTTCCAAGTAGGACTTGCTACAGTCATATTTAGACAAAATCACCATGAAACCGAGGCAATCAAACACCACTCACTGTCAGAAGAAAATTCACATTTTACATTAATAGTAATAATTTCCTGATGGTTATTATCTATAACAGTGGCTGGTGAATCAATAAAACTTCTGGCACATTGCAAAATTCTGCAGTGTAAGACATCCAGAAATGTCTATCCAGCTCTATTAAGTGACTAAAACAAATTCCAGTTGCCTTGCCATCTACTGCGTTATTCTGTGCTTTGCAATATTAATTTTCTTGTGTGAAATGTCTAATTATCCTTCAGTATAAAGTACACCATCCTTTTGGCTCATTCAGTAGCTTAAGCGGAGTGATCTTTTGTAAGAAACTTCTGAATTATTGTCTTAAGTGACTTACATGCAAAAAAGAAAAAAGCTCCTCATTTTCAATTCTTCCCAATGGAATTCATCTGGTTTCTATTAATAAAAAAATTCATAATTTTGTTGACATTTACACATATTTTTCCAGTGTGATTATAGGATAATATTTAATGAACTACTTATATTTGATGAGAAAATCATCACCATCCTCCCCTAATCATGAAATACATCAGGCAGAATTATGGCATGGGAAAACCTGATTTAGGACCTGCATTAAAACTGCATAGCACATTTGTAGCCTTTTGTGTTAACGGATTTGAAAAAGAAAATCTACCATTCTCTATTAAGGTATCAGGTGAATATCACTGCAAGACTTTATTATGTGACGTGTTATAGAATCATAGACTATTTTGGGTTGGAAGGGACCTCGAAAGATCATCTGGTCCAGCCCCCCTGCAATGTGCAGCAACATCTTCAACTAAATCACGTAGCTCAGCGTACCACCTTTGATCACAGCATGCGAATAGGTATTGGTACATGTGGATGTGATTCATTAGTTCAAAGGAAATACTTAAAAATTAAAACAAATCCAAACTATCCCAACTTAAATCACTGGAGCAGCAGATAAAGGAGAACTCACAGATCAGAAACATTATCAATACTTATGCACGATTCATTTTTCTTTGGCATATGTCCTGGTTTCAGTTGGGATAGAGTTAATTTGCTTCCTAGTAGCTGGTACAGAGCTGTGTTTTGGATATAGTATGAGAATAATGTTGATAACACACTGACCTTTCAGTTGTTGCTAAGTAGTGCTTACTCTGAATCAAGGACTTTTCAAGTTTCTCATGCTCTGCCAGCCAGCAGGTGCACAAGGAGCCGGGAGGGAGCAGAGCCAGGCCGGCTGACTCAAACTAGCCAAAGGGATATTCCATACCATGGGACATGATGCTCAGTACATAAACGGAGGAATTGGCTGGGGACTGGCTGGGCATCAGTGCATCACCTGGTTTCTTTCCTTTTGGGTTTTATTCCTCTCTCCTTCTCTTTCTGTTTAATTACAATTGCTGTTGTTGTTGTTATTATTTTGATTATGACATTATTTTCTCAACCCACAAGTTTTACCTTTTTCCTGATTCTCTTCCCTGTCCCACTGTGGGGTTGGGGGGAATGAGCAAGCAGTTCTGTGGTACTTAGTTGCTAGCTGGAGTTAAACCACAATAGTACGACAAAACACTTTGGAGTAAACTGTTGTTTTAAATACTTGTATGTTCTGACTTCAAAGTAGCTTGTCAAGGAAACATGAAAATTGTCAGTACTCTCATTACTTCCATGCTCAAAAAATTCATAAATAAATACACCTTCCTGATGCTAAATGTTTATCAGTCTTGCTTTTTTTTGAGAGAGAATGATTTGATACTACATTAGTAATGGAAGGTGGAAAAATAATCAGAGTCTAAGTAAAAATGCTTAATTTGTGAGACAAATACACAAAATAGTTTTACTAATTAATAAAAATTCAATGTCTTGTCATATTATCGCTGTGAGTCACTGTCTCAGCTGGATTCAGGGAACATTTAAAAGAGATAATACACAAAATAATTCATGAGTCTGTACTTTTATGAAGGCATAAGGATGTGGTTGCACCTTCAAGCTGTCTGCCATTTGTTTTGTGTAATTAATATGAATATTTCCAAAAGTTGCTGGTTTTCCAACCAATGCCCTATTGTTCATTCTGAAAAATATTACTGAGGTGCACTGGGGACAAATTGTATGTACATCCCTTTGTTTGCCTTGTGTGTGGACACATTTGTATTTTATTCATAGTACAAGTAAAAACCCCCAAATGTATCCAGCTGCTGCCTAAAATTTAGAGGACTTTTTGTGTGTGGACAGTTACTGGTTGATGTGTTTGACAAAACTGAATATGAATTCACCTGTTACTGTGAAAGAATAAACTACATAGTACTGAGAAGCTTTCATAGTCTTTGCACTAAACTTACTGCTATAAAATCAATTGATAGGGTAAAATTTTAGTCATGGAGAAACTCTAAATGAGACATAAAATTTATTATTGAAGATGCATAGCATGATTTCCTTTCCCAAATATTATCTTAACGTACCAGAGAACTGACATCTACATACAAATGTTCATAGCTCCAAAATACCAGAAGTAATCTTCAAAATAACATAAAAAAATTTACCAGCCAGGCTAAGTTCTATACTCAGAAAAGCATAAAAACTTACTACTTCTGCTCACGTGAATTATTGTTTTGGAGTGGGAGAACTGAAGCTAATTAAATAAGCTGATTATGACCACAAAGATGGCATTACTGGCATAAAAGCTCCCTTTTAATATGCTTAATAGTAAGAAACAGTGCTACCATATAATTACAAGCATATATGAGAAGTGGCATATGTGTATGAATGTGATATGTCAGGAGAGTTTCAGATCACCTGTGCATGCCCATAGACGGCCTGCCCACGTACCGTGTTCACATACTGCTCTTTCCATTCAGGCAACTCCATATTATCATCTCCATGCAAGTTTGTTTATTTTTTTAACAACTTCCAAACAGTAATGCGTAATACAGCAGTACTGTAGTTGTGAAATACCATGAGGTTATATAATGGAAAGACTGCAGGAGTTTGCTTTCAAAAATTGTAATGATACAGGCTATGTTTGATTCTTAATGGAAATAAACATTGAAAAATGCATACGTTCATTAAAAAAGAATTATGAGCTTAACATGCTGTATACAACTACTTAGACACAGCAGATCTCTCTATATTGACAGAACAGCAGAAGATTTTAAATGACTCTGTAAATAGAAGTAAGCCTTAAAAGTGCATAAGACTTTCCCACTACGCAATCTGGACAAAAATAGCTTTTCCCTTGAGTTAAGTACTTACTAGCATGGAATTGCAAATACTAATTGTTAGAATGGGGAGGCAATATTTCACCACAGTTTTAACAACACAGCTTTGCCTTCTATTAAAAAAAAAAAAAAAATAAGAAAATCTGGGGTCTCCCTACTCAATTATGCTATACAATATTTGCTAAACAGCTGCAAACCTTATACAAATAAATCCCTAACTTTGAAAATGATAGTTAAATGAGTAACACAAAATCTGATGAGCGCAGATCATTATTGTACATCAACTCCAGAATGATAAACTTCTATTGCCAAAAATAAAACATAAATGATTAATTGCCTAAAGGACTTTGAAAAGCATCTGATAGGGTGGTGTGGGCATTCTGGGTTTTGCCTACAGTACTTGGAGGGACAGTATTATTCACTCAGATGTCAAAAGGGGAGGACCACACTCTGATTTGAATTTGGGTGGTAAAATAGAAAGATGCTGGATAGTTACACTGCCGTAATTGATACCACAGGCAGAGTAGAGCAGATGGTAGGCAACTATTGTCTTCATGATACCTCCACCAATGCTTACAATCAGTTTCTACCAAATGAGTAAATCTCTTCTATCCCCGCTTCCTTAAACAGGATTCACAACAATGGCACCTGTTAGTATCTACTTTCAAATGAACCTTATTTCTTCCAGCTGTCGTTGGAAGGTAATTTAAATTGCCTCTTACCCACAGGCTCTTAAATGTAATCAATATCTACTAACACCACGGACTATTAATCAAAGAGGGGTGACATATTCTTATCTGACCTTTATGAGCAAACCCTCTTAGTGATGACACCTTGCTGCTTAACATCACTGTTTTGTTCCAACATTATTGGTCTTTGGAGAAACTACAAGCCCATGGAAATCAATGGCATAAAGGACAGATTTTCATCCTTGAAATATGGATTCAAGATTAAGCAATACAAGGCTGCCACACCTGCAGGTTTGTAAGCAGTGGAACTGCATTTATGTTTTAACCCGACAAAGACATTAACACCCTAGCGGCTATTTTTGATCATTTTTGACTGACACTTATGGCTATGACTTCAGTGTATTTCCTAGAGGCTCTCATAATATTTGTACACTTTCCACACTATTTTCACCAATGGAAAGTAAAAATGTATAGACATGCAAGAGCAGAATTTGACCATGTTTTACATGGTCTTTACTTACGAAAAAATTGTCTGTGCCTTTATAAACACAAGAACAAAATTGCAAAGTGTCTAATTCTATAATTGAAGTAGAAGAATTTCTTTAAGGAAACTCTATTTGTCTAACTTGAAAATGGTACAATTTCAACATATAAGCTTCTTGTAGATTAGGGCCCAACCATTTCTGAAACTGTGCATTTGAGCAGTTGGGGTACATTGCTCTGCAAGGATGTAGAATAAACAAGAAAAGTTTTCTTCCCCATGTATAACAAGTCATAATAGCTAGTCTTTTACTTTACTTGATGATTGAAGTAGAACTTTTACAAGCTGTTAAGCCAACATACACTGGTTGACAGAGCTCCTTTGTTTTATTTGTTACGATGTAACAAGTCTAAACAATGTCTTATAGCTAAAGATATATTACTGTGAATTATACTTAACAGCTTAGTATAATGCAATACATTATACCTTATCCTATATTATGGACAATGTTTATATTCTATTGAAGTCTATTTCTTTTTAATTTTCAGAGTGTTAACAAGGTATTGGCTTCTGAACTGCAATAACTCTGCTCTTTGCTGCCCTTGAAGCAGACAGGAATGTGCCCATTAAAGGTAAACATTCTTTTTACCTGAAGTGCATGAATGAAATCTGAGCATCAGATTACGATTTGGCTGTGTTCTGCTGGACAGTCATGAACTGAAAAAGAATAAAATAAACCAATTAGTGAGAGAATAATACATACTGTTTACAATTAATATGGTCTAAATCATGCAAATCCCCAACCACGTTATACCCAATTTTAAAATTATTCATACACTACGCAAGCTTGCTAGGGTGTAAGTTTAATGTGTTTCACTTGAAGAGTATAACTGGAATCACTTTTTCCATACATCAGTTTGACTCAAACATATTTCATAACTGTCACATCGTTTTAGTTCTTTCAGAAATTTTGACCTCATTGGGAGCTTTTCTGCTTACAGTTAATTCCACCTACTTCACGTCTTCATTGGAAGAGCAAAACAGTCAATAGTACTGTATTTGTACCACAACAGGGCAATTAACATTCATGTGATAATGACATACCCTATTGTTTACACAAAGCCTTTTGCAAAGCCTGCAACACCTGATGGATTTTAGCAGTAAACACTGACTAGGAATACTCCGCATTGCAACAGATGGAAGAGAAAAGTTTAAGCTGAGGAAATTCAAATCTGCATTGATTCCTTGCAGACATCTGCAAGAGTGCTGTGGCTAGGAGGGAAGAGTGGTCTCCTGAATCCGCCCTGGGTCCAGTCCACTCTGCTTAGGGATACATTTGCAGCAGTTACTCATTTGGTACTACCCTGTGGACTAGGTGACAGACTGCGTCAAACACATTGTTGCACAGCTTAAATACTCATCCTTTGGCCAACATACAATTTATTAAAGCATATCAATTAAATTACTAGATGGCCAATATGATGTGAATTTTACAGCAGTATCTCATATTATGCTATGAGTTCTCTTTATTTCCACATTGAAAAATCTCAAGGTAATCACAGGAAGAAAAATAACCCACCATATAAACAAATATTATCTTTTATAACCGCAAATAGATTGCATCCCTAAAGCTGAATTACTGTGCATCTTATTCTGGATTATTTCGTGCAATTACTTCTTTGATTACCAGTGTGATAATGTTGAGATGAGTTTTCAACCTTTTAAAATTAGACCTTTATACACAAATATGTTTTGGAGAATAGTAAATGATTTAATAGTCCATATATAATAGTAGCAGTAAAAATCATAGCAGTCCTATAATTGAGCTAATGGAGAATCTGATAGAAAGACAAGATAACAAAGGAGAAATGATGCAGGAAAAATTGCTTTGCTTTGAGCCTAAATGGTAGAAGTAGCTGGAGAAGCCTAGGATTTCATGTGCAGTTAGTTTCAAAAATGAAAGGTTCAAATATGATACAAAGACATTATGTAACACATGGCTAAAAAGAAATGAAAAAAGACAGGAATATTCCACCTATAATGTCATTCTTTAAAATTACTGCTATCAGGAGGCTTTCACAATTTTGGAAAACTTGCTTGAGGAGTTGTTCTTCTCCAAACAAGAAAAGTGTCTTAAAGTGCATGGCATTCTTCATCTAGTGAGAGTAATTTGAAAGGTTATTGAGCATGCAAAAAATATAAAATAAAGATGCCTGATTAGAGATGACAAATTGGATGCTGGATAGCAGTAATGAAAGTTACTGTAGACAATATTCAGCAGAATAAAATGTCTCCTGTATGATTTTCATATTGAAATGTAAATTTTTCTCCTTTCATAACTTCTCTTAAAATTTCCAGTTTTCTTTGTCACTTTATCTTTTCTATACAGTGGATCAAAGTTTAGTGACACTGGGGGTCAAATCTTTCTCTCTTTTTATAAATAATGCCATTATTTTTAAAAGAGATTAAAAAGCAAATATATCACAGATTAACCAATACATAGGCTGGTTTTGGATATTGCTTCATTGTACTTCTGCTGAACAGTCTGAAGGCAGTTTTCTCTATGGCCAAACCTTTCAGAGGTTTCACTTCAATTTGCAAACCATATAATTGTTGCTGAAAAAATAATCACCTGTGTGCTTGCTTGGAGGGACAGAGGACAAAGGAGGGAATGAGAGGCATTTGCCAGAGATGGTGTCAGTAGTAATGGTTTGTAGTTAAACCATTCATCTGCATCCTCAATAACATCAGCTTCCCCTAAATAAAAGGAACAAAATTTTGTGCACGTATGAAATGATGCTTGTATTTGAGTTACAGTTTTCTGTGCCACTTCCTGAACATAGAGATTAGCTGCTGTTCTGATCTCACTGCTGTAAGAGGGCTGCAGCAATACTCTCACCACGGGTAACCACAGGCTGCTTAGTTATGCATTTACCGCTATAGTAACTCTGTCTGGGACCTCTATAATTAAATATGTTGTTCCTCATCTCTTTCAAGATACACATGCCCTGTTCACTAGACACCTTTACACAGAGATGCTCTGCTCTTGCTGGTTTAGACAGGTAGCATAGGCTTCAATTCCCCTAATGCGTTTCCCCAGTTCCAGTTCCAGTACAGCTATTCGTATGTGTAAAGACAGTAAAAAAGCGCTTTCAGGTTAATACTCTTCTAACCTTATATAACAAGAATTAACATCCAGTGCAAGTTGTTCCATGGACTTCAGGTCTCATATGGCATAAAAATGTCAGAAACCACTTCCTTTACGGCAAAAGTTATGCAGTAATCTTACTCTGTCACCTGCCTCTGCTTGGAAAATATGCTGTGCTTTTTCAGAACTGCTCTCGGTACTCACCTACAGGCAGCAGAGATATCGCCCTTTGTGGAATTTCACATGTGGTTAGAAATATAGCGTGGGGTTCCTTTCATTACAGCATGGCTGTTGTATTCCAGTGGGTGACTTGTCACCGAGTGCAACGAAATAAGGGAGTGTGAACACAGTACCATCTGATGTGACTTCAGCTTTAAAGAAAAGGATCATTTTGGTAATAGCAGGTAGAAGTAAGAAATTACCCATAAAACACTGCTATTTGCTGCTACCTGAAGGTTGAAGTACTGTGTGCAATGGGTATTAGTTTGCCAGAAGCACCACTAGTTAAACACCACAGAAATTATTGGAGTACTTTTGAAACCACACTGAGGATCTAAACAAATGAAAACATTCTAAAAAAACTTCCACCCACATATATCAATTGAAATGTTTGACTTTTCTTCAGATATTTATTTAAACAAGCATGAAACAGAAAAATACACAACTCCACTCTAATACCACTCAAAATAAATGCATTGCCTGAATTTTAAAAGTAAAGCACTCACGCCTTTAAATTAATCCTATCAAATAACTATGCTCTTCAGCTAATACAGCAGGATGCATCACACTGAAGAGTCATTTTATGCATGTTAGTTATCACTGAAGTGAAGTTTTTCCAGCCAAGGAAGACAAGATCATAATGTTGACAATTTTTTTGTGAATGAATTCAAGTGAAAGCTTGTTTACAGAAACTTCACATGCTGGTGCATGTTATAACTGTGCTAGCTTATGTACAAGTTAACTTTATTCTATTCATGGACCAAAAATATTACTGAAGTGCTGGGTGGAGTGATACAGCTCATTATCTCACCCATTTTTAGTGGAATCGAAGCAAAATAATAAAAAGCAAGTAGCAAAAAGTTACGCAACATGTAAAGAAAAAAAAAGCAGGTATTTGATTCTCTTTTCCTTTACTATATCCCTCCCCTAATAACACCACTGGTGTATGGTACACTGTGCACACAAGCAGCACTTCAGTCCATCTTGGCCACAGCTGTGGAGGTCTGGCACACAGGTGTTTGTATCTGCTGGATAAGCAGTCACATATCTCTTGTAGAGATTATCCTCAGCTGCTTCATAGTGAAGTGTTTTCATGCCCACTGGCACCAATGACCAAAATAAATCCTGTTCCAAATCAGACAGCAGCAGAGGCAACACTGGCATGTCCACCCCCCAAATGAAGCAATAAGAAAGTTTGCGTTCCCTATAGGAATCACAGGCAGCTTGTTTAGACTGGAGCTGCTCAAGCAATAGAAACACAATATCTGCTAGTACAGGAAGGGGGGGATTCCCAGAGCTCTTGGTGCAGAGGAGAGGCTTAGGAGACAAAGGCTTCAAATTCTTTGTCACAATTGCTCTCTTCAGCAAGTCATGTCAAACTGTACCAAAGTATTGCCTTCATTCAGGTATATTATATGCCAAGATGTTAATTAGATGTGAGATTCTTAGACAGTTTTGAAAACTGCAGTACAAAGCTGCCTAGAGCGGCAGTGATTGCAGTAGCCATTTCTGCTCGCATTTAAGACTTTAGGGATATGGGTGTCCTTTACTGATTTACAGGTAATGCTTAAGCATCTGAAAAGCACCCCAATCCCACCACAAACATTTCAAGTCCTGCTACCAGTGATGGACAGGGAAACAACACTAACACTGCTAACGGGATTTCATTACACCTGCATGTAGTTTGCTAAACCACATCAAGAAATAAACCTGGGTAAAAGTCTGTTTAGTTTATAATATGGATATATGGTTTTTACATAAAAGATTCTTTGCTTTAATTACATTATTTCAAAATGCATCAACAAAATGGACGGTGTTTTGCATGTTAGCACCATATAGGTATAAAATACCTTTTTGGGTTTTTTGTTTACTTGTGCAGAATTCAAAAGAACATGAATGCCCCACAGTCTTTCTTTGATTTAATTCCTTGAAACAAGGGAACTGGCCAATAGCATTCAATAAGTTAAATGGCCGTGAGTCACCAAGGGACATCAGTTGGAGATTTTCTGGTCTAGTACGCACAATGCAATGAAAAAAACCCCAACAGATCGGTTGAAGAGGGTCGGAGGTTTTTTCCCTAGCTAAATTAAATACCTAATTCAGATTTTGCTCAGTTTGTGGATTTTTTTTCTTCTTTTTTCCTGTATACTCAGATAACAAATAGAATGTCCAGGAATAATATTCTGAGTTTATAACTTTTCATGAAAAAGCTAGCTGATCACTAGGAGCAGTATCCAGTAGTCAAACAAATCTAACACCTAAATCCATGAGAGATTTTCATGATAAACATTTCATTGTACAGATGATTACAATAGTTGCCTAAATATGGATCTGACCACAAAAGTCAGTGGGACATCTGAACTTTTGAAAATATACTTATGTTTTCTCTGAACTGGAAACCCACGCTGAAAATACTGGCATCACGCTGTGAATCCATTTATAAACACTATTTCAACAGCTGCGAAGTACTGGGCTTAATTTTGCTAACATTATAACCAGTAGAAAACATGCAAAGGGCATCCTGAACACTACAAGCAATTGAAGCAGATAGTTTTGCATAATATTGTGATGGTTTTAAAAGTAATTTTTTTAAAATACTGAGAAGGAAGAGCTCATCAAGGTATTCATTATTCTAATTTGAAATAAAATTTCCTTTAAAATTAAAAATATAATTATTAATAAATGCTCATAATTAATCTGCAGAAAGTTAATTTTTTTGAGCAGAATAGTAAGTAGTTAAACAAAGCAAGCATTTATTCTATGTGTTACTGCCATACAGGATAAACTTACACACTTTTTTTCAGCTTCAATGTTGGTTGTATTTCAAATCCAGTTAATTCAGGTAAACAACACTGTCTGCTTTGGTTTATGTTTTTGACATCACTGCCTTCTCCTGCAGAAATAAATATTACATAATCACAAAAATTAAATATGTTTTTACTGTTAGTATTTGCCCCTGTGGAATAGTGTAGTATAAGACTCTATGATTTCATGCTCACCTGAATTACTGTGACTTACTGTTTTTAAATAAAAATTGTTTGAATGTCCATGGTACCATGACAATGCATCCACAATTTCTCATGAAGGTGTCAGAAGGACAAGTTTCCACTAGAAATGAAAGAGCCTGCAGGGAAATAAAAGGGAATAGAGCTGAATTTTGCACTAAGCCATGCTTTATCTGGTTTTCCCCTTCATGTTCTGTTGACCACACAACCTTGCGATTAGATCTCTGTCATATGTTGCATGTTTAAAATCTTGAGAATTCTGATACAGAATTACTGCACAGATGCTGGGTTGTGATGGGGGTTAATAAAAAAAGAAAACACTGCCTGAAAACAGATGTTTGGATTTTGAAGCACAAATATAGCTGACACTCAGCAGATAAGCCCAGATTTCAGCAAGTCTAAGGGATAAGAGGCAAACATTCCTCCTTTAATCTGATTTGGTTTAGTCACTAGTATTCAGGTAAGATAAAAGCATAAAAGATCAATGTCCTATCTTTGAATAATTAATCACTGGCTTTTTATTTTCTTCTACAATACTTGGAGCATCTGTATATCCAGTAGAAGGCAAATCTCGCATATAATAGGGATTCTAGGATTTACTACCAATTGCTTGTTTAAAAAATAAGGTGGTTGACAACAGTTATGTATAGAGTTGAGTTCTAATGACTTTTCATGCAAATCATATCAACTAATTAAAACCCACTAGTACACATATTCATCTACAAAGTTTTGAAGATGACATGGCTAATAGACAAGGATGGGCTACAACTATCAAGATGAAGTCTTGTTTCAAGTAGTCACTACATTTCCAGGATACAAGAGAAAAGTAACCTGAAAAAGTGAGTAATTACCAATTAAAATTATAATTAATAAATATTGTGCCAATATTCTTATTAGTCCACTTTACACAGAACGTTTTTGCCACTAGCTAAAGCAAAAAAGCAATTAACAGCAATTATGGGATATGCAAATGAACATTTTATGTCAATATTAAAAAGTTTTAAAGACCTTAAAAATAAGTAAAGGACATTATGATACCATCCACAGTTCACACAACTCTGTCTAAATGAAATTAGATTTGGACAACTTACTGGAAAACCAACTCACTGAAGGAGCATAAACAATGGCTTTCTTATGGGGTGTAGGGTGACTGAAACAAAAGTGACTTTCTAAAATACTCATAATGTAAGTACATTAAACTAGGTTTCAGCTATTGAGGGAGGAGGAGCTGATTTCTCTTTTGGTCACTTTCAAGTAGCATCTTCACAGATTTATTTTTAATTTTCAAAAATTGTCATATAATACACAAAATTATTATACAGAAATATGACATTCATAATTTGTGACATTGATAAAGACTATTAGTTAGCTGTCCAGGTGCTAAGTGAATTCTTAGGAATTGTATTTTCATACTTTCAGCAAAGTGCAAGAGAGGACACCGAAGTAAGCAGAAGTGGGATCAAGTGCTATGTTACCAGCGTTAAGCAGTTTACTGTTACTACAAAAAAATAAGGAAATGAGGATCGTGAGTCATTCAAGGTAGTACATGAATGTAACAGCAGTATCAACATTGCATGCATAGGTACATAGTATAGAATATTTTCTGTAAGACTGAACATTCTTCAAGCTCCACAGATTGTAGCAGATCGATAAAAGAGAATACCGCAGTATTTTCAGTATTCTCTGTGCTATAATGATGTTTCATGGAAAGCAAACAGCAGGATTTTATGAGTGGCCAATGTAGCTATTTCTTGATACATTCCCAAAGTCACAAGAAAAATAAGGAAGCTCAGAAGTTCAGCCGAGAGTGAATCTGGTGAGTTTATTCCAACAATTACAGTTCCCCAACCTTTGTGCCATCAGTGCATACCACACAGGAAAACTAATAAAGTGGCTGCTGCGTTGGAGGCTGTAACGTTTTTTAGCTGGTGCAGATCCCCTCCCCGTGAGGACTACGGGGCAGTGTTTGCTTTTCTTTGGGTTGTGGTGCTGACTTCTTTCTTGTGAGAGTCTATAAGGAGACACATGGTGAAATCATAGTTTATTTTACTAAATAAATGAGAAGCAAATCCACTGACGTTGGTATGGAGCAGGTAACAGTCAATCACAGCTCTACAGTGAATAACTACAGGCTTTTTGAATGGATTGGTGTCATGATTTTCTCAAGTATCACAAGCTTTTCTTCCCCACATCTGTGTCGAAGGAGGTGACAAGTCTGAAATCAGTGTCTAACCTAAAATTGTAATAATCATTCTCTGCTTGAGGTCTGACCCAAAACCAGCTGTGACATCTAGCTGATGTTGAGTGAACTAGTAAGCCTGAGTCAGTAGCTGCCTCTCAGCAAGTTTTGCAGCACAAAGAGGGTGTAAAAGCTGCTGTATCCACCCATCTATGCTCTGCTCTGCCTGAGATCAGCAGCCTGAAAGCCCAGAATTAGGCTTCATTTGAGTATTTTGCATCTTCGCTGAGTCATGATGTTTTGTATCCACTTTATTTATTTAGGTGCTTCTTGTCAGCATTTCTTGTGTCTATCAAGAGCAGATTACTGAGAGACAAGGTCAGTATCACACTCTTGCATCACACTCCAAACACCAAAGAAAGTAATCTAGAAACCTCAGGGTTTCAGGAGCCCACAAAGGCTTTTTATCCACTTAACTTCCTATAGAAAATGGAAAGGGAAATGTATAGATAATGTTCATCCATTAAAAAAAAAAAAAAAAGTAGGGACAAAACCGGAAAAATATCTGATCTAACAAAAGCAGGAGGATGCTAACAGCTACCCTAATACTGCCATACTTCAAACAGAGCTGCTGCCAGCTTAGCCCTTAGGCAACCCCAACAATATGTGTAGTTGTTTAACTTGGCCATTTCTCTGGCTAACCTGCTTGTTATTAGGCACTTTTTGGGGATATCACATTTCTGTGTCACTGGCCTTTTTTCTCCCTTCAGTTTTTCTTGTATAATTTCCATATGATTTAATGAGGCAGCGGCTTTTTCTTTTAAAAACCAATTAGGTGTTAGAAATTAATCATCCAGAGCAAGCCTCCCAGTTGTCAATACTTTGACAAGAAACCCTCAGTTCTTATAAACAATGATATGAAAGCCAGCAAGGTGTTTGGGACATAAGGTTCTCTTGTATATGTTAGTCTGAATTTTATTCTCGTTTATATTCCTCTGAAGAAGTCTCATGACATAGTTATTGAGAATAAGCAGGAGTGTGTGGCTGAGCAACCTCATGCACACTCTCTGGTGACCTGCCAAGATGGAGACCTTGCAGGGATGCTTGAGCCAGACCCAGAGGAGTGGGCCAGCCCAGCAGCATGGGGAGGGGTTGCACAGCACTGGCACCCTCAGTGCCCAGACGGCTGCCTGCTCCCAGCATGGCAGGGAGGGCTGACCCAAGCAACAGCATCGACAGAACACTGGCTATAAGGCATGTGGCCACCAACCCAGCAAACACAAGCCCCAACAGAGAATGAATACTGCAAGTCAAAAATAGGGACTCCTCATCTTTACCTACAATGTAGGAGATTCAGGGTATAGGTGCACTGCTGTAAAGGTGTGTTCACCCGTGGTGATGGTCACAGTTTGGAGCTGAAGATCAGCTACCATGTCCACACAGCCTACATTTCAGTTTCATTCCAAATGGCCAATATTTCTGATCAGAAATCATAGCCTCGTTGTAGCCCTCCTCCTAGGCAAAATTTAGAATTGTATCTTAAAGCAGGTTTTATTTCTAGAGGTATCTCCATCCCATTTGCTGGCTAGCAAGAAAAGGATCTCATAAAGACGTGTCCCTGGCTAACACTGGAGCAGAACCGATACGTTTCGTTATGTCACACTCACCCAACATGTGTTTTGAGACTGGATCAGTAAAAGAGACATCTGCAATCTCTCTTATATATGGTTATGTTTGATCTACTACTCATGAACTATTAAACAGTGAGAACAGAGTACATAATCCTAATCATAACACTACTTTCAGAATAAAAATATACATAGTCAAACTACACTGTTTCAAATTAGTGAACCTAAATATTTGGTTTACATAACTTGTTATTTAATATACTGTGCACAAGGAAAATATTCTGTTTAGAGTTATGCTCATGTATCATCAGAAGGAATAGCTAATACATCTCATTCACATACTAACAGTATATCTAAACCTGTAATTTGTAAACCTATGAAAATGTAGTACTGATTTAACCAAACCCAAGTATGTATATACATGATCCACAGAGATTTTTTTAAACTGAATTAATTACACCCTTTAATGGAAATTACAAATGGAATGAACTATAAGCCATATATTCATATGCAAGATATTAAAGTTCTAACTCAAAAAATGGCCTTAAAAACCTAAATTAAATATGACAAGTCATTCTTTCTTTATATGGCTTTTCCACATTAATTTTGAACTTTCATGTCTCTGTTTTTAGAAGCCTAATGAACCGTATTACCTAAATGTAGCTTTTGATGTTGCGTTTCCTTCAAAATGCGATTCATCAAAGACTGCACAAATATATTTATTTTTCCCATAATATTTTAAGAACAAGCTCTTGAACTGAGTATTTCTCACTAAAATAGTGGGAATAAAATAGAAATATTATTTATGTTAAAAAAAAAATAGAAAGAAAAAAATTGCTTAGATTATGCTTCAGTATTGGTGTTTTGCGTGTGGTGAGCAGCATAAAGGACACTTTAGAGAAAATGGGTTACAATCACAAAGGTAACATCCTAGACAGCCAAGGCCAAAACTCTTTTGGCAAGTGTTTAGATTGACACACGCTATGACAGACAGTCAGGTAAGCCAGATTCGTCATGAAGTATTACATAAACACATGTACACTAGAAATTAACTGCACATATATATATATATATATATAAAAACATATAATCAAGAGTTTTCTGGTTTTGCTTTTCTTTGCAGTTTCAGGTCTGGGTGCAAAATTTCATTGTATATTAAAACATTGAGTGATAACATCACTTATTTTGATTTCCACCTTGAACCTTATATGAGACAAACCATACTGGAAACTGAAGTCACCCTCAAGTTCACAAAAAAATTAATAAACCTTCACTTAACTGTCAAAGTTAGTCCTAGTTTAAAGTTTCCTATTGTAATCCCTGTCTGACACTAATCTAAATATTTTAATTACTTGCTCTGTTAATAGCAGCTTACAGGCTCAGAGCAGTGGACTATACACTCCAGTATGCAATGCTGTTACTTCCTAAATTAGAAAGCAATCCTCTGATCTGCATGAAATTAAATTTATTTTTAATGAAATTTTAACCAAAATATTTCATCAGGGATCTCATACATTGAACGCTTTAAATTCCTTTCCTCTAGCCTTTCCAGCATACTCACATTTAACTTTGTCTCATATAAAAAGCATGGTTGCTAAATTGCACATTATCTGACTGTGGTACCTGAAATGGTGGATATCTCCTTTATATCTTATCAAAGTAAAAATTACAGTTCTTTCCTTAGCAATCTTCATAAATTTGCACCTTGCTATTTATGTTTTCTGCCTCTTCTAATTTCAAAATCAGATCTGCTCCCAGCTTCAGCTCCTCTCATTTATTTTTTCCTTTGTATAACTTCTTGATACACTGAGTCAGCTGCATGAAATTGGTTAGTTTCTGTCCCTCTAAGTTTCTCTCCAATACAGCCAATATAAAAACATTGAAATATAGGTGACATTTTATTCAGCTCCTCTCCTTTTATTTCTAGACTGCAAACATCAGGATTTATTGGATGTTGCCAAACACATTTTAGGTGCTACTGTAAAACAGAATGATTCATTGATTCAGCAAACACTTACAGGAAAATGACTTTTCATAGCGTTTTCAAATGGCTGTCTCTCCACCAAGCTGAACATATACTAGAAAAGCATTGAAAAACCATACAAAATATTGTATATTGCATGTGTACATGCATACACACAGACATTTCATACTTAGAAAAGCACAGACAATTGGACATCCTCATATGACAGGCTATTGAGGAATGCTGCTGTATGAAATTATAGGATAACAGTCTCTGATTCACATTTCTCTAAGATAGGAATCAGCAGGCCATTTAGAGCACTTTCAGGGAGATGCATTGCTAGCTCAACAGAATTGCTGGTGATGAAGCAACATACTGATGTAGATAGAATTGATTTACCTATTAATAACTGAGCTAGCTGACATTTCTCTGTAGTGATCAGCTTTAATGTATGAAAATACATGGACTGTGGAAGCAAAATATGAAGCAGAGAGCTTAATGACTTGTGTTTTAAAATCTAGCCTCTTGTTTCCTCAGCAGTGTTTGAAACACAGTTTGTGTTCACGTTAACTTCACTTAGGTGAGCTATTAAATAACCTTCGTTAGTGCCATCACTGTCCAATGCTATGCAGAGTAAAACAGGACATGTGGCAAGGGGAGATGTCAGCGACAGTGAGGAAGATGGGGATGCAAGTCAAAGGCCATACTTCCAGAACACAGGAAAAGCTTTTGTGTGCTCAAGTGCAATGATGTACACCAATCCTGTAATAGAGCTGCAAAACAGAATTCGTCAGATCACTTAGCTTGCTGAATTTGTCAATCCACTTTTCCTGTAATAGCCAGCAGCTGAATTTCTATTTTTGCTAAAGCTGGGTTCAGCCTTCTTCACAGAGAAGGAGCAGAGCCATGTGAGCCAGCCTGCAGACAGCCCTGGAGCAGTGCAGCACGAACACTGGAGCAGGGAGCTGGAAGCCACTGCTGCTCCATGCCTGTCAGTGAACAAAGCAGGTTAGACTTGGTCCTATTTCCTGGAATTCACTCACGTTCAGTGAAACAGACTCCAAACCCATGGAAACATTTGAAACACACAGGAAGTTTTGTTTTGTGCTGCAAAGACTGTAATAAATGATAGATTGACTATTTTCAGGACTTTCAGAGGAGGCTGAGTGAACTTAGAGTGAAAATATCTCGACCTGGTTTACACATGCAGGAACATAAACTACATTGAACCAAACCTGGTTTACATATGCAGGAACATAAACTACATTAAAATGCCAAACTCAAAACTCATTCTTTCATAATTCAACTGTACAGTCATAGAGCTACTAATTAGTAGTTCATTGGTCATTAAAATTGGCAGTCATAGATAGATATTATTAAAGCAATGAATATCTCACTTACAATGCTTGTGTCTCACTGAAGTTTAAGACTGTTTCAAAGATCGTACGCCTCATTCTTCAGTCCGCTGTTACAGCATAAAAGGATTTTGGTGGAAAGTTCTGTTTGTTCTCTGAGCAGAATCTTTGTTGTTGTTGGAGTTTGATACAGGGATCAAGGAAAAAAGATGGTGGATGCCGATGGCAAATCTGTAACTGAATGTAAAGAGCTTTCACTTCTTTCTTTTCGGGAAGTTGTTCTTCTGTTGTCCAGTTCTGGGACTCATTGAAAGTAAAATAAGAAGAGCACACAAGTTTCAGCTGTACATTGAGTGGAATTTTGCCTTCCCAAATCTATCATGGGCTTTAGAAACACAGGGTGACTATAAGCATAACAATATTTTTCCACTTATGATCACAAGTCACTGCTATCTTTTCATATGTATGTATATGTATATAGTAAGGGAGCATTAGAGTACCCAGGATGCGTGGGACTCGGATTCAGCTCCTTCTCAAGAGTACTGACACTCGTGTGCTGCAACACACACATACAAACACATACAAACAAAACCTTTGAAAAGGAACCTAAATGCATAATTAGAAGGTGAGTACTAATCCTGTGCCAATGGTGCAAAAGGGATGACTGTGGAGGTGTGAGAGGAGAAGGAGCTATAGCCCCTCTCATGCCTTTAAAGAACACTGCTTTCACTGAAGAGCTCTGTTTAACACGACTATGGCATGTGATTGCCAAAAATTATTATTTGAACCAGTCCCTTATTGAAAGTTAAGTTGGAATGACCAGGTTTTTTAAATTCAGTTTTGCTTAGAGTATGAGGTAGTCATAGCCTGTCCAGACATCTCAAGTCTGCTATGCAAAAGCACAACTATCCAGGAAGTTTTACAAAAAATAAAAAAATTGAGTATTGCCAGCATGTGAAGATTGAACCAATTTTAAAAATATTCAGGACTCAGATGGCTAAATTCCTATTCAGCCATTTCTGGATCTGATTTTAATATCTACACAATAACAGAAATAGTATAATTTATGGAACACACCATTAAAGATGGGGAAAATGATGTGCAACAAACACCCAAAGCCTGATCATTTAATTTGATGCAATGTATTTCAGTAACCAGATGCAAGTTGCTCAGCCATTGTGTGTATTTCAGCCATATTAGAAGACCGTGGAGTTCATAGTTTCTAATTTTTAAAGCAGATTACAGCTGCCACATCGTTAAGACCTTACAATTATATCTGAACAATAAACTGTCTTATTAATAGGATGGTTATGGCCTGTGAGTATTAGATATTGTTGTTTGTGATTTGCACTTAAAGAGGGATTTTAATCGAGTTTACCATTCTCAAAAAGTCTGTTTTGCATTTAAATAAGCATCCTTAAAAATTGATCTGTTTTGCTCAATTATAGAATGCCTCATTCTGAAGCCTAGGAGTAATTTATTATACAGACTCTGTGAGCAAAGAAGATGTACTGCATTGTACTTAATCTTATAAAATTTCTGCTGATTTTTGATGGCAATGCCAGTTTATCATAATTATTATGAGTTGTCTGGGTTAATAGAACTTGAAAAACTATCTGGGAGTTAAAACTAGTATGGAATGTTAAACTTACTATTTATGTAAGGCTATCTGATACCAATTGTCCTTCATGGATCTATGAAGCCATTTATTTCAGGATTGTCTCTTGTACCACTATTGTTAAGTAGTTCAAATATATAAAACTCTAATTTTTAGAAATGTGTAATTTGTATTATGAACTCTCTCAGATAAAAATATTTTAAAATATATTATAATATCGCAAAGCAGGTATAATTTTTCTATCATATTTGATAAAAAAAATTGTTTTCATAAAACATGACCCAGTCTTCATTTGCATTATAATGTAACTTTAATAAAATAGCTTCTTTGCCTTAGTGCTCACCTGTAGATAACTCATTTATACTGCAAAGGAATTGCTTTGTGCATTTGGAGTCATAATTAACTTCTACATTGTAAGAAACATTTAGAACCACTTTCTGTACTGGTTCCATGCTATACCATCATTTCTAAGAGGTGCTTCTTACTGAAAGTGCATTCAATAGGCAATTATTTCTAAAATTTGCAAGCAAAAAAAATATATTTAAAAAAGTAAATCTTGATTTAATATACCTTTCAGAAGATGCATCTTCTGAAAGGATGCAAAATAAAAATTACTGGTTTTATTTGGAAAGAATTTAAAGCACTCACTGTTTAAGATTACAGCAAGGTCTTTTGCGATCTGAAATAAAAGCCTGTGTTTGCCACATTCTTTGACACAGAACCATATCGATTTGCCTTAGAATTAAATCTGTAGGCAGTGAGCAAGTTTTCAATCCAAAGCCAAGTGAATGACACTCCAAAGTAACAAGAAAGCCCACAAAACTGTTGTACAGTAATGAAATGTGGACAAAATACACTCAAAATATGTCAGCAGAAACAGTAAAGACACATGAAATTTCCAAATAAAAATGGGAACAAAAAGGTTCAAAGATGGTTGAAAAAACCCTGTTCTATCAGCACTGTATTTACTCTTTGAATACCGATAGTCTTCCTGACCAGACTGAAGTCCTGCTTCTGTCATTAGTGGGGCATGGGATCCCCTCTTTTTTGGCATTGGCTCTGATTATTTTGTAACTACACTTGCATCAGTCTTCAGTTCTACATTGATCAATAATAGCACTGGTCACCTTCAGAGATATGGTATAAGCATTAATTTCCAGGACATAGCACATGAGCTTTCTGATAATAGGCCCAGTAGAAATGCAAGACCATATTTCTGCTACAAGAACAGCTTTGGAAGTGAAGAGACAAAAACAATGTTAAGTAAGTTCATACTAAAGTCAATAAACTATATAATGACAAGAGTTAGTGTTGTTCTATTTCAAAGTTCGATATAATATAAGATTTTGTTGCTTAAAGGGGGACTTTATTGATGTTTACAGATAGGTTTTATGGCTTATTTGTCACTGTGAGAGCCTAGATGTGTCTGTCTCAGTTTCTGCTCAGGAATGCCTGGACCATACACAGTCTATTTTCATACCAAGAAGAAGACAAAAAAAATAGTGTAAAATTCCTGTATCAAAGCAACTTTAACTTGTTAAGATAATTGTCTTGCAATGATTGATCTAGTCATGTCAAGATAATAAAGTTTTTATGGTCCTGAGAGGGGTTTAATCTAATTTTTGGAGGGATTCTGATCTCACTGTTGCTGCTTTATCACTTTTAATCTCAACACTTTTATTTGAATTTGCTCTGCAAAATTCAATATACTTTTAGTTGAC
Source organism: Ibycter americanus (assembly GCA_035590275.1). NCBI lineage: Eukaryota > Metazoa > Chordata > Aves > Falconiformes > Falconidae > Ibycter > Ibycter americanus. Next base: position 13,942,751 of record JAVJGI010000036.1, read on the forward strand.
AGCTGAAGACACAGAATAGTCCTTTTACACTAAGTTTTCCTGTGCTGCAGCTGTGTTTTAAATCTTGTTATCATTACTCTGAACAAATCCAATTATGGAGTTATTTTGCTAGTTTAGACAGAGAATACCCAGTATAATTTCTCCAACATAATAAAAGTACCTCTTAAAGAAAAAATAGTAACCTGACTTTGAACAGAAGACGGCTGCTAATAGTGTCTTTAATTATTTGGTAGAGGATTGTTTGTGATTTAAAGAAAAGTTATCAAAGACTTTGTGGTATTCTTCAATAGAATCTATAGTTTTATTGGTTCAGTTTTCTAACTATATGAGGGTAAAGTAAAGTCTGTTAAAAAAAAAAAAATTAGCATTGTCTTTCTCAGGTCTCATTTTTAATAAGACCCTTCTTTTTTTAATTCTCTAAGGCAAAATGGACAATTACCAGAGGTCTAGTTAATAGATAACTCATAGAATTTTATTTGTATATACTGGTCACAGTGATTTAGGCAACAAAATATGATATGGAGGAAAAAAAATGCACCACACAGTTGAACTGGAATGAGAATAAAAACACTATGTCAGTTGAAAACAATTTGGGGCAGAGACTGGCCAAACTGTTGCATGTGCCCTGCACTGTGAGTCCCAGTTGACCAACTGGTATTGTTGCCAGATATATATTAAATAATTAAATACAATCAATCGGCAATTTGTCCATTTCTTTTCCCTCACGAACTCAGCCCCATGGACTGATGTGCTGCTCCCCAAGGTGTGATCCCTCTGCCCACAGGAGTGTGCATTCCTGCAGATGGCTACTTCTGCATAGTTCTGTCAGTTGGTGGAGGCACATCTCCCTGTGCCCACACTGGGGCTGGCAAAGTCCCCTGTACTCTGCCTGACAGAAAGTCGTATCTTCTCCTCCATAAACAGGGAAAAGTACTTAGTCTACTCTTCTTCTGGGATTGTGTTATTTGTTGTATTTTCTTTTTGGCTCTATCCTTTCTGATTATTTTTAGTTCTTAATCTTATTACTTCACACTTCTGTACAACTGAGCTGAATAAGCTACTTATCCAGTCTCTAAGCTGAATCTATCCAGATTTTATTTGCTCTGTTCCTCTGTATTTACTTTATCCTCCTTTCCCAATTCTGTGTCATTGGCAAATTTAGGTCAGTAAATTACAAAGTAAACAAAAATGTCCCTAATGCTGTGCTTTCTGACATTCCTTTTAACTCCTTCCTGAACTATTTTTTTTATTTATAATATTTGCTCCTTCAACCAAAGGTAATTCCTTGGGAATTTATATGCTCTTCTGTAAGGGAATGTTTGCCTTATTTGTAGATCAAACACTTCTCCTAAAATCTACTTTAAAATAAGTAGCACATTTCTCTCTTTTTCATCACCTGAATATGTATTGTCATATTCTTCAGAAGAAAGACAAAGGGCAGCAGTCAGAGAGCACTTCACAGGGTGAAGGATTAAAACACAAGAAAATCAGGGCTGCAAATATGAGTAGTTCTGACTGCTCAGTGAGAAAGTACATGCAACTACAGGTAGATAATTCACTGTAGCAACTTGACAGCCCACTTACCGTATTTACGTGTGTCTAATCCCTGGGTTATCAGTAAAATGCCATTCAGCAGCAGCACAGGATACACATTCATGTAGTTATTAGCAAGCACATGCCTCCTTGTTCCAATTTTTTATATTATAGTAATATTCTCTTTCTGCCTTTTATTGTGTGGAGGTCATCTAGGTACTTCTTTTGGAGTACTGGTACTTTTAGATGCTGAGAGCTTTCAGAAGTGTGAGTGGCACACATGAAAATACAATAATCCCAGCATACCTGAATGCTCTAGTTTAAAATGCTTTCAGTAGGGAGTCTGCTTAATAATTAAAAAAAATCTTGAGAATTACTTGCTTATGCGGAGGGTTTTTTTTGTTGAATGTGTTGCAAGATACGGTGGAAGACAGAAGCACTGATGAAGATTAAAGGGAATAGAGCTAACTTTGTGCAGCGACTTTGGAGATGCTAAATCTTGTTGCTGGTTTACACAACCAGGGCAGCAATTTCCCTCCACTGCAAGACTCCAAATTGCTTCTTGCAGAGCAGCTGAGGGGTCACAGTCTTCTTGCCGTGCTGCAAACACACATTCCTTTCCTGTCCCTAATGAATCATCTCTCATTACTTCTTGTTCAAGGGCCTGGTTTCTCTCCTGAAGCAGTTAAGTACACTTTAAGAAGCAGAGCAGATCTTGGACATGGGAGGCTTTTCACACAAATGCTGGGAGGTTGATTGAATACAGTTTATCTTAAAGAAAGTGAAGGTATGACGGTACATAAGGAAGTAAGAGACAGACTGCATACTTACAAGGCACGAGGGCGTTTGTTGCAACAAACCCAGAGAAATGTTTTTAGTGAAAGCACACTCCCTACCTTTGTTTCCCCTTCAGCCTGAGCCGTGGTGGTAGGCGTCATTTATTGGATATGCTCAGGGTTCTTCCCTGCAGACCCTCGGTGCCCTACAGCCATCTCTCAGATGCCCCATGCTGCTGGTGGGACAATCCCAGCAGCAACTGAAAGATGCTCCATGTCTTCTGTGCCTGCTGTCTCCAGGCACTGCTCAGATTGGCAGCAGATAAATGTGTCAGCCTTGGTAACTTCGCTTCTGGGCACAGTACTGGGTGCAGGACATCCATCTGAAACTAATATATTGGATAAAGGAAAAAGGGGGAAAAAATACATTATTGGTTAGTCATAGGTACCCTGTGGCATTTCTAGCTGTTCCATGTTCCTAAAAGTGGGTTTGCCTTGATGGGATCTCTACAGCTTAATTACTCTCCTGTTAAGGTTATTGTGCTTTTTCTTCATTAAAAAAGTTACCATGTTTGAAGCTCAAAGAAGCCAGAGAAAATAAACTTTCTCCTTGACAAATATTGTGGAAATACCTCATCTTTTTTTTAAAGCATTTTTAACATTAAAACATGATTTTTCATGAAAATTTTCTGAAACATTTTTACAGATTTTTTCCAAAATAATTTAAAAATCTTTCTGTTACCAATACCTTAACAATTGTAGTCAAAAGGAAAATTAACTATATTTTGAGTTTAAAATGAAAACAATTTCTGAATTATGAAATGTTAGAGGAAATCTTTTCACGAGGAAGTCAGTAGCTCTCTAGGATAATAGAGTCATCAAAAGGGACCTGCAGAGATCAGGAAACCTCTTTTCACTGAGAAACAAGCTACTTCCAGCTATTCTTCTTATTTTCAGTGTTTCTTTATGCAGACTCTTCTTCTAAAACCTTCTGAAGCTAGGGCAATTACAGCTGAGAATGTGACATTTCTTAATATCTAAAAGGAGGTTTAATGCAATGGAAACACAAAGTAGAATACAAAAGAAGTGCAGAGGTAGAAAATACCAGAAAACAGAGTCTTGTTTTTTTGAAAGCTCACTAGGTACTCCTCTCAATTGTTTCATATGATAAAACTAGAAGTTCTTGCATTTGGGAGTTCAGCTTTCTGAGCAGTTACACCATGTGATGTCCAACGTAAAACTGAGTGCATCCAGAGACAGAGAATCAGGAGCTCTGCCCCAGGGCGATGCTCAGGAAGAGGGGATGTCCAGAAGGCACAGTAACTGCTGCAATTAGCTGAGCCACAAGCCCCAAGTTTAGCAACCCTACACTCAGAACAGAGGACGTGAAGGAGAGGAACTGCTGGCTATAGCTCAAATCAATTCACTGATCACTATAGACAACACTAAGCCAAAGTTCTCCAAACTTTCAGACTTCATAGACTGAAACCAAACGGGATCAGCATAGCTGTTGACATGTTTTTGCTCTTAAGCACGTCTGGCCAAGCCTCGTGGGATCTAGCACAACCAGACAACTCAGCCTTTTTCACAGAGAGCCCTGCCTATGGCCAAAGCAATGTGCCTGATGACAGTCCAGAAGCAATTTATTATTAATTTTAATTTTTTATATTTAATATACTATAAATCTCTGTAAAGAACTGATGTGTTGGCCAAACCCAAAATGAATTTAAAAAAGAACGCTCCAGGACTGTCATTAATTGGATGATGAACAGGTTCCAATATCAGAGGACAAATACTAGCTATGAACTTGCTACACCGCTGAAACAGCACCAGAGATGAGAGTAGGCATTCTGCACTTCTGAAAGCAGAAATATTGTGTCACACTGTCATCAGATACAATTTCTGATGTATAGTTAAATAACCTTTACTTTCATCCCTCCAGTGTAAAAGATTAGAATCTTTTAAAAGCGAGAGTCCCAAAGAAATGTAAATACAGTGTATTCACTACTGACATTTCAGAAGATTTTGCCCCACCAGTGGAGACAGCTATTCTCTATTATCAGGTTTCCTGTCAGTCATGTTGATTAAAGTTGATAAATACTGCAAGCCACTTGGGGTAGGCTAAAGGACACAAAAGAAAAATGTAACTTATTTGAAAAGGACCATATTTCTTGGGAAATGAAAAGCAGACCATATTTGCCAGCATTTCTCAACTCTGAGAAAAGCAAATCCCCCTATTTAATTTTTTAATTTTCCTAGAGGTAGTACATTCTGGTGTGTTGTAATTACTGTAATAGTGCTTTGCATGTGTAAAGCAGTGTAAAATGGAAAAGTTTGCACAGTTGCTCTGTATTCAAACACTGTTGTGTTTATTGAACTCGGGCAATAAATGACAATTCACTAGACCAGTTGTTGAAATTTGGAGTCCAGTAATAGCTACATCCTATAGGAACATTAGTCCAAATGCATCAGGATCATTGGGATGTGATTTGCAAGGTTAAGGTGTCAGCTCAGAAAGCAAACTGCTTTTGAAAGCATGCCATATATTCTCTATAAATATTTAATATGCAAAAGACAGAAGATCAGTTTGATATAATTCATAGGGTCAAATCAGTTACAAAGATTCTTCTGATTGCTATTGCATATGCATTATTTTTAATCTTCTAAAAGTCTTCAGAAGAAGTGGCTATTAATTTCAGAATTAATATTAGAAAAGCATTGATTTCTGTTTGCCATCAAGGCAAGGAAAAGGAGCAACACTCCTACAAAATGAACTATGGAGAGAAAAAGCTAACATTTTTCTTTTTTTTTTTTTTTTTAGTACAAACAAGTAAAAAACTGTTGTGGTAAAATAGTGAAAAAAGCTGGAAGAAAAGTAAAGCTGGAATCCAGGAATACTTTGTAAGTGTGACCTTCCATTAGACATCTGTGGAGGTAGTTACACCAATGTAGTGGAGCACGTGAATGTCCAGGAGCAAGAACTGTAAATCACATAATATTTTCCATGAAAACTGCTCTCCTTATCTTGTAAAACTTTCACAAGAATACTTCTGACTGAATATTGTAATTAGATTAATAGAAAGGACAAGATGGCAGAATCCAAGCTGGATTTCTTGGAAAAAACCCCAAAACAAAACACTTGAGAGAAAGTTGAAAGTTACTGTATGAAAAGTAGAATGAAACTCCTGGTATCTGAATTAAAATTTTTAGTTAAGAAAATATCTTATGTTTATAATAAACGATTAATTAAATTCACTATGTGGCTATAAAAGTATTTGATGACCCACAGATTTTTGGCTAATAACACAAACTCTACTGCCAGTAGAATATATTGTTTTAAACTCATAGGGGTTTTTAAAAAGGCCCACAGACCATTAAAAACTGAAAATTATGTGGGTTTGGAAATTGAACTAAGCCCAGTTTGCATTAGTATTTTAAGAACATAATGCATGCATTTACCTCTCTGAGCTTATTGTTTAGCTATATATTTCCTACAGCAGCTGGAGTAGTTGAAAATTTAATGCAATAAAACTACATTAAATTTCTGACAAACCGTAAAAGAAAGAAATCCAGTCCCACTCCTGTATTTCTTTGGCACAAAGCTGAGGGCTATTTATAATGAGATTCTTTTTAAAGTGCACAGGGTGCCAAAATGGGTGTGCCTATTTAAGAATCCCTCAGTCTACCACTGCAGAAATCCAGCTAACTGAGGAAACTAGTATACCTTTTACAGCAATTTTAATGCAATTATCTTGGGTCTACTTATTTGTTCAGATGCTTATCCATCATAAAATCACACTGCACAGAATCAGATTAGAAACCCTGATGAGAATTCTACATATGTGGCTAACTATGCCATTAAAATTAATTTAGTCAGAAAACCATTATGTGTTAACAGAGGAAAAGACTCTTTTATAAATCCTGGCGTTTTCCTCAGACTTTAAAGAGCTCTCAATAAAGAAACATACTATGATGCAGCAATATAAAAATGGTCAAGATCCTGTTTTGCACAGACTATTCTTTATTCCCTTTTAAAAATAATAAGGTTTGTAACACAGTAGTCTATCGTTTTTAGGGTTTTTCAAATCATAATTTAGTTCATGAAATTGAAATAAGAAACACCTGATGACTAATCATGAACTGAAAATGGTGATAGCCTTCTTGCAGGTTTTAGATGAGGCAAAGGGGATGACCCCGTTACTCCTTAAATCAATAGAAGTCGTGGCAGGAAAAGAACTTACCGCAAGCTCTTTGAGCCTAGATTATCACATATTTTTAATATAAACTAATGGGAACTATACTAGCAATGGTAACATGATTTTGTTTGCTCCGGATTTCCTATATGCAAGCTTGTTTCTAGCAGACTCTGGTAGCTTACACAGGTCTTGACCCTTTATTGTTTATTTGACAAATTCACGTTTATATAAAAAGGCAGAGGATTTTTTTCTAAATTAGAATACAGAAAAAAGAATACTGAAGTTTCAGTGTTGCAAGCTGGTAGTCTACCAAAATAGCTGAAACCATTCATGTCATAGAAGCAATATGAAGAGCACCTTGAGTGTTCAGAAGCAATTACGACAGTGATAACTGCAGATGAAATGAAGCAAAATGTGAAAAATTTATCTTCATGTACACTTTTCTACATAACAGAATGGCTTCCATTTATCTTACTTCTTTTTCTGTTAGACTGATTAGTTAACTGGCTTCAGAAGCAAAATATGAATGAGCTGACAAATTGTTCCCTTTGACTTTTGCACAGTCTAAGAGTAAATACCAGATTTAACATTTAATCATTTAAAACAGCAGATCTGGCTACAAGTTAAGATGTGAATATATTAACCCAAATGTGCTGTCAGTACATAGAAAGGAATTTTACATTTTACGTATACTTTAAATGTATTACGAGGATAAACAGGTATCAGCACCTTAATTTTATTCTACATATGATCCTACTGAATTCCAACACAGGAAAAAACCAGGAATCTATTTGTTGTTTAGCATTACAAAATACAGAGACTTTTAAGGGGACAAAAAAGAAAACCTCTCAGTGCAGGGCACAGTAGATGTAAAAATACAAGCCCAAGCCTGTGCCCTACTCACCTTTATCTTCAGTTACCTACGATCACTCATGTGGATTTTTAAAATACTTGGCCTATCATCACCTGCCTTTATTTTTGAGAACAATCTTTTTGAGGACTCCATGTATATATCTATTAGTTATATCTTTGTATCTTTGGAGACAGGAGTTCAAATAAACCCTAATTACACCAACAGAAAAATAAATATAATTGCCTCACGCCAATATCTGCATGACTTAACATAAGAATTATTAAAAAGAAATCTTCAGTTTGCCCAAGATGGGTTTTAGGGATGCATGTAACTCGTGACTGCTTTAATGGCAGTCTAATTTCTGTGTATTTAATTTTGAGACATCTCAAAAGACCTCATCAGATGAACTTTTTAGCTCTTAAAAATTCAGATTTTTTTCACAGACACTCTCATGTACAAACACAAAGATGTTTAAAATCCCTTCTGTCTTATGAAGGACTTTACTTTCTGTCTTAAGCTATAGTATAGGTTATCACATTTCTTCTAATTTTTTTGCATGTGTCTCAGACACAGAATTGTGTGTAATATATACATCTAAACATTTTTAGTCAGCTTTTTCAACCTTCATATGGGTCAGTTGAACATTAAAGATGAACACCTCCTTCCACATACAGTCTTCAGCAGGTATGAATCCTTAGGTTTGGCATTGCCTCATAATTTCAGTAGTCTTTCTAATATACCCAAACTACATATAACTGCATTTCATGGTAGATTTTATTAGCATATACCCTGTACGTCCAAATGCTTGGTGATAATATTCTTTATCACCCCTATCATCTGAACTACCGAAAAGTTAAACCTTGTAACACTCTTTTCCTGGATTGTTAAGAATCTTTCAAAAAAGGTTTTGATTGCAACCCTATTCCTTCAATCCCTCATGCATTGTCACAAGAGCTATTAAAAAACTGTTACTGTTATAGAAATCTGCAGGCTATCCTGGAATGCTCTGGAGCTATGCCTTGAATTTAACTTACAAAAGGTGTGCTCTGGTCTGCTTGCTCCAGCCTGTGGTTTTCTGTATCATAAACTGAAAATTCTGTTTCTGTTTTAGACATTTTAATCTCAACTCCCCCACGAGCACTGGAAACTGGGCTGACCGTAGAGATATTTTCCAGGCCTGTGTTAATTTCCTTCCACTGTATCTTCCTTGTCCAACTGCTTCTCTTTTTGATCTCTTGCTATTTTCACGCACTTCCCCTGAAATTCTTCTCCTTGACATTTTTAGTTTCTGTGATCTGATATTAAAAAAGCCAGTCAAACCTGCCTCATGCCCCCTTGTACAGTCTGACTTTTAATATAGGCGCACGGCTCTCCCGCTTCCCAAGGTGCTGGGAGGGAAACTCCCTGGGCAGCGTGGCCGGGGAGGGAGGCCCCAGCGCGGGCAGAGGGGGGCCCAGCCCGGTTCCAGCCGACCTACCCGGCCAGTGACCTCTAGAAAACGATTTGGGAGCCTCCTGACTTCACGTGCCTGTCTTAAAGATCATTTTTGTAACTCTTCAGGGACTTGCACTGGTTGCTTTTTTCTCCTTTTCACAAAGCGTTTAGCACGGAGCCCGCAACCTCCGTTAAGGCCCGTGTTGCTGAGGGAACTATGCTACAGAGAGGAAACTTTTGTTCTGAAAACAAGCAGACCCTGTACCACCTTCACAGAATGCATCTAATTCAGGACATACTTTTTCACAAATGACACCTAGTTGAAAAATTTTTTTACAATATGCCTCTGGAATGAGCTCAAAAGAAAGCTATTTCAACAAATACCAATGTACGTGTAACCACCTTGCTCCACCACCACCACTTCCCCACCCTTCTTTTCTGCTTTAGTGAGGGCTTCCTTTTAGGCAATCAGCTTTTTCTTCTGGAGATAAAGTTGCTTTGTGGGACAGACAGCAAATGGGCTCCTGTGGAGCCCCGAACTCGGCTTCCTTCATTGCCAGGCACCACCCGCGGTGCTGCGCTGGAGGGAAACCAGCTCCGTACACGCGCAGGAGGCTGCTGTGCTGGGCACGACTGTGGCAACCGCAGCCTGCCATTAGAAGGTGACAAAAATACACTTTCTAGTATAGTCATAATGTGGTTAGAAAGCAGCTGCATTCCATTCTCCTTTTCCCTTCCTAGTTCCCAGTATCTGTGAAGAAGTTCTGGGTTATGCCAGCAGCAATATTGATTAAGCATGACATACTAAACTTAACAAATGTAAGATTCCTAGAGCCTATATTTTCATCATAAAAAGTAGGCACTTCCATGTATGCACTGCTGTCTCAAACTTCCCCAAGAGCAGAACAAGCTCCATACTCTTAAAAGCAAGATCCCTCTGACAGCTGAGAGACTGGTTGCCTAAATGAGAATGTAAGCTTAAGCACAATATAATTCCACATACTTGTATGTTATACATTTGCTTCCAGATTTATATCTGGAAAATTATTTGTGCTGCTGACACTATTTGAATAACCTACACTCATCACTCGTTAATGAATGGGTTTATACTTTCAACTGAGTCAGTAAATAGGGACGATGATTACAGAATAAGGGTTGTGTTTATCAGACTTTTCCAATGACAGACTCTAATTCAGCCAAGAACTGGATTAAGGTCACACTCAAAAGCTTTAATCACTAAATTATCCTACCCATAAAGTGAAGGTGGTCAATCACATTAAAAGGACTACCAAAATAATAATACGCTGTTGAGAGACTATTGAAGAAAAAGGTTGGTTAAAGTAAAAATTTTGTATTTTGATGGAAGTTTTGATGTTTTGGGGAAAAAAAATATTCATTCACCCTGACACATGCACCAATCTTCTGTAAATACAGTCAGTGAGGAAAATCCATCCATACTAAATTTTATATCAAAATACCAACACCATCATAGGCACAACAGATTAGGATTTTTAAATTGTTTTACAAAAATCAGTGCAGTTTTTGCTGCCTAAATCTATTTTTTGATATCAGAAGTACTTCCTTCTGTTGCTACAAAACAATTTTATATGTATGTTGTAAATACAGAAGATATACAAACTAAAACAAAATATATATTTGGGAAAGAATCTTTTTCAAAATGAGACATGTCAAAACTACATTTTTCATTTTTCCAATATTTTATAAAATGCTTTCTTACTTAAATCGTTGCTGTAGTTGCTTAGAGATTCTTAATGAAGTATTCTTTTGACAACCAGCGACAGAAAAAGAGGCATTCTGATGAGCTTCTCTTAAGACAACTTTCAAGAGGGTTTTTTACTAGAATATGAAAAGTTCCATAGGGAAAGAGCTTCACAGGGAGAAATATATCTTTTTGAAAGTAGAGTTAGATTGTAAAATAGTACCCCAGGGGAAAAGGCAGAAGTTGCAATACTTAGGAGGAGCATTCAACAGTTAGACTGGAAAAAGATGCATCCTGAAATACCAGAGTGATGGAATACACATTGCTCTTCCACCTTTTTATTTTGGATTGCGCTTTTGCGTCACTGAACATCCAATCTCCCTTTTCCTGCTTGACTTTTCCCCCTGTATACGTATTTTTAATCTTTTCTATCAACTAAATCTGATTGTCATGCTTCATTGTGGTACGCAAATTACCTATGCAGTGAAGTCACGCAAGGAACCAAAAAGAAAAGTGACCAAGTACTTAATTTCATCTGCATCTAAACAAAAAGTAAGTGCACAAGTCAAATTAAGATGTAAATAACACTTGGAGTGTGGTAATGTACAGTTTTAGTGTATTTTAAATGCAAACAGAAGTCTTTTAGGAGGTTAAATCTGTAAAGCTCTCCAGCTTCAAATAGTGGAATATTTAATGAAAAAGACATAGTATTGTCTGAATTTCATTTGACGTGTAAGTTGGTATATAATTTAAGATATCAGGCTGTAATTTGCTGCAAGAACCACCACACAGGCTCGGAGCTACAATATGCCATCTAAGAAAAAAGCAATAAAGAACTGTGGCCCTTCAAATATTTTCATGTGTTGGTCTTGCACCTTATCATATTTCTTTACAAATATCAAAAATAGGAAGAAAAACTTTTCCAGCCCACAGCTATTTGTTTGATATTTTCCACAATGAAAGTTATATTTTGTATCAGTATAGCTGGTATGTACCTGGATAACGATATCATCTGAGATAATATTCTTCACTCACCCAGGGTCATATTTAATAGGCATCACAGATCAGAGGAATTTGATGATATAATGCAATAGATTATCAAGCTAACTGAAATTACCAATGTTAGAAATTAAACACACCTTTATAACAGAGACCCTTGAGGTAAAAAACGAAGCAGAATGCAATGTAATGGAGAAACATAAATTTCATATGCCTTAAGAATGCATATGAATAATGTCTTTAATATGCTCTTATATTCATCTAAAATGAGAGCAAACAAAGTAATACATTTCTAGAGAGGCTTAACATAATAATTTCCTTGAGAATGCTAAATTTATCTTTAACCTGTTTTCTGCAATTATACACGTTGATGTGAATGGGAAAAAAATGAGCACTGCTCAGATTAACTTTTACAGCATTTTTATAATCCCAAGCCAAGAAAAGCAAGGCAGGATGCTTTCCTGTTTTATTCCCCAAAGAAGAAGAATATAAGGTATATTCATGTGTAATGAATATAATGAACACAATGAACACTTCAAATATGAATATATTTGTCAAGACCTGGAAAGTCAAATGTTGAAATGAAGCCACTTTCTGTGATGAATCGTGGTATGAGGAATGTGTAGGAATTAGCAAAGCAGAAGAAAGCTTTAACATGCTGATTGCCTCCTTTCCTGAGTCAGTGAACCTCATCAACTTTATAGCTTAAAGCCACCCTAAAGCCCTCATCTGTTTACTGTAAAAACACATATAAATGCCTTATGGCAACCCAGCTTCCCTGATCTTTTGGGTATGAGGAAAAACTTTTTCCAAGAAATCTCCCCTGCAGCTTACTGGGACTGTAGTTCCAGCCGCAGCTCTTCCACCAGCAGCCCTCCAGTGCCTCTCCAGTGCTGGTTTCCAAATTAAATCTTTTCCTTATTCCTGTGAAAAATAAAATTAAAAAACAACCAAAAAACCCCCCACCCAAAACAGAAAAAAGACACAAAAAATCTATAAACTTCATTTCTGGGAGAATAGTGGTCCAAAGGAAGAAGCAAAGCATGGACAGCTTTAGCACCACTTCTTCCTATTGCTAAAAAAATCAAACAGAATGCAATGCTGTGGAAAATGATTAAAACTACTAGTAAACAAATTTGTCTGAAGTGTTCTGTAGTCATTCATATTTACATAGTGTGTAACAGAGGGGATACGGAGGTTTTGTGTAGGTCAGGCTTGCTAAAGACATGAACACTAATGTTACAGCAGACAGTTCTCTAGATCCTGGACTGTGATCGACTTGAACTATATTAGATCAAAGCTGATCAGTAATGGGATTACATCTTAAATCTAAGGAATAATGAGGAATGTGTCCAAATTAGCAAAGCAGAAGAAAAGCATTAAGACTGAGAATAAAGTTAGCTCAACTCCAACTTCAACAATATTAAAATATAAATATGTTATTCTATCTATTGCAAAACAAATTCCAGCTTAAATAGGAAACAGCATTAAAGGAGACTGGACTTACTCTATTTTATTTCCTTTAGAGTGTAAATGAAAAATGAATGCTGATTTGTATGCAACTAGGTAAACTAATGTGGTTTTTTTTGTATATATATATCTGTCATATACCTAGGAAGAAATACAAAGTGATGTTATAAATCCTTTCTGTTTTCTTTAAGGAAAATTTTGGCAATATTGTGGCAACAGTAAGTTCTGCATCCAGAAGGTGCACCCCAGTAGTGGTGTACACAGACAGTATGTCTGCTGGCAGTGCAAAATGCATGGACGAGCTCTTCTGGAGGCACACCTGACAGCCTGGCCTTCAAACCACTTAACAAGCACTGGACAGCATGCGCTTAACTATAGTTTTTAGGACATTTAAGGTCACATAGCCACTTTCAAGCAACTCAAAGAATAAGCAATGTCAAGACATTTACTCCCACTGCAGATCACTTTCATCATAGCGCAGTCTGCAAAACAGGCACAAAAGGAGTTCTCAGAAGGCAGCACAATTAAATAATATTTGAAGGAATACTGACACCACTCTGCTGAGGTGCTTACATTGCGATTACCAACCTGATGCGTGAACAGCATAGCTTGGAGCAGTCAGAAGGCTGTCAGATATGCAGTCTCTGACAGTAGGTGGATTGAAGACCTTTCCAAACATTCGGTTCTTCTCAGTAGCAGCTGAACATCCTGTTGACATACCACCAAGGTTAATAATTACTGCTTTTTATAAGTACTTTCACTGCTAACCTTCCACCTTTATTTTTCCCCCACTCTGGCAGTAAAATAGAACACAGATGGAACAAAGAGTGATGCAAACTAATTTTAGTTTTAAGTGGGCATTTTCCAACATCCTTCAGAACAGCTAGGATTTAATAGCTAAGCAAATATGTAATACATCTTTTAAATTAATTAAAGCCTGTCCTTCTAATGAATCAATTAGAAAACACTTGGAAAGATGGATATATGCCTTGCTTTCTTAGGTGAAAAGATGGCCAATGTTAACATCCCACTAAAAAGGTTCTTTTGCTTTTAATTTCTTCCAGCTCAGGTGGTTGAAAAGTAACTCAAAGTCTACCAATAGCTATAGAAGAAGATCCCACCCTGATCAAGTATTTCACAGCAGAATGCCTGTTAGTGATTCTAAAGGATAAGTCAAACAAACAAATATGAGTTTTGATCTAGTTTGCTTCATGCATTGTATTAATAAGCATACACTGCACTGTTATCCTGACACAACACCGAGGCTCTGAGCTGGTAAGGCCATACAAATAAGCAATAGACCATAATACTCCACAGTATTCTCCAAGCCCAACAGAATTATCTTGAAGTATCAAGACTTAGAACATTTAGTTTTATTGCTTTTATCTACTGGAATTAAAAAGTGAATCCCGAATTAGTTTATTTTGGTGATGATAAAATTTCAAAACACATTTGTTTCAACCAGTCAAAAAAGGAAGTCACCATTTAACTTCTCTGTGTGCTGCAGTCAGATTAAATTTCTCAGTTTCCAATAAAATGCGTACTTGGTCATAAGCATCTACTCTTTATTTATTACTGCCTGGCAGCCTGAGGGTCATTAATTTATTGCTAGTGTACAGTTTCATTGGTCTATGTGATACACAACATCATTGTATTTTAAGTATGATACGGTCTGAATCTAAAGTCTTATTCCTTCAAGAGTAAGTAATTATGGAGTATGATTAAATTAGTCTGTAATTTATTAAAGGACTTATAAAACCAACAAACATTGAAAAGATATTACACAGGCATTCTTTCTTAGTAAGCTGAGCATTTTGTATTTTCTCTGTACAGTGCAAATCTGTATGTACATACCAAACGCTGTATTTGTAGATTAAAAAGTATTTTTATTAAGAGATGAATATTTTACTAATGCTAAAATGCCATTACAGATTATTTATTTGTATGAAATATAACTGGCACTGAACCAAAACTCCCAGGACTCCTATTCAGCTGCTACACTTTTTTAAAACACTACGTCAACAGATTCAGATGAACAGAACTTTCTTATCACTGTTGGCAGAGTTTCATTCACAGCACGAGATTAAGAAAAAAGAAGCTATATTGTAAGTGTTTCAGACTGTGGTTTATATTAACTCACTCCCCTAATTCTATTCATTCTATTGCCAAGTTAAAAAATGAGTAGATTGTAAATAACTCTGAATTGTGCTATTTGTTAAAAAGATGGTACAATACAAATGAAGTATTAGTTTGTATTCCTTCACAATTTCTGTTTTGCTCCAATTAAGCTACATAAAAATAAAGTAGAATTTAGATCTAATTTCTACATGCCTCTACACCCCCATGCTGTATAACAGATCTGATTAATACAAGCACCCGGTATCAGCCAAGAATTGCAGCTTCCCTGAAAACAATACTACTAGATTCAGCACAGGTTTTCCTACTCTAACAGGAAGGATATCTGTTTGTTGGGTTTTTTTCCTGAAAAACGTAAATTTTTTAAGAGGAAATAAGAGCAATAAGAGACAAAGAAAGAAATGTAAAGTGTATAGATGAGAACTAGACAGCTCTTATTTCCTCAGGGTAGAACTTCCAAAAGCTTAAATTTCCATCCTTAAATAAGCAAAATGTTAGTCCTGCCTGGTGCTTAATGCATAAGGATTTAAACAGATGCAGAAGATAGAGTCTTGTGTCAAAAATGTAAGGGTTTATCCATACAGGTGTTCATTTCAGAAAGCCTCTAACCAGATGAATAACTTCAAACATACATTGCTAATCCACTTTCATACATAGGTAGGAACTTAAATACTTGCCTAATTATTTTGAATTATGTCTGTAAAAAGGCAAACAAGATGCAAAGACAGACTGGTGGTGCAAGCCCATATTTTCTATATGTGGACAACTTAAATACCACCATCTGTTGCTTACCCTAAAGCAACCCAAAGGTAATAAAGATACCTTAAGTATTCTGATTGTGTGTGATTCATATTTTGAGGAAATAACAGAGAAATGTGGGCAACAGCAATGTGTCAGTTATAATGAGCCTTCCCTATAACAACTTCTTTCAAAGTGAAAATGAAACTCATTCACAGGTTTTTAAACTGAGGGATACAGATATGTAGAGACCAAGGGGTTAATTACACTTACAATCTTGTCGTTCAAACAGAACTAGTTCAAATTAGTCCAAATAATATGTTTTAACCAAAAATGTTTATTTTAATGCACTTTTACATTTTGGCTCTCACTTTGCAAAATATATACATATTTTGAGTTTTAAAATAATTTTTTAAGCCAAGTTATATTTATACGCAATCATTTTGATACAATGGGTTACTGGTTTATTTTACCATGTTTCTACACCATACATAGAACTTTAAAGAATAGCTATATGATGGATGCCAACCACAGATATATTACTTGAAGGAGGGGAAGCTATCCTGAATTCAGACCAACACTGTAAATGTGAAGCACACACAACGTTTCAAATGTCCCAGAAGACTATTTTCTTATTCCAGTTTTTCTAGCATTACTTGTTTATATTAAACAAAGATTCCAGGCTTCTGTCTTTTGTTTCAGTGTGACTTCTGTCACCAGATAAGACACATCCTAGAAGTGCAGAAGTTAAAAAACAGCAGTTAGGACAGTAAATTATTTCAGAGCAGTTGTCCCTCTGAGCTGGAGCTGGATAGAACTGCAGATATCTCACTGCTTCCTGCTTCTTCATAAACTCTTGATTTTATAAACCTACCAGACCTAATTGGTTTTAATGTTCTGTATTCCTTTTTGACTGCTGCTGAACAGGAAGCAATCCACTATTACTTCACATCTTTTTCCATTTCAAGGCAGAAAATGTAGAGCCCATTACTTTGAATTTACTAATTCATCCACTGCAGATGGATTTTGCTTTTTCCATTGTCATTTGTCTGCTTTCTCCTCCCTTTTTCATCCCTCATGCTGCTTCTCTGTTTTTCAGAGGACATATACCCATACTCAAATCTCAAGAAGTAATGTCTAGATGCACTGTAAATCACATAAGCCCTTCTCCTATCACATATACTGCACAGAATGTATTTTTAACTAGCTAAATATTTGAAGATTATGATATAGTGTTGTCTCCATAAGCTACTCCTTGTCAGATGAAAAAGTATAAATGAAAGCTATACTCACTTTAGTTAAACTACTTAATTTGGACATACAAAAATTATAAATGATTAAATATTAGTATGTGCACTTTGAGGGGCCTCTTAGGGGTGTTACAGTTCCCAAGCTTCCTTCTTGTTCTGTCTAAAACAGGATTTAGAGGTTTTTAATAGAATTTAGATGGGTTTAAAATCTCCACATACGAGTTGTACTTTTACTGATTTATTGCATGAATTTCCTGTTGAATTTTTATGTGACACTTGATCTCCCCTGAGGGACTTGTTCAGTTCTGATTGGATAATGTAAATTTCCAATGGAGATTAAACACAAATGAGTATGAAATTGATTTATTATAATAAGTGAAATTGAGGTCTGAGGTCCTGCTTCTCTTTTCTTTTCTCCCCCAACCAACGCAAGACTGTCAGGTGAAGGGGCTTTTTTGTAATATTTTTCCAACAAAGAACAAAGAAAATTAAGAGCACATTTCTCAATTACACATTGGAAATTAGATGAAATATTGTTCCAAACTTGTTTGATTTCATGTGCACAAGAGAGTTGTTGGAATAGTTTAACACAACTATAATTACATTGTTGTGGAGCCAACATATTGTCTTACATGATTTCTTCAGAATTCAAACTCATTATCAATTTAATGGAGGGAATGGGAGACAATGTCAAAATCTTGTGTTCGCATCTCCACATTGAAATATTAATTCTAAACTTGTTAGTCAGTGCATCATTGTAAATGTAGATGGATTGACTGCAGTAAAGAAATTTTTGGTTTCAGAGACAGGCTCATTGGCACACAGAGGTAGGTTCATCCACAAAATATGAATCTTGTCTTCACATTCTGAAGCAATTCAGAAGAATCTGTGGTCTCCAGTGACAGTGCTCCTTGATGCACACACAAAAGCTGGCATTGCAGATACTGAGCTTCTGTACAGACAATACCACTTCTCCTACCTGGATTTAGGCATCACAAAAAATTAGAGAACTGTGATTTGCCCAAAGAGCAAATACAAACAGAGAATAATTGTCAGCCGTACCATGCAATCCCAGCTGATGAAAAAATCACTTCCAGAATGGCAGGGAGATCCAGTGCCTGCATCACACTGTTTCCTGCTCTCACAACAAAGGCTGAAAAAAAATCTTTTCTGAGTATGTATATTCCACCAGTATTGCAGATGCACGTGTGCATTAAGTTATGCACACTGAAACAACAGCTAGTATTTATGCCTCTAACAGTCACAATACATTTTCTAAAAAGCTTGAAAATACTATAGTTGTGTCAGAGAGGCTTAAGCAGAAATTCCATCAATTCCACAGCATTCAGCATGCACTTTACTGTTAACTGAAGTGAATGAACAATATGAAACGTTCAGTGTCATGAGAATGGCTGGTCTTTTAACCTGTTCTGTTGGAAGATGTTATTCAGCCCAGAATTCTCTAACTTCAGTGGACAGATACAATGACCCACAAGCCTAAGCTATTAATATATAAACAGAGCTTACTCTGAGAGTCAAGGCTGTAATTTTAGGAAAAAAAGCTTCCATGTTATATCCAAGAAAACTGAAAGAAAAGAAGATATAACTCACATGGAGAGCCAGCCTGTGAAATCTGCATTCGATTTAGTCAATTTATTTTTTTCCCTTGGTTTAATTCCATTAACTTGATCATTAATAGGGTGCTGATAGGTACAATGGTAAAGATCATACAGTTCCCAAACCTATGAATGCTCTCTGTCCAAGTTGGGAAAGGCTGCATGAGTACCATAAAGTAACGTGGCTTTTGCTGAAAAATAATCTGGCAAATTTACTTCTGCGGTTGACTCCCTTGCCTATTGTTTGAACAAAAGATTGCTGTTTGGCAATGTTAAATTTTAAGCAGCAGCTACAGCAGTGGGCACAATATTTATGCTTCTTGTAACAATGTCCTGGAATCAATACTGTCATTTCTAAATGCAAAAGACTTGTATTGAAGGAAAGAAGAGAATGTAAGTACAACCCCCCCCAGAACACAGCCCTTAATCTCCTTGGTGGGTTTTAAAAGGGTTTCAGATTCTCTCTCGAAACATTCACCAAAGTTAGGCCAGAAGAAGTCAAAGTAATTTAGATCCAATCTCTTTTCAAAAATGAAATGAACAGAAGTTTTATTAAAAGGAAATGAAGAGGAAATTGAACTTTCATATTTCATGGTGCAATTGTGATGACAGAAAACAATATTCGTCCGTAGAAAGTTTAAAAGATAGTTATTTATATGTCTATGCTGCAGTACTGTGGGAGTTGTGTCACAACAGAGGGCAGGTAATTTTTAAAAATATAGTGGAGCTGTAGTAGAATTACTTGTTGGCCATTCCGCACAAATTCAGAATATAAAACTTTTTACATTCTTATGATCAGGAATCAGAAACATTAATTGAAATGTGTACTTTATGAGGAATTTTGGCTGGAGATGCTTTTGGGTCATGCAAATTTCACCTGCATAAAAGCTGCATAGTGCTGTATCTTTATGACATGGAAAATTAAATCACTTAAACTGAAATCATGGGGCTGAAGAAGATAGGTAATATAATGGAAATGTCATAATTCTGCCATGCAGAACAGCCAGAATGAAAAGGAGAAAACACGCAGCCAGACACAGGTGTGAATCATAGCATGTCACCAGAGAATAAAAGGAGATATATGTGCATTTAGTCCTAAAAGTTAATGGTTCCATAGTTAATCTAATGATAGAGGAAGCAATGGCTTGAGAAGATGACTTTTGTTCAGGGATTGCTCCTTATGATTGTGAACTTCATGTCCTCCTCTGACTGAGCATACAGTTAAGTCACCTGCAATTTATACACTCTGTACAAGAAACTGCTGTGAATGATCCTTCTTAGACACTGTAGTGGACGTTTAGGCATAATTTTTCAGAAATGTCCAATGATTTTGATCTCTACCACTTCAGGCTACTTACTGAAGTATTTTCAAATGCAGTACGTCAAGGTAGGTGGTCATGGAAAAGTAGTCTGGATGACTCAATGTGGGCTTCTTCAAAGCAAATATCTGAAAACTTTGTCTTCCTACAGATAGATGTAAGCCATTATTTTTTCCTATTACTGCAGTGTAGCACAGCTGTAAAATGTTTACCTATGACAGGTGCAAGGAATGAAATTTCATTCTTACATTTTTCTGCAATGCATGCGCAGGCAAAGCACTCAGCTTAAAAATTACAAAATTCATTTTAAAGTTTCCTAGTGTGGAAAAAATATTTGAAAGCTAAACCTTTTCCATAGTCTTAATACTACAGCATTGCCTAAGAAAATTAGCCAAAATATTATTTAACAAGAAAAGAGAGAAATCTATTCTGACTTACACGATTCAACATAAAATAATAGTTTCCTTAATACACATGTATAGCTATTACAGCTGATAGAGAAAAAGAAGAATCTGCAATTCTTGCAGAATCAGCAATTAAGATTTACCATTGCTACCTGATGTTCTTCATGCTTCAATTTGAAGTGTGTACCTTGAAAGCTGTCTTTGTATTTATCAGATTTTTGAAATACATGAAATATTTCTGATATTTTTGTGTTGAAAAGAAATAGTTATCTACTCTAAATCTGTTTCAACTCATACAATAGTCTGTAGTACCTGGGAGTCAATGGTGAATGATGGTAAGAAAGAATGACAATTTGAGGCAGTTTTTACTTATGAAAATACAGACAAAAATGCTACATTATGTTCTTAGCATTCCTTGAGAGAACTGTGGGTTAATTAACATCTATGAGCACTATGAAAATGTCAGAAATCAGTGCATCACCCATCACACTGATTTGTTCATTGAGCCATTGATTTTTGATAAGCAGAGGGCATTAAGAATCACACAAAAAATTAACATTAAGTAAAGACTTGCAGAGTAGGCCATGTAGGCAGATGAGAGCATGATGGCAGCTTAAAATCATCAGACTGACGCTGATTAATACAAATGTAACAAAACTTAAGTGACAGGGAAATGAACCTGCAGAAGCAAAAGTGCTTCTAGAGCAAATTATTTTTAACTAATGGAAAGAGCAAGAATAGATTTTCCAGTTCTTTCAAATACAGAAGAACCTTGCATGTAGCATGCTCAGACATTTTAAAAACATCAGGCAGTATCAGTCAACTGAAGTTTTCCAAGGCATCTGAAAATATTCCAGAATGGAATGGATTTTGACATACTGCTCTGTACTATCACTGTGGACACAGCCAGCTTATTATAAGAATATTTTTCAAAATTAATTTCATCCAGATGTGAGCATCCTATGCGCTCACCCTGAGTTTTTTTAGTAGTGATACACATTATCTTCCCATTGAATCTTTCAGAAATACTATCTTTCTCGGACGGAGGAATAACATGGAATTTAAGCAGATGTTGGAATTGTGACCAGAATGATGATAACTGAGTGGTAAACATTTGTCCTGTGGTGGCTGAACACAAAACAAATGACCACGTAGACCCTGTGAAATGGAAGGACTCCTTACTAAGTCTCTTTTGCATGCAAAGCTTCCAGAATAATCACTTACAGACACCCAGAAGCGGAATGTAAAAATAAAAATATACAATATATTTTAAAAGGATTTAATCATTCCCTACATCATTGAGAAAGAGGCCACATTCTAAACTCCCTCAATATGAAATTAATTCCAAGCATGAGGCCTGCCTTTAACATCTCAGTCATGGTTTTTCTATTTGTAAATTATGAGGTGTTCACCACTCTCTGGGGATGGAGCTTTTAATCACACAGATGTCCATTATAAATCCTCTGTTTGCTTAGTAGTATAATAGGTGAACTCACAGCATCTTTGTGCTATAATAAATCTGCAGGTTCAGACAGAATGCTCCTGATTACCTTCTAAATTCTTTCAAGGTCATTCTACATGATTTCATGCTACATAACATCCTTTCTCAGTCCATTTCACACTGAGAAAAAATCATGATAAACATTGATTTTTCCCTGCTGCTATACCTGAATTCCACCATATCACCCACCACACACACACACACACGCACACTCTGATACACCATCTTTTAGTCATTTGATTCCAAGCTATTGTGTAGAACCTGAAAATTCAAAACCCAAGTGTGATAAGAGAAAAAGAAGCTGTATTTGGTGCAATTATTTGAAGACTAGACTGAAGAAATGGAAGAATTAGGTGTTTCTTTCAGCGGGAAAAGCATTACTGGAAGCAGATAGAGAAAACATCCACAAAATTACTTAACAACAACCTGGGAGTAAACCAGTAAAATATGTGGGGTAAAAAGTCCTCTGAACAAAGGATTGCTTAAAAATAAAATACATTCCAAGTCCACAGTTTACAAATGCACACAGAAACATGTTTCAAATTGTTGAAGATTTTAAATATTAAAAACAAATAGTCAGATTTAGACTGCATCTGTGTTTGATATGTATTGATTAGCAAATGCTCCTCATGAATTACTCACCATCAAAAAAAAGACATGAATGCCTGCAAGAGCACAGAGTCCCAGCCCTAGATGTGGTTCCTCAAGCATTCTGGCACGAAAGGAGTGCAGAAGGTGCTAATAATACTTCTCTCAAGAGAAAGAGGCAGGATTCCTGAAAGAAATATTCACAGGCACAGACAGAAATTAGCTGCTTGATTTCTAGTGAATCTTATTGCCTCAGGTGACTCATTATCTCAATGACTTCCTGTCTATGCAGAGATTTAAGCTTAATGGATTAAATTCCCTAAATTCTTGGTGAATTTATTAGCTAATGTGATACTGCTGTTTGTCATTTTATTAAAAATTGTTGAGAGTTCACTTTATCCTTTTATAAAAACCAGAATTATCTTCTTTTAGTCGCAAAAAACATTTCTCTCTGCCTCAGGAATGAGAGGGACAATGTCAGCTCCCTAGCAGACAGCCTCTCATGGTCCCTAGCAGTGCTTCTAATTTATCCAGTTCCTTTCTCTAAGGGCTACCAAAAGTGTGGGTTTTCTTCTCCTTTTCTACTTAGAAGTCCTGTTTGGGCAGAATCTAAAGCCCCCAAAGCAGTCAAGATGCAGAGAACGGTTTTCACCTGCAGCAGGTAACATTCATATCACACTTCTCCCAGCTATCCTGTATACTGCCCAATGTCGCCCCTCTGCAGATAAACAACAATTAAACAATTGCTGTTAACCAAGAAAGATATTGATTCAGTTTGCAAAAATGTGCCATAGTGAGTAATACTTATCCCTTGACCTCTGCCTCATGACATGGCTGTACTCAAATAACATTTGCTTCATGTAGGAAACAACTCCCCTTATGATGTGTTCTCTTAACATGTTATTGCCCTTATATTGCCATTATATTTGTAATATAATATGCCATTATATTACTCATAAAAAAGCAAATGCCTGTAAAACGACTTTGGTAAATATGAAATGTTTTCACTTTCCATGGGACTACCTTAGGAATGAGGCTTTACTACTAGTGTTATACTACTATCACACATAGAGTTTTATTCAGTTCTTGCCACAGCCAAGTAAAACCCACTACATGGGACCTGTTTATGGAATGTCTCTTTGTGTAAAGAGACACTTTCCTTCTTACCACCCCAAGAAAGCAGTCCTTCCTCAGCATATCCCTCAGGCAGGTTTAGGAACTCTGAGCTGGCGCTGGCCTATAGACTGTCCTGTTTAGCAGCAATCAACAGATTTAGCTAACCCCTTTTTGGAATCTATTTACACTTTCAGTCTCCACAGTCTCTAATGGCAATAAATTTTGCAACTTAACAACATGCGGTGGAAAAGGTTGTTCCTTTTATCTGCTTTAAACTTGAAGCTGTATTTTGAATAGTCTATAGCTTTTCATCTGATATATAAAGACAGATTGTCAATAGCTCTAGAATATGTCAGAAAAAACAATATTTCACCTAAATGAATGACGGAATTCAATTCTTCGGTGACTAGGAAATAATGATTCTAGGTCAAATATTTAACTACCAAAACTTAAATTTTCATCCCCTTCAGCACAAAGGTATTTTCTGAATAAAAACGATGCCTTTTCTATTGACTTCCACAGCCAAAAAATTATTTTTCAAAGCGTTCTAAGTTGAAGACAACACACCAGAGCAGACAGATCTGGGCCTTCAAGATTACAAGTCTATACAATGACAGTATGAAATTATAACTCTGCCAGCCACATGCTAAAATTCAGCTCAGAATATTACAGGCTTCAGAGAGCTGAGGTCTGAGAGGGCTCCAGGTGCTGATGACAACAGCACCCCGTGGGCTGATGTGTACAAAGGGTACCAGCAAGTTCTAGCGCAATACCACAACTTTGGCTTTAGCAAATTCAGCTGATCCATGTCTTCCCCTGGCCAGGTCGCCCAGAAACCTCTACATTAGTCACACCGGTTTCAATATTAATAAAAAAAAGTTTACAAAAAAAAAAAAAGTATTTAGCTCTGAACCATCTTCTCAAGGAGTTGTTTTTCATATTTTGAAGTAGATCAAAGAGACAACAGCAGAGGTACAATAGAGGGAAGGTCTATATTTGCAGGATGTCAGATGATCTAACAAGCAATGCACACTTTATTGTCTTAGACATCATGCACACAATTTTAAAAACATGAACTTTTGAATTAAAACTATGACTGAAAAGAGCAGGACCAAGCAAACAGGCCAAGGTAAGAGAATCCCTATATATTTTGAAAATAAAAAGTTATTTCGATCTAATAACTAATGTGATCCATTATGTTCTTTACTGGGAATATTTCTTAGAGTCCTGCTAAGGTTAAAGCACAACTTACAAGAGCATTGGCAGGACAAGCACATTCACTGAGTGATTAGAGATCAAACCTGAATGACAAATGTTATCCCTGAAAATTTTGTATAGTAAAAAGGATGTACTTAATACTTATTCCTTTGGCATTTTTTGTTGTTCTTGGGTTTGGTCTTGGAACAGAGGAATGCTCTGTAAGTGCAGCACCCAGAAAGTTAGCTTTTCTGAGTCCCGTCATCTTCCCTGAGCTGGAATTATGGGAGAGATTTCTATTACCGCAGAAATGAAAATTAAGAGATGCATAATATATGTACAGAGAAATCTATACTGAGTATGTTATTAATCTACATTCCAAGTCAATATTAGAAATAGACTTCTAATGTGGCAGAGATATATTATATATCTCACACTAAAATTCAGTGTCAGAGTAGGTACATTTTGAGATAAAGTTCTGAATACGCAAACAGACACACACTATTCTGTTTAGAGTCTGAGCTTTCATTCTTCACCCTATCGAATCTCCCAGTGAAGTCAATTGTCTTGATCTGATTTACACCTTGGCAGTACTATTAAAGCACACAGAGCCCACCAAATAGCCCAGATTCTTCCCTGCATAAAGGCAGCTTTGTGCAAAGTATCTCTTGAGTGACTAACCAGCCATGAAGGAATGTCCTGTGAGCACTGTCCCTTTACGCTGTAGGTCCTGCGCTGCCACACAGGCATCTCTGCTGCAATTGAGAGGAGGAGCTGTTGTGAGAGGGCAAGGGGGATTAAGCCCAGTGTCTCCATCACAATAAAGACTCTACAGCTTTATGAAGCAGCAAGCTGCAGATGAGAGATGCCACTCAGCAATGGGAAAGAATCACTTCCTCCCTAACCAGCAATGCATCCAGGAGCAGAAAAGGATCCTGCTCTAGCTGCAGGACAAAAACTGAGGCAGTTACTGCTGAGAAGTGGAATATAACCATCACTGGGTTAAAGCAGCATGTCCTGGGATCCTTTGAAAGGAGTCTGGCCAGGGGCAGTGCAACCTGTAAGGAGGAAGAGGTGTTAACTGGCACATCTGAATATTCTGAAGCATCGATTCACATACTGATGATATGCAATTCCCCCCCACCCATATTTTAAAAAGTGGGCTTTTGGTAGGTGTACATTTCAGACTCTCAAATTTTATGCACTGGAGGGCAAAATGATGGCCTCATGAGGCATTAAAGACAGGGTCTGCAAAATTAAACCCTGTCCTAACAACTCTAGCTCAGTTAAACCTTTCATAATAATATGAAGGTCTGAAAGTTTTAGGGGCTAAAAAAATTAAATGGTTCCCAGAAGGATTAATTCAACGAATAGCAAGTAATAAGATCAACAGCCCCAGGGAAATTCAGCAAGTTTCTTGTATTCAGAGATTTAACAGGCCCCTGTGCAGAGCAAACAAAGAATAGGATGTAATTTTCTAAAACTACAGTGAAATTCAAAGTGAAAACCCAACAACATTAAAAACCATGAAGCAGTTCATGGTAAGATTTCTGACTATACATTGCAATGAAGCAGGTATCACTCTAAATGACTCTGAGAAAGAAAATACAAATGTATTTCTGAAGGCCATTCTTAGCCATGAACAGATGTAACACCACCACATCACTTGTTGATTTCTACCAAATGTCTGCAAGGCATGTGATTCAACAAATTTTCCTATAACTCTGGTGATGTACGAAGACATTCAGAAAATACATCAATTGGCTTTAGCAATTATTTCCCATTCTTCTCAGTGTAATCTCTGTTCCAGCCTAACCTCTGTTCCAGTTTCCTTCCAAGACTGGTCTCCCAAGTGCTTATCAGAAAACGTTGTACCAATTGGAACATTTATTTCTATCAGTTATCTCTTGTTTTAAATATATGTGGCTTTCTCTCTAGAGCACACAGCTGAAAGACCAGATCACACTGATGCTATGACAACAGAAAAATGAGCACTGTTAGTAATACATCTTTGCTTATAGGTTAGAGCATGTTCTCTAGCATCAGCACGAGCATGGACAGAAAGCAGCATGCATGCAACAACATGTCTGATACAACGACTGAATGCGCACTGAAGCAGCTACGGTCAGTTAATCAGTATTATCATTTCTGAAACAATTTTGCAGTGATACAGTGAACAGTTTTCTGCAACTGTCAAAGGTTTTGTAATTTCTAAAGGAAGGAAGGTGCAAGAAAAAAAAATTTATCTATATTTGTGCTTCAAACAGCATAAAGTTTGAGGATATTGAAGTCAGCCAACAAGACAGTGTAGAAATATCTAGCTGTAAAATTCAGCTCCAGATGAATCTAGGTTTATAGCAATGTCAGTTTTGTTGGGTAGCAGTATAACAGTAGAGCCTGTTTGGATCCTTGCTTATTTTATTTCTCAGAGTTAAGAGGAATTTGAGAGCAGCCCTGAGGAGAAAGACTTGGGGGTGTTGCTGCACAAGAAGATAAACATGACCCAGCAAGGTGAGCTTGCAGCTCAGAAAGCCAACCGTATCCTGAGTTGCGTCAAAAGAATTGTGACCAGCACATTGAGGGAGGTGATTCTCCCTCTCTACTCCGCTTTCGTGAGACCCTGCCTGAAGTACTACATTCTGCTTTGGGGCCCCCAGCAAAAGAAGGGCATGGACCTGTTGGAGCAAGTCCAGAAGAGGGACACAAAGATGATCAGAGGGCTGGAACAGCTCTCCTGTGAAGACAGGCTGAGAGAGTTGGGGTTGTTCAGCCTGGAGAAGAGAAGACTCTGGGGAGACCTTAAAGCAGCTTCCAGTACCTAAAGGGGACCTACAGGACAGCTGGAGAGGGACTTTTTAGTAGGACCTGTAGCAGTAGGGCAAGGGGTAATACCTTTCAGCTGAAAGAGGGCAGATTTAGATTAGATATTAGGAAGAAATGCTTTACTGTGA
>JAVJGI010000036.1:13976712-14037572 GCA_035590275.1 Ibycter americanus
TTTGCTTTGCTTGCGTGCGTGGCTTTTGCTTTACCTATTAAATTGTTCTTATCTCAACCCTTGAGTTTTACATTCTTTTTCTGATCCTCCTCCCCATCCCTCTGGGTGAGAGGGAGTGAGCAAGCGGCTGCGTGGTGCTTGGTTGCCGGCCAGGGTTAAACCACGACAACAATGTATTTATTAAAGTCTTCCCTTAAAATAATTTTAGATGAGCTTAAAAGGTAAAATACCTGCCAAAGACATCTGTTGATCCAAGTTAATTTAGGAAGGTGTGAAAAGGTTTTGCTTCTCATTGTACATACTGTTCTATTCTTCTGGAAAAATAGTTTAAATATCTCTATCTCCAACTAATAAGGAAAATACACTTAAAGAATCACTAATGGTAAATGCAACCATAACTTCAAGTTAAGCACGTTTCACATACATGGTAATTCTTGGCATATAAATGAAAAGCCTGTCCATTTTGCTTTTTCCAGCAGTGTAAAACCAAATAAATATTTCTCACTATAAGTGAACTGATGTGAAGTGTACTTATAACTAATTTTTAAATTGCATTTGATGGAGACCCCAGCTTTGAGTTTCAGAACAGCCTTTCTGCAGGAAATTTCTCCAATGTAAGGAAAATGCACTGTAATGATGTACACACTTTAACTCTAATTTGACAACATTAACATGTCCCAAACAGTAAAAAAAAAAAAAAGAAGAAAAAAAAGTATAAAAGATAAAAATAATACATTATACCCACAATGATGGGATCTGAGTCACCACAGAACTGTGTAAGATATTCTAGACCCATCCTGACCCACTCCTCCCCAAAGAAACTAGAAAGCTTTTACACCTAAATGCTCAGTTTAATAAAATGAGAAAACCAGAATATTTTAAAATGAACTCAAAACAGAGCATAAAGAGAGAACAAACATAACCCTTCCCACCTGCTGTGTCCTTGGAGGCATGTCATCAGCTCCAGGGTTGCTTGCAATCAAGACCTATCTGAACTGCAGCAAATTCAATCCTCTCTGGTCCACAGGATGCTTTTCCATCCCCTTTAAGGTCCAACCAGCAGTTTACTGCATTCCCTCTACAGCAGCTGCCCCTTGTCACCATCTTTTTTCCACAGATCACAGTACTTCTATCGCTTCAAGGACATCTGTTCCACCCTATCATTAGAAAGGCAAGGAATCATGAAGAAAAGTTGAAAATAAAATAAAATACATTGCACACACCTTCATTCTTTAAGGCCTTTTGACAATTTTATAGAACTCATCAAAGCATTGACAGAACTGAGATAAAATGGCTTACACATTTGATAAAGAAATTAATTCAAATTAAGTATAAGTTGTCCTATACACTGTGTATCAGGAACTGTAATATGGAACAAGGTGTAATCACTTTACTAGAGTGATATGTTATGATGAGAAATTCCAGATAAAAGATAGATTTAATAATAGAAGATTTAGTTACACTGAAATGATGTAATTAGTGAAGGAACGTGGCAAGTTTGTACATCATATGAGGCATCTGCCTGCCTTCCCATTTGCATTTAAGGTCAAAGACATTAATTAATTAAATTGATAGAAAACCTGATATCCTAACCAATATCTTATTTTCGAACCTTGGAGTCTAATTTTACCCACTAAAAAATGTATGATATCCTTATAAAAATGAAGAATAGTGTAATGCTGTCTTTGTGCCTACTGTTTTGAATGAATGATCAGTACAGTAGTTAATTCCCCTTGCATTTAATGAGATACACTTAAACTCTAAAATAGTACCTCAGATTCTTCATTTATCTGAGCGTGGGTATGTACCTGTATCATACCAGGGTATTACCTGCCCTTGGTTCATCCTGTAGTACAGCTCTGCAGGTGAGATTCAGATCACGTTCTGTCTTCTAGTATGGAACTGAAATGAGAAATTAAAAAGTCCCAATTGCTGCCTCCCACATTTGTTGCTGCCTGACCAATATGGGTGACAGCTTGGAAGGGAAAGTGTTTGCTTCTTTCTGATATTATTCTTATTATTTAATAGGTAAAAAAATCATTACTTCTTACCTTGAGATCTAGGGGGAAAAAAGTTCCTATTCCAGTATTCAGATCCACATCCCGACTCTTCCTCTAGTCCTGTAAATATTACTCCTAAGTAAGTCTACTGCTTGTTGATTCCTTGGCAAATTTTGCATGAGCTATTTCCAAGTAATCCCACAGCCACAACAAACACACTCAGTCGTATCACTGCAACTTTACTGTTGATGGGGGATAAGAGAGGGCACAACGTTGTTCTGTGAGTGGAACTTCATTAGCCATTGTGTTAATAAGGTGAGTCAGAAGAGAACTCTTGGTCCATCTACCAGAGCTGTCGGGCTTCTGCAGGATTAGCAGCAGCAAAATACAATTGTTTAGCTTCATGACAAATGAAGGCAAATAGAAATGAATCCACCTGGGGAATTGATCTGGTACCGTCATTCCTTACAGTAGGACTGTACTTTAAGTTGTCACATCAAGCCACCAGTACAACTCTTCTTTATCACAAAGATCTTCCCATATTTATAATACTTATCTTCTGCTTGCAACTGTTGATCTTAATTAATATTTATCTTGCATAGTCCAGGAGGAAGTCTTTGTGTCACACAATGTACCTAATTTATTTCATTAGAAAAAGTAGTATTGATACCTGAACAACTGTTCCACATGGTTATTAATTAAAATCCAAGATTTTATGAATAACATCAAGCTTCAAATATTTCTTTCACTGTATTACAAAGGCAGCAGGTTCTGAATGTTCACTAAAATGTACATATAGCTATAAATTCAGATTATTAGAGGAATACATAATATGGCAAGTCCTCCCCACCCTCCAAAATCTCACAATTAAAAGCAAGAAACAAATATCTACTTCAATTATTTATTTACAGTGATAAACTTTTAAACTAGAAACCTGAATATCTACAATTACTATAAGAACCCTAGTGGAATAATTAAGTCTTTGCACAGTATATTGCACATTTTAAATGTAAGCCAATTTGTCCAATAGAATTATGAAACACAATATGCCGGTTTAATAAAGCAGGCTCACAGGAGTGTAATCTCAAAATATTAGTGAATTAAACAGTCATTTACTGTGATTTCTCTGCCCACGAGATGAGCAGCAAAACTGGACATCCGAATGCTCTAGAACAGAAAGTAAAATCAAACACAGAGTCTATCATGGTCTGACCTCATTAAGAACAATAAAGACAATAAAAAACGCAGATTATAGTTAAGTGTCCTATAAATCTAAACCCAGTAGAAACTCCATCACCTTCTCCATCAGTTTTCATTGTGCTACAAGAGCAGCAGTAGATAAGTCTACAGTGCTTTATCCTAGGGCATGGATCTTTTTATTTTTCTGGCTGCACAGATATTCTGCTGTAGATTTCCCTCCCTTCTCTCTTTCCCAAGGCTTCAAGCAGGTTAATTGTTCTAACTGCATTTTGCATGCTACCTCGCTTTTTAGGCACCGACATTAATGTTAACTCTGAAAAAATCCATGTTCTCAGTAAAAAAAAATAATAAAAATGCAGGAAAACAATACTGACATCATAATCCACCAGGCCAAACACTAGGAACACTAGTTTCCCTGTGAACAGAGGATGCTAGGGAATATTGCAGTCAAGTATCAACGTAGAGCAGCACTGAGGAATTCTCAGTGCTGGCTGATATAACATTCATAAAATCTATGTGTTTTCACTTAGTTCAGGCCTCCTGAGAACAAATGTCCCCATTGACCTCAATAGTCATATAAGTAAATTGATTCAAGAAATGTCCCTTGAATGAGAAATGAGTTTAGCCGACTCATTTCTTAAATGGAAATACCTGTTGTATAAAGCATGGTAACATAAGGAGCTGTTGCCATTTGGCTGTTCATATTTCCATAAAGTAGCCAAACACTGTTCTTTCAACATTTTAATTCAGATATGCTGAAATAGTTTGCCAAATCACTGTGTTGTCACTAAAGTGAAACTTTCGTTTTCAAGTGCTGCAAATACTAGTAAAAGAAGGATGCAAGGTGCGTTTAAATTCAGCATTACTCTTCCTGTTTGAGAAACTGTGCATCACCGTTTTCCATACACCATAGTGAAAAGCTAAGGAGCTAGTTCTTCAATCCATGAAGAACGGTGTAAAAACACTTCCATACTGTTAGAAGATAATATATATTAATAGAACCTGATTTCATTCTGCCTGAAACTAGGTGTGATATGGTTACCTTGCAGATGTCTGCAAAAATTAAGTAATGTCTTAGGAAAACATTCCCACTTTGTCACAGGAAGACTTGTCCAAAATTCTCAGCTGGATTTTGTCTAGGGTTTTGAATGACAGAATATGTTATTTTTTCATTACATCATGAACAAGTAGGTGCTTTCTTGCCCAAAGAAGGAACTGTCACATTACCTCAGCTGCGGTGGTATTTCAGTCTCGCCATTGCCTCATTCTGTGTGAACCTTTCCCATATCTCTGGAGAAGTTATTTGTGAAATACAAAAGTAATATGTTTGTGGAAAAACGAGTAAACAATAAATAGTTTTGAAGATCATGATGTTTAAAAGAGCACAATGGGGCTACTTGTTAATTGTAGACTTGTTCCTACACAATCTAAGAGATTATGAAATCCATTTCAACAGGACTCCAGAATAGTTTAATTTCTTTTTTAAAAATAGATTTCTGTAACAATAACAATAATTCCATCATTTCATCAATTATGGAAAACATAAGCTGACCCTGTGTTCAAGTCAGGCTACTTGAAAAATGTGTCTTATAATATCGGTGGACAGAATTTTTAAATAAATGAGATAAAGATAGGTTCCCATTTCATCCCTCTTTTCTCTGAAAGGCATTTTGTGTTCTGCAGTCAAAAGAGACATGTAGTGCTGGGAACAAAATCAGAATTCATAGAATTAAGGAAAATAAAAAAAAAAGGAGGCCGGATAGGACCTCAAGACATTTACTAGTCCTCTTCTATCCCCCCAAATAAACCACAATTATGTCATTCCCAGTAGGTACTTGTCAGCTCTGCTCTAAACTGTTCCTAAATTTGGAGTCTCTGTAAGGTCCTCAGGCATTCTATTCTAGTGATAGCCTACCCAGCCATTAGAGTATTTTCCCCCATTACGTCTAACCTAAGCCGTGCTTATTAATACCATTATTTTTATCCTCTCCATGATGGACATAATGGAGTAACATATACCTACTTTTTTACAATAACAGTTTTTGAATAATAAAACTAAAACTGTCCTGGTTTTAGTGTTCTTTCCCTTCGGCTAAACAACCTTAATTCATTTATTTTTTTATTCAAAAGAGATGCTCTGATATCTTTTGAAGCTGTCTTAGTGGCTTGCTTCAAACGGGCCACAAGTACGTGTGCTTCTTGAAGTGCTATGCCCCAGACAGGACACATTACTTCAGTTTGGTCTCACTCATGCTAAACAGATTTGAAATATGACTTCCTGGCTTACTGGGGGTGCACATACGTACAGGAATCTATACCTCAGTGCAGCCGAGACACGAAAGAAACAGATGAAATAACTGTTCCGCACTTACAGACTAACTTGCTGTTTAGCTGAGATGTATCTCTTTGATTCCAAAGATCAAAAGGTATTTTCTTTTTCTCAGATCTAGGACTGTTTGGAATTTGCTGGAAAATGGCTTTTTCTCACCTTGATAGAAAACATGAATGACACTTTTGTATTTTTATTAATTCTTCTCAAAAATGCTTGGATGCATAAGTTTCATTTATGACCTACTAGATCCTTATGAAATGTTCCCTTAACAAAAACATAATTCTACATTTGTCTTTTTTCTACCTTGTTGTTCTTTTTGTGTAAAACACTTACTTTGTCCACAAAAAAAAAAGGTATTTTTTTACTCCAAACCATTTAGAAAGATAAACACTGGAATTTTTACAAATATATTAAAAGTAATTTTGTACAGCCTGCTGTCCACAGAAGGAATTAAAAATATGTTGCATTTCAAACCTATCCTATGAATTTCAAAAGCTATTAAAATACCTTGAATAGATGTTCAAATAGCAAAAGCACATTAATAAAAATAATTATTTTCATCCATTTCCTAGGCAATTTATGCCCATAGTCTTTTGGGGCTTGGGTATTATTTAAAAATGTATAGCAAATAAAAGAAGTGTCCCAGGGATCATTACAGTGACTTGAATATACTTTATGCCATGTTAATTGACTTCACACATCATCTGGATAGAAACTCAGAGTGTACTAGACAGGAAATATAAATTTATAACTACAACATTAATTATATTTTCCTTTAAAAAATCTATTTCAATCCAGAAGTCAAAGTTCTTCTCTGAAAGAACACCGCTATGAGATCTAAAGCTGATCCAAAATGCTTAAACCTACTGCAGATAAATACAACTAATAATCCTCATTTTTTTTAACCTCTCTTACCACTAACAACAAAAGATATTTAAAAAAAAGGTATGACATACTTGTGCAAAATAAGAATATGAACCTTATCTGGAATGTTGTAAGAGCAGTTCAGATGCCTCTTTCCATGCTAATGTTATACATATGATGCTTTCAGATATTCCCACTGGTGAGCAGGGACAGGGACATACTGGAAGTGGACTTTCTATCAGCTTGCAGCATTGGAGAGGACAGACATCTCCTGTGAGCCACAAGCTACGGTCAAGCCAACAGAAAGTATTGTTTCTCCAGCGAGTTACTTGTAGAGGAGTATAGAATAATAATACAGTAACAGTCATAAGTATATAGTAACAGTACCTATAGTACAATATGTACTACCACAAGATATGTTAATACATAATAATTTAACTTTCACAATGCCACTAATGCTACAGACTTCCACTAGTAAGTGCTGTGTTGCTGCTCAGTAGGAAGCACACCACAGCTTCAGGTCCTCATTCTGCATGTTGTAATCAAGGATGAAAAGTTTGAAACCACATTGAGGTTTCCCACTACTCTTTTTTTTTTTTTTTTTTATGAGGTCACAAAAGCTGCAACTCTTATGTGACATCTGACAGGAAAATAAACACTAGTGTATGTACAGTGCAGGCATTTTTATTTCTAACTTGCATTCTATGTATATTTCTATGCATTTAGTCCACCATGTGGAGAGACATGTTTTCTCTCTTTTCACACATATGCGTGGAAAAATTAAGCACAATGAGATTTGTGCATTTTCATATCTTTATCCAGAGAAGTGTCATACTTTTTAGGTGTGACTTCCTGGGGTAAATCAGAAGTAACTTAATCCTGCCCATTATCTCTACACTCATAAACAGACCCGGGTGAACTTTAACTTCCCCAACATGAAACTATACAACAGCTGAGTCCATCAGAATGTATTGGAGATGCTGATGACTGAGAAAACTAGAGTAAAGTAGAAAGTTGCCTCAAATGTACTCTGAAAGTGGTCATAGGTAATGGATATCTCCAAATTTTGCAGCAGATATTACGTTACCCTTGAAGATTCACCTGTGGCGCTGGAAGATGATAGACATTCAATTTTAGTGTTGCTGCTTTTAATCAAAGGTTGTCAATCACACCATATTATTTCAACCAAAATTAAACAGAGGCTTGCCCATGTCAACAAATGCTCTCTGGTAATGGACAAGTGTTTCATATGTTGCTTTATGTGCATTTAAGTCCAGGTTTTAATAAAAATACCCTGGGTTTTAGGATTTTTACTAACATTCAGTTTTCACTTCCAAAGTGCATCATATCCTAATGGAAGAATTTATGAAGTTAATATACTGCTGACATTAAACCAAAAGATTTTCTTTTTCTCTGTAAGTTCAGAATGAAAAAGAAATATTAAAAAAATGTCAGATAAAAATGAGCTTTATGAAAGTTCATGGAAGGTGAAAACAATTCAAAGCAATCATATTTTTTGATTGTTTGTTGGGTTTTTCTTTAAAGGAAAATAAATTAATTTGGGTTGCAAGTCTCTTGAAGTTCATGTATGTGTATACATGAAATTCACTATTTCACTCAATTGGCTCAAAAAGCCTTTATTCTGGACACTAACCACTAGCCACAAACAGTGAGCTCCCAGACAACTGGTTTTGCAAGCCAAGACCATGCCACAAGGCTGCGTGCTCCTGAACAAAGTCCACATGGGTCAGGTCTTTGAGGATTCCTAACAAACTCCAGTTTACCTTCCACTTTCCTGAGAGAGTCGTACTGAAATGCTAATTTAGTTTAGGTGCATGTCTATGAGAATTACCAAATGTACATCTCAAAAAATACAAGGGTACAACAGACTTTTTAAGGAGAAGGGCAAAGTAAACAAGGGAAATACCACTATATTAAAGTAAAGAATAACATCTTAAACTGAAGTTTATTTCAGTTTCTTCTATTCAGTGTTAGACAGTTCATGTACAAGCTAAGTAGCACAAACCTTTCAATGGTCTCATTAACTTTTGATTAGTTATACTATGATAAAGTGATCTGTTTTTTAAATAATGGACAACAAAGTCTAGCCTTTGTATTAACACTGCTTCAGCTCTTCAGATATCTGAAATCTTCCAGCTCAAATGTATTAATTAAAATGTTTTTCCTCTTACATTAGTGTCTGTTTCCAATTAAGTGATCACCATTTAAAAGTCAACAACAAAAATCATGTTTTTACTATAGCCAGAATAAAATAGCCCACTGTACGACTATAAAAAATAAAAGTGCTCACACTGCAATAATCTGAAAGGCTGAATTAGGCTGTAGACTGTAGTTATTAAAAGAAGTCATGCAGAAACATGCCCTTTAGCATGATACTTATTCTAAATTATATTACTCTTTTAAGTGCTTATTTTACCATATGAATCTTTAAATTAAAAATCAGGCAGTTTTAGGTATGTCCTGGTATGGTTTGTTTTCATCTTGTTAACCTGTACCCTTTTATCAAACAAGATAAGCCAGGTTCACTAACCACATATGCAAAACAGTTGTCTATTTGAAATCCATCACCTCTGCTCTTCCTTATTTTTCCTTCTTTCCTCTAAGCCTCAGGTTGTTTCCTGCACATTTAGAAATCTACGCAGTATAACCCCAAGAGATCAAGATGAATGGGAGGACAATGTGATCTGTTCTGGGCTGGCATGGTGTGCTGTAGCTAAGCCTGACCAAGGGCTATATGTAGTTATTCTGCTTCAGCTGCTTCGCAGTCGTAGCAATGCAGGACTTTTTTGGTTTAGTCTTAAAGGTTCAGTTTTTGCTGAACAAGTAGAGGCTGCATCAAGTTCAGAGTGATGATGATGATATTAAGTATCAATCTGAAAATTAATAGAGTCAGCAAAATGGACAAAACACAAGATTGTGGAGCAAATATACCCAGGGACATACATCTGCAAATTTCACTTGATATATTTGAAACTTGGTCCAGATTTACCCCATGAAATTGGAGATTGAAACACTTCTTCAACCACCAGGTAAATTACTTGCTGGGAGTGTCTAACTTCTCCGAACAATGAGTAAGCAGAAAGTAAGCAAACTGTTTTAGTGCAATAGTAACCTAAAAGTCTCTGCATGAATTGCTGGGTGCTTAAATACAGGCATGCAGGTGTGAGTTCACCTATGTACGTATTTACTTCTGCTCTCAAGAGCAAAGTAGGTGGGAAAAGTCTACAATGGCCAGAGGCTTAGTCCGACTGTTTCAGTCAGAACTAGGGTCTGCACATATGTAGGTTGGAAATAATTTGCCACTGTACAGAAATGCAAGAGGAAAATGCAAGAACAAATTGTGCTGGATATATTCTGCGGGTCATTGCAGGGTGGAGAATGCCTTTCTGCTTTGAACAATGCCAAAGTCCGAATCCAGTCCTACCTCACCATCCTTGGCATAACATTGCTATGGGATCAATACTGCTCCCTCCTATGGCGCTGGCCTCTCAGGCATGCTGTTTGGAGCAGGAGATATGCCATCTCACGTTTTTTTTATTTACAAACCATTTATCACAGTAGGGCTCTGTCTCTGATTTGAGCCCCTGGTACTACTGCAATCCAAACATGAAATAAGAAAAACAACATAACCACAGGAAGAAGCAGGGAAGTTAAATGAAGTAAATACTTAATACATGCCACATTTTAGCAATTCCCCTTAACCACACAGTTCAGAAGAGGTCATTTCATCTAGAGTGGTTTGATTTTTGGGTTGTAATAGTCAGAGCTTTAGTTTACCCTCAGGAATAAAAAAATAGGTCAGCTTTTCATTAACAAAAAAAAAAAAGGTAGTTATTTAAAAATTGTTATGATATGTTAGACCATTAATAGCAAGATCGTAAGCACAGTTAAGTAGGTAAGAAATAAGTTATTATAAGGAAGTAGGCCAGTAAAACATCATGAAGTGATTTAACTTATCTCTAATTAATGGAAATTCTAGATCTGTTTTATTCACATTACACAATTCATGATTTCCTCTTGACTATTTGTTTTTCCTCATTCCTTAAACTTTGAAGTTGCACATTTTTTTTGGAACCTGGTACATTACCAACTAAGATAACTGTCATTTGATAATAAGCCCAAGTGATAAGTTCATTCTTACCCTTTTGGTAGCCTTATGATGAAATTTTTTATGTCCTTCCTACACCAGGATTTTATTACAAATTCAAACATAGCTTCCTTTTTATCTACTTTTTTTTTTTTTAATTTAGATGATTGGCCAGAAGCAAAACTGATTCTTCTTTCATTGCTACACAGCAGTAAACCTTCTCCTGCTGCCTAAAGAACTAAAATACAACTGAAACTGTCTTTAGTTTATGAAATTCTTTGCTACTTTAGTGTATGAAATTCTTAGCACCTGCTTTGGACTTACATTCTGTTGCCACCATCCATCCTTTACTTGGAAGTAGGAGAAATGTGTTTTTTCGCTTATGAAGAAATTTATCATCATTTAACTGTAATTTCCTGCAAACCCAAATCACCTATTGTACCATCATTAGGACTAAATCTTTCTGCTTCTTACTATACATCTCAGATAGAGCAGATATGATAATATGTAATTAATGATGTCCTGCAACCTTCTTTTTTACAAAAAAAATAATCTAGGAACTCCTGTGAAGCAGTATAAATTAGTTACTGACAAATAAGTATAACTACAGACTGAAGAAGTCCAGCCTATACAGTCACAATGGGAAAAGACTAAAAACCTTCTGTAATTCTTGCAAAAAGAATCTCCAACCCAGCTACTTCTAATTGCGCATTACTTGTTTTTTTATATATGAGCCGAAGTGTGTGTTAATGAGGAATAAATGAGGAAGATAAAGTGCCACAACCAGATCTGCAGTAGCATGCAAAACGTGTAAAAAATGAAATGCTCAAGCCTAGATGTTCTATGCTTATGATGCATCATCTCTGCAAGTTAAGTGAAAGGAGGAAGGAAATCCTTTTTGAGCTGTGCATGGGTAGCTTGTTTTTTTCACTGAAACTAGAAATATCAAATTTAAATATTTAGTCTGAATATTTTTATGTTACTGAAAATTATTTCCTCTATATATTTTTCTCTCTTATATGCCTTACTGACTTGCTGGATTGAGATAGAGACAGGGAAAATAACTTCTATGGAAACATTTGCAATTCTAGTCCCAGTTTCTTTTCAATTAAGGGAAGGAATGTATTTTTCCAAATTCCACAGATGGAATGCCTATGCCCTCCTAACATAATGTTGCACACAATAGCTTGATAAATCTGGAGAGGTCTAAGAGTAAAGAACAAGAATGAAATATCACTAAAAATATTATTGAAATACTGAAACAGCATATGCAAGCAGACTTTTTAATGAAATATTTGAATGTGCACGATCCTATTGCTTTGTCAGAACAGGCAAAAAAAAAAAATAAATAGAGCAATCAGAGCTATACTAAGTTTGGTAGACAAAAAACAAACAAACATCAGAACTTGTTATTTGCATCTTTCAACAGAAGGCAGCCAGAAAGAAATCTTAACTTTTCAATCAAATTTAAAAAAATGTCACCAGCAGACTTCAAACATCAAGAAAATATACTTTGAAATAAGCTTCAGTATGAAAGCTTGAGCATGACAGAAATACAATTGTGCAAATGATATTTCTTTAATAATACAGGAGGCATTTGTCATTTCAATGCAACCCATGAATGATGAAAACAGTAATGGATAATAGCAATTAATTGCTGGTCAGAAGGTTTAGGACAAAGATCATAATACGTCTGAAAAAAGAATTACTAATCACGCAATGATTGTCCCTTCTTTCCTTTAAAGGCATTTAAAGTGCATAGCTATTGCATGATGTAGAATTCAGAGGACAATCCAGATTTATCATTTACATGATGTGCTTCATAGATCTAACAATAATCATAGGGTTTCAATATAGCATGTGCAAGAGTCTCTTGATGCAGTCATTACAGGAATTTCACCCTAGTAGTATTTCAGCAAATTGCACTAATCTAAGTAATTTTAATCAGTGCAGGCTATCAAAGAGGACAGGGTTTGGGTAGGGATCATGAGTTTCCAATTGCCTCATCAGACTTAGTCAAGGCTTATTTAAGGCAAGTATCTGAAAGAAATAATGAGTGCAGATTTATAAAAGGAACAGATCCTTGTTTAAATAACAGCAAAAACAGGTTAACTTTTTAAAGTGAACTGTTATTCTCTCCATCTGTCCTGAGCATGCAATGTGCCTCCTCTACTGGTATCAGCCCTTAGCCCACCAGCCACCATTTGAAATATCCCAGTTCACGTCATGGACTATTAGCAGTGTCGCCTCTTGGACCTCTAAGATACATTAGCTCCATCGGCAGAAATTCCATGTCTCATGGACAAATGCAGACCCTCATTAAATAAATAAGTGAATACATGTAAAAGACATTTTTACAACTCTTCTCCCTCCTTCATCTATACAAATAATACATCAAAATGTTAACTTATCAAATGGTGTGATTAATAAAAGATGTCATCATGAGAAAGTAACAACACTAGCAAATATAAAGCTGTTTTCCTTTTCTTCAGTCTGTACATTTCTGTCATGTTTCATCCCAAGTAGTCACACACCTATTGTTTCAGAAATTGCCTGACTTTGCAAAGGAAAATTTGTATCCTTTCTCACTTCCTATTTTCTGTTTTTAACAGCTTTTATGTTACTATTGCTACAGTATTGGACCAGTTAATTTAGGAAAGACAACTTCACAACTGAAAGAAGAAAAAAAGAACGATCAAATCTATTCAGTGAAAGGGATATTTGCTGCAGTCTTTATAAGCACCTCTGGATAATGCCACTTTCAGACTCTGATTCATTCTGTGCTTTTCATTTTTATCTGATACCTGCTGCCCCACAGGAGTCATGAGGCAATGAGGTTTCCAGTGGGCTCTATTTCCTTTCCGTACAGAAGTGCCCATCACAATTTCTCCACTTTGCTGAAAATAAAGATCCTTCTCTTCCAAACCAAGAGAGCACAGACACTTCTCTCTAATTGCTCAACACAGCAAAGCTTATAAACAAATACTTAACTTGAAACTCAGAGCAAGTCCAGCAAGTCACGGAACCATGTGGCCAGTTTCCCCTGTCTTTGTTTATACCTAGCATACCAGTATACCTGTTAAGCATTTGCTTAACACGCATGCATGTGTGAAATACTTTATGGATAGCAACAAATACAAATAACACGTTTAAAACTGAACGTATAAAGTAAAGTTTCTTTAAGTCAAAGAATTTAAGTAATCTCAGTAACTAGAACTTGTATTCAAAAACTCTGGACCCTGCTGCCAAGGTCTGCAATTTTTAGGGACCTGAAAATTCACTAAATGAGCAATGCAACATCAAAAACCACAGCCAATCAATACAGAAACATAAGTAAGGCTATTGTCTTGCATGATCTCACTGCCCCAGAAACTGAGAGCCAGGAAAAAAAAAATAAAAAAAAATCATCATTTAACTAGTTTTAAGTTCAACTAACACTGAATAGCTTGCCTGAAAAATATGATGAGTCATTTTAGTTCTTTGGACAGACCCCAGTAGATGGCATCAGCTGGCCAGTAAAATCACACATGCACCTTTTCATGTAGTACAGAACTACAGTATGAGGAGGCACTTATTAACAAACAAGATAATTGTTGTGCCCATTAAAAAAAAAAGCTAGCCACTGAAGGACAGCTGCAGTCATCCATTAGTTTAGTTCTTCTGAGCAAAAGAAGTAGATCCTTGCTGTAGAAAAGCTATGTCCTACACACAAGATCTTAGTTTTACTTACGAGAACACTTGCTTTATTGCAAGTGGCAATATTTCTCCCAGATATGGGCTGTATCTCAGTTATTATATCCTGCATCCGGAACAATTGAGATCCTGATTCATGACTTGGAATCTAGGGGGGTACTATAATACTAATAATGTTACTTAGTAGTAGTACCTTTGTAGAAGATGAAGTAGAGTTCAAAGAAATTATATAGATCCAGATCTATCTATCTATCGATATAGTCCAGATCATTTAAAATTACTATATTTACCTCTCATAGCTGAAATATAAAAATGCTTATGGTTACTATTTGATTTCACATGAGAAAATTATACAAAATAAAATTAACAGGAGCTGATCTTCCATAGCTAACAAGAAGTCTGGTTTATATACCTATGCCGCAAGTGAAAGCGACAGAGGTAGATGCTCTGCTGGATGTTGTTTATTGAATAGTTTTGTCTCTCATGCTAGTTTTTAAAACTGGCTGCACTGTTCTTCTCTTGTAGTTTGGATTAGTTAAAATACTTCTGGCACTGAATAATTTATCATGCTACTTGAGTTTGCTAAACATTCTTGTAACTAACTCCCTAGATCCCATTTGTAAACTCATTGTTATCATCTATAGAATGATATACCTAGAAACCTGTTTTTCTGTGATTGAACAATCTCTTCATTAAGTTCTGTTTACACCTGTAGCAAATAATAAAAAGGTACCTAAAAGTAGCTTTCAGTTTTCTCACTTTATTAATTTCCTCAGCAGCCAGAAGCTTTAAAATGAAAAGTCAAAGTCAGGTATAGTGAACGAGCAACAAAATGTTGAATGAGCAACAAAGTGATGCTTGGCTGGACACCCTTCTTGCCACAGCTACTGGTACAGGGACCAGATATTAACTCTCCTCCAAATTAAATGAAAATTTGAGGATTCCAGAAACACTCTCCTCTCTACACACCC
The DNA here is from genome assembly GCA_035590275.1 of Ibycter americanus. Classification (NCBI taxonomy): domain Eukaryota; kingdom Metazoa; phylum Chordata; class Aves; order Falconiformes; family Falconidae; genus Ibycter; species Ibycter americanus. Next base: position 13,991,881 of record JAVJGI010000036.1, read on the forward strand.
GCTGCTCGCTACCAGGCGGTGGCCCCGGTACTCCTCCCTGTTCCCTCATGTAATAGTAACTTTGGGGCCCGAAGCAGAAGGTGATGAAGCACAGGAGGAAAGCTGGATGAAACAAGATGTTTGGTGTTATTTAATCCCATTTTCTGAAGATATTTTTAAACTTGCCAGTGCATTCAGCATTCCCTCACAGGTACCTATTAAGTGGGTCTAAGTTTCAAAGTTGTTGTTTTTTCATCATATAAGCACTGAATAAAAATGTGCTAGATGCAATGAATGTTGGGGTGTGTCTGCTTATTGCCCGTGCATCCGGCTCCAATTGACTTCTTATTTTAGTACAGCATCATGCTATGTAAACTTCCCTTTATGGCTGAACTCTATGATATCATCATTTTGAAGGAAATGAGATATTCTGAATCAACAGTATTAACTTCTATTTTTGGAACTAGCTGAACATGTGGTTCTCTTATCACTGTTTGATAAATTTTTTGTTTTGTTGATTTATTTCATGTATAGTAAAGCAAAACTATCAGATTTAGTATTCCCACTTACTGAGTGCTATGCACTACATTTGAAGATTTCATAGCACCTTACAGATAAACGTGTTTTCTTTACCTCTTGCAAAATGATCTAGACTGCTTGCTTCTACTCCAATTGTGATATAATACATGAATATTTTTAGAAATAGTTTTATGTTATTTACTGTTATAATAAACTCCATCTTTTAACTTTAATCAAAACATTTTAAATGCAGTCCGGTAGATGACTGACTGTTTTGATTTACTTTGCTGGAGACAAGCTGAGATACTTTAGTAATAGGAAGGGAGGGGTTTTATTTCACTGTCTGTTAAGAAAAGGATTAAGCAAATTAGCTCATGAAATGAGAAAAGCACTGGAAGAATTAGATGCATAGATCTTCCATTCACTTGAAATAACAAGCAAGCCCACGGGCTGGTAGAAGTATAAAGGGATATGGCTGACAGCTAGTCCAGATGTTGGTGGTCAAAAGTTTTGCATCAAACACTCCTTTCAAATAAGTTTTTATGACAGCATCTCGTACACTTTCAGGGACGTGTTTATGAAGCATTTTCTGGATGGTGTGTGGTACACGGGTACAAAGCGATTTCAATGCATTCTGACACTAAGTTTTTGCATCTTTACAGCCATAGGCATAATGTAATTGTCTTAAGGGTAACCTTTCTGTGGGCAGCTGTTACAGGACATTTTGATAGATATTTCACTCGGGTATTTATTTGAAACTGAAGTTGTTTTCAAGCGTATGGTCTGAGTCTCATGGTTAGAGAGAAGGGGCAGAAGATTGTCAAAAAGGAAGTATATCTGCCTTTGCTCACAAATGGCAACTGAAATATTATGCCTTTTCTCCAGGTGTTTCTTAATGAGGTGGGCATGCCTACCCTCACTTCACTGGCTTTCTCAGACAATGCAAAACCATTTATTAAGTCTAAATAGTATCATTCACACTTTGTATCTTTTCTGGTTTCCTCAGACCACCAACTGCAAGAATAATGTAGGGCAAAATAGTAGCCATATACAAATGGCTTTCTTTCATAGTTAAAAAAAAAAATATTTAAAAGGATACTATTCCATTTGAACCTATGTATGAACTGTCACTTATGTTCTGTTGTGTACAAGCACTACTCATGGTGAAGTTTTTACAGACATAAGTAATTGCTTCTTGTAAATTACTGTCATTTAGTTCTGAAGAACTCATTTTAGTTTCTCGAATCACTCTCCATTTTTCTATCTCTCCTCATTGGCCTGTTCAGATAATACATTATTACAGCCGTTAAAGGATAAAAACAAGAGATTGTATTAAAAAAATAAAATAATCATTTGCCAATTTGATAGCCAAAATTGGTAAATATCTGGTCAAAGAGAAGAGAAATGCTGATCCACCTGAGTTTTAACATCAGGCACTCAACTTGAACTTTAGGAATGATAGATTCTTCACTTACTTTCCACTTTCAAATACACTTTAAATACACATGAACACAGAAACAGAAACATGTTTTCTATTACGAGATACTTCACTGAATCATTTTGAAGTAATCTGAAGGACAGATTGCCCATAGCTTGCTACAAATTCAACTTACATCATGTGCTTCTAGTCTTATGAAATTGCAAAAACATACAGGTAGTCTTCTCATTCCAAAAGGCTGAAACAGGAAGAGCTGCTTCTGATCAAACCTAATTGTCATGTAGGAACACTTAATTAAAAAAATAGTAATTATAGTACAGGAAAAGAAATTACTGTGATCATTACTGTGACGTTCCTTAGTAAAGAAATTAGGCATATATTTTTATTAACTCATTTATATTAACCATTTTCCTGCAAGACCTTTTATTACTATTGGAAAAAAACCCTCTCACCTCTTGTTGCTTCATATTCATTTGTGCTTCAGATGTACACAGAATTTCTCACCTCTTCACAACCTCAGCATGCTCTATACATCCACAGTACGTCTCAGGTGTATCTGACTGTGAAGGCTTTGTTCCTGTGCAAAGTCAGAACACAAACAGAAACACAGACAGACCAAAATGCTAGAAAACATATCCAAGCTGTGATTTACCTTGTGCAACTTGTTCAGAAGGATGAGTTTCTCAGACAGGCAAGTCTGAGCCTGAGAGATGCAGATGGAGTGACCTAGGGCAGAGTATTCATGCTTCACAGTGGTTTACAGTAACTGTGGTAGGCTGGTTTCCAGGCAGACAAAATCCATCCTTCTTGATCTACACATATTTGTGTTCCTATATTTAATCTTATGTAGAAATCGGGGTTGAACTCAGGACCATTATCTAATGCTAGACAGAGTTCAGGCTGAAAATGGAAATACATTTATTGCCAAATTCAGACAGCTGCTACCCTTGTATCAAGAGTCTTTAACATTTACACACAAAACTTGGGGGTTTACTTTGTTCACAGCTATCCAATTTTGAACATTTAGGACGAAACTTCTGACACTGTCCTCAGTCTTTGACTGGAGTGTTTTATGTAATTATATACCAAGAAGCACATGATTTGTCAGCTGTATCAGTCCTTTAAATAGTTACCTAGAATCAATTTATATTTAAATCTCTTTCTTTCCATATCCATAAGAATTTCTCCTAAACTTCTTTCAGAAGTTGGCAAAACATTCTATATAATTGAAGTTAAAATTTGCATTTATTTCTGATTTTAGATGGAGTTTTTATTGCTCTATATTTGAAACATTTATATGTAATGAATATGTTGGCTTTTTAGTAGGCTGTAGTGTATTATTTGCTTTCAGGCAAACACAAAAGTGTAAAGCATTTCTGCCTTGTAAGCCTTCATTTACATTTAAAGAGTAATTTTAAGATAATAGGATTTTGAGGACGGAATTTAGCCATGGACTAGCTGTTTGCCAAGAACTGTTCTGTCTCCTAAGCAGGCAAGGCTGCAGCTTCTTGGTAAGAATTTTATTTAATTCTGTATAGATGACTACAGCAGAGTCACAATGAGAACATTAAAGGTGACACAGAAATTTAGCAGAGAGATGAGAAATGCAATAATAAATAGAAACATGCACTGCCTATGAAATTAAGGTGATAGGACTGAGTTAATAAACTACTTATTCTATCCTGAGAGAATGTCTTTCTATAGAAAGAATCTCTTTTATTAACAGTTTACTGGTTTCTCAGCATCTTTTGCATTTCATTGTTTCACTTACAGTTAAGATGATTTTCTAAAATGAATGTACAGTTGAACAAATCATTTGGATAGTAATCAAACATGCTTTTAATCATCTAATATTTTCTGTTTGTATGTGTTGAGGGTATTGATATTTTCATCCGCCTTGAATCTCACCCAAAATATTTTGCATATTATCAAGCTAGACTCGCTTGGACTGCTTGGTATGGGACTGTACAAGTCATTCATGCATAGACCAACACTGTGGTAGAAGTGTATCACGATTTGCTGAAATGCAGTCTAGTATTCACCTGCCAGTTACCAGTTCTCAAACGAAACTGTTATTTAGCCATGTAATTGTTTGTAGTCTGTCTCCAGAGATGATCCAGCCTGTGATCTTAAACTACTGTTTGAGCTAAGTAAGTGAAACTCTGCAGCTATGTCTTGAAATGGCTAGAATACTCAACCCTGCATCTTGGCAGGGAGATGGAAAAGCTGAGAAAATTTTTAAGATCTCTTCTCATATACAAATATCTTTGTCAACATTTCTCATCTCTTAAAGCTGTAAGGTTAGCTTAGTCCACTTTTTGCAATGGGTCAAAAATTGCCTGCTTGGCTTTGCACTGAAATGGAAGAGAAGCTCACGTCATCAATGCTGCCTCTCAGTTGAGGGCTCTGGCTCTTAAAAGCTGCTTTGCTGCTACCTCCCAACCTCCAAATGTCATAGTTCATTTCATGGAAAAACATCAAACCAATTAATTTAAGCTACTATTGAAAATACTTTAAACTAGCAAATGTTAAGGAAGTTGCATCTTAATTTCCATTAGTGCTTAGATTTCATTCAGTCTAGAGAGAAGTAACTTAATATGGATGTGCCTCAAGCATAACAATGAGATACTGTCAGGAAGAGTTAGAGAGAGTGTTGAGAGTGAATTTAATGAGAGTGAGTCATTGAAGCAAACAGACCCTTAGAAGTACAGGTAGGCATAGATTTGCACCCTTGTTTTTGTTTTTATAGTAGTAGCTTAATAGAGTTGCTTTGGAAATCTGAAATGATTTGGTAGATGTTTGTCATATCCTGTATATTTTGAAAGAAATAGGTTCAACAAATTAGTATTTCTTTCATGAAACTTTGTTTTAGCAGACAATTGCCAATTCATTCTGAGTAGGTGTTCCTACTCCATTCCAAGCTTCATCCTAACCACATTAAAATGAAGAACTGACTTTTCCACTCTCTATCAGTAATAGATCTATGGATATAAAATAAAGGTGAAATTGTAACTGAGACCCAGGATTTGAATTCCTTTGCAACTGTTAAATCAATATTTGTTTATCCAGCCAAAAACTCATGAGGGTTCAAATAATAAAAAAAAAAATAAATTACTGTATTTACACTCAATCAGAGCTACAGCAGCTTTACTGACTCATGTCCCCGTGCTTTTTTATGTACTTTTTCACCCTAAATTTTATTTAACTCCAGCTTTGATAGAGTGACAACTAATCAAAAGATATGCCTCATTCTGGAGTGCATAAATTCTATCTTATTGAAATCCTGAGGGTATTTCCATTCCTTACAGTGAAAACAGTATCATATCCAATAATTTTAAGAATAATTTTGTGAAACCTACGTTCAGTTGTAACCGTCTAGAGCACTTTTAATGGGTTTCCCATGGTAAACATTAAGCTGAATTTTACTGGCAGGAACTGATTGCCTTGGTCATCATTTCATCAGGCAATTGCAACACTGGCACTTATCCACTGCAAGGAGAAAATATGAGCAGCAACAGTCTAGTTATCTAAATAACTTGCTGCCTGTGTTTCCATCTTGATCCTATACAGAACTATCACAACTGGGTTAACAGAAATCTTTTTGATGTTCTCACCCATATTTGCTGATTAATAGGTTTTTATAATATTCAGGGCACTTATCTTTCATATAGTTAAAAATATTTCTGTGTTGCTAATACTTAGAATATCAGCCTACTAATTCAGGAGGATAAACTGAAAAGCTATGGGGTAGAAATATAATTACGTGAAATGTATTAAAATACCTCCACTTCAGTGCAGATTTAACATATAACAACATCCTATGCATGCTTTTGCATAGGTGTCAAAATGATGCTTCTTTTGGTTCTTTTTTTATGTACTTGTTTTAATCCAGCTTGCTAAAGTGAATATTCTAGCAAAGTGAAGAGATTAAGTCTATATATGAAGAAGCAGCTAAACTAATACCCTGTTTATGTTTGGAGTAAAGAGCAAGAAAAAGTGAAGTTTAGCTTGGGAAACAAAAAAAGGACATCAAATCAGTCTTCTCAGGAGATAACAGTAATTCAAAACAGATACTTTCTTTTAATGGAAGCTCAATACCTTTAGAGTAACTGATCCCAAGAAAAACCTTTTCATTAAGGATTATCTGTCTCTTTTGCAGAGACATTACTGAAGATTAATGAATTTAATGAAAAGCCCCATGTAAGAGTCAACCTAAGAATTCTGTTACTAAGAGAGGACAGCTGACTTCCTTCAGTTAAATCACACAGTTACCATATGCATCTAATCCTGAGCAGGGGAGGATATTGTTTAATGGATAACTGTGCTATCTGAATGGCAAACTCATAAAAAAAAATTTGGCCTGTGCTGCCAGGCAAGAAAGAAAATGAAAGTAAAGACAATTAGTGAATTGCTGTCAATTTTTACAGAAGTTGTTGCTACAAAAATGTTTAAAACAAAATGTAGAGAAACTCTTATTTATCAGCCATTTACATATTTCTGAGACACTGTGCTGTTTTTCTTAGGAAAAAAACCAAACCACCACTGCTTTTTTCCCCATTATAGTTGACATTTTTCTTCTGATTCAGTTCCAAAACCATGTGCTGGAACAGCTTTCCTTTTTCTCCCCAACTTATTTACTTTGGAAGCACACGGAGTGCTAGTGTGAGGTGACGGCTGACATCTGGGGGGCTGAAATCTTCCAGCCTTATCCATTACAGGATCGTACCACCACCGCAGTCCTCTGTGTACTTCCATAGATAACTTGCACTCCTGCCCGACAGGCTGTGTTATCTTTGGAAAGGGTTACACGCACTCAGGTTTACTTGAAAGAGAAGAGTGGATGGAAGTGGTTTATCAGCAGTGACAACTGAGATTAAAGCCATAAAGCAGGAACCTCTACACCTGTACCTGACTCAGCCCGTGGCTTGTCCCACCACTAGCAGGGTGTACTACAAATAGGTGTAGCACACTAATGAATCAAGCTTTCGGAGTCGCTGTGTATCTAGAGTAAAACCTAATTTCCCAAAAGTGCTGAAAATGATGATTGTTACGGGTTTTGGACAAAAATAATTACTGCTTAAGACAGAACTTCTTAGAATTTAGGTCTGGATCTGTAGTGTTTCCTCAGCATCTCAGGCTCTTGATTGCATACCTCCAAATGAGATACACAGATGTTTTTTCAGCTCATATGAATAAATAATATGAGGCTGGATGAGGCTGCAAATACTTTTTCTTAGTATTGAGATTACTGGAAGAAGTGCAACTTGTGATGTTACTTGGGAAATTAGGTAGGTAGAAATGGAGAATGCTCTGCAGAGGCAGCAAAGCAGAGGTAAGACAGCAAGAATTTACTGCCATGGCCTAGCTGTGGTCAATACAAACCAGAAACAATGAAGAAAAACCAACTGGTAAACATAAATTCATTCTTATAATTTTGAATAAGGCATTATTTTTGTTTTATAATAAAAAAGGAAAGCTTGGGTTTATATCATGTCATAAGAATTACTCATAATTCATAAAACTAAAATGGCTCTAAAAAACTATATGTAGCTTGGAAATACAATATAAATTTAGCTAAAGACAATAATACTGGAACTATTTTTCCTGCCTATTGCAGTTTTAAAATAATTAAAGATTTCACCTGCCAAAAGTCAGGAGAAAGAAGTGAAGAGAGACATTTCACCCTCAGCTGAACTGCCTCATTTTTCTGGTACCAAGTCATCCCCTTAATTGCCTGTGAATTTCCTCAGGGGCTTAATATTGTTTATTTTTAGTCCATAAAATTCTCAAAAAACCAGATGTTTGAGGTAATGCTCTACTGACCTTAATCTTTATTATCAACAGATACGCTGTATTGATTCCAGTAAGTCCAGATGATCTTTTTCCCACTTACTCCCTTTCCTAGATATACAGATCAGTTATGGCTTGCCTCTGTTGGTCAAATTTCAATGTGATTTTCCTTTTTTCTTTTTTTTTTTTTTAAATTTAGCAACTGTAAAAACATGTAATATATAGCAGTATTTGAAACTATTCCATTGCATTAACAGAGCTTAAATGAATCCAATTACTCTATTTTAAAGCCAAAATAGGACAATGACCTCAAGCATATTTCTTACCACAGTCCTATAGCTTCTGCAGATCCCTTTTACCAGACTTAATCAATGTGCCAGCACAGCGCATAAAAATGTGTAACCTAACCTAAATAGTTTAGATAGGCTTTACTTTTAAATATCTGTTATTGTCCATTATATAAAAAAGTATTTAATATCTACGAGTCAATCCTATTTTCTCAACAGAGTATAAGAGAATAATTAAACTGTATTTTTACTATTGATCTTTGAAAATGAACTTGAAGTTATCTGCATAACTTCATTTAGTGAGACCATCATTTTCAGAGATGAGACAGAAGACATTTTGATAAAACTGTGCCTGCAACTTTTGGACTGTTTTTTACTCGTGTATGATGAAAACCTACATCCAATAAAGCAGAGGCAGTACATGCAGTTGAAAACTCTGCAAGGCGGTTAGGTAAACACTGGGAAGCAAAATATAAAAAGTAAAGTTTTCAGAGGAATTGTTGGATGCTTTAGTTCTTAAAAGCTTAATTCAGATGTTTACTGGGCAGGTATTTGGCACTTCTAAGTTTCTGACTAAAAGCTGCAGTTCTGAGAATTTTAAAATACTCTAAAAAAATCAGGCTTCCTGTTTGACCTAGGCCAAAAATCTTAAATGTATAAGCAATTTTGGTAAAAGTAATCTGATTTTACTCAAACATCTACAGAAGAACAAGAGTCACATAAAAGAAAAAAATAGTCCCTTCCCAGTGAAAGGTCTGGTACTGCAACCCTTTGTAATGTCTCATCCTGACTTCTGAACGAGTCTTCCAAATGAATTCTTACACGAATCCCATGTAGTCTCTCATTCTGAATTCTGAAATAAATTTTCTAGCTTCCAAACAGATAAACTTTCAAAAGCTTTAATGTGATATAAATGGAAGTGTTCACATCTTATTAACTCTGTAGTGAAAACAAAGTTTATCCATCCAAATACCTTTTCATTTGCTTAATTTTCTTCTCAGCATTTCATAGAAATTTGTGTATTCTTACAGAAACCAGTAAGTCTCTTTCTGAGGAATCAAACTATTGCCACTTACTGTAGTTTAAAATGTATGTTAGAACTAGACATACAAAAGTGCCAGTGATATGAAAGATAGATATAAAAGTAATGCATTCTATTTTTTGCTTGTTCATTTTCTTCCATAATCAGTGGCTTCATACTTTCCTGATATCAAGGATTCTGCTGGAAAAACTCCCTTGTCTTCTTCTAGTATAAATCAAAAACTATCTAAAATAACTAATTGCAAATACCTCATTCTTTTTCTGTCAGTTCAATGGTAAGATGGGGAAAAAAAGGAATCAATGTATTGGTCATTTAGCTGAACCAGTGTTTGGGGCTTCTGAATTTTTTTTTTTTTTTTATTTTTCAATCTGCTTTAAACTTGGAGCTAATAGAAAAGGGAAATTTTTTTTGCTATCTTGTATTTAGATTTTTTTCAGAGCTTTTTACTGAGACAATTTACTAAAACTGGTTCAAATACATCAAAAATTTCTGATACATTAAAGCTATAGTTTTCAAGAAAGTTGCTATCAAACGTCTTTCCCAGCGTTACCTGTAACCTTTAGTAAAAGGCCATCTGAATCAGAAAATACTACAGTAAGCCTGGTTTTCTGCTCCCAGCCCCTAGTTTTTAGTAAAATTATCACATTCTGCAATGCTGGGTTGGGATAGTGGTGGAGTTTCTTCTGTGCTGGTAAAGACTGACTACAGACTAAGACAGCACACAGCCCTTCTTATACAGTAATGTCAAGGATTTTCCTTTGCACTAAATGCTAATTATGCTAATTATTATGATTGATATGCATATTGACTACATATACACATGAATCTATATCTCTATATATGGACATACCATATATATGCTGTGTTTGGAATTTTCTCATTGTCAATATAATTATCTATTACTCCTTCAAGCAGAAATATAAAATAAAACAATATATATTATAGTCTCCCATATAGCATATCACATGTAAAACTGAGCTGGTGATTTCCAGTACTAGTTGTTAAAATAATTTAAAAGAAATAAGTGTATGTTTTGCTTTTTGAAACCATTGTGACATGAGGACCAAATTCACAATTTTTTTCCTAAGCAGCTTACAAAAAGGTCTTTCCCATGCGTCAGTATTATATGTATGATAGGAGCAACTAGCAGTAAATGCCGGTGTGCTGGTCATCTGGCTGTGGTCTAGTAAATGCAGGAGAAAAGTCAAGGGGTTAATGTAAGAGTAAAGGGTTAATCTTGCTCCTCTCTCTTGGGCTGCATAGTGTTTTTGGAATGTTATTCAAAGGCTAACCCTATCCCCTACTCTTATTTTTTAAACAAAGCCTGTAGTACTTGAACCATCTACTTCAAGCCTTGATTAATGTCGTTAACTGCTATTCTCGCTCTCTTCTTATAGCTGCCAGATGGAAAGCTGAAGATTATTCTGCATCGCTTAATTGGAGTTTATAATTAAAAAATGGTGAGTGTTACAGACTACGTTTTGCCCCTTTGATCCCCACACAGACAAACAAGCTTCTCTAATCAGCAATTCCCCCATGTCCTTTTTCAGAGACTTTCTGAGATCATATGCCTCTGATGTCTACAGTATATATTATTTTTACATCATTTCCAAAAATTGTGGAGACAAATTCTGGTCACACATGTTTTTCCCCTTCAAAAAAGTAATCCTACGTATGGAAATATGGCTCTTCATATGACCTCCTATGCATACCTCCCACAAACATTCAGCAATATACTCTCTATACAGAAAAATAGCAATATATGCCAAACCGTACATACGGCTCCTGTAAAGTCAGCTCCAGGACATCTTTTTATAGTTCAGTTAAGAACAATTTTGAGAAGTGACTTTCTGCGTCATTTTGGAGGACAGCCAAACTGAGCAAAGGCAATTATACCCCTGCTTCTGTCTGTAGCAGCAGTCAAAATGTATGTGCACCCACACAGGAACGTATATATGTGGACAGAAGTTTGCATAGTGATTTTACAACAACTGTTCCTGTATTTTCCCATGTAAGCAATAACATTGCAGGCAGAGTTAACATAGGAATAATGTAATATGCATCTGTTGTAAGAGAGTGGATGGTCCAGACCTCTGTTTTATTTCTGAACATGCAACACATGCCACAAAACACTTCCAAGAATCTTCTAACACACTGAAGATCCTCAGTAGAAAACCGAGCCTCAACGACTGAAATATCCTCATTCAGAAAAAGAGACAGAAATATGAAAGATACTGTCACTGGCCTTCAATCCCATGGTAGCAAAAAGGCTGCTAGACTGTAATGCAGAGGTGAGGTAGGAAATCAGCTATGACTCACACTGTCGATGAAAGCAGAAGACCAAACAGAGCCAAAACCCAAAGCAGCCACTGAAGGGAAAACTCTTTCCCAAGGTGAAATTTTTCAAGGTGAGAGAATGAGCGCAACTTAGTGCTAATGCTTCTGAGCCTGCGTGAAGTTGAAACACTTGCATAGTATGGCAGCAGGCAGAGTCCCGCAATCTTACTGAGAAACAAAACTATGCACTTGTGAGCCACTGTGGCCAGAGAAGAAAGGGAATTTTATTAACTAACAAAATGCAGGCAGGCATTCTGGTTGTGAAGAGTTAACACATGTTATAGTAACCTCTACTCCAAAATTTTTGTGCATACTAGACAAAGATGGAGCCTAACTTATTTTCATGTATGATTTTAGCTCCGCTACTTGCACAGAAATACTATATTGGATTACACCGATTTGTTCATATTTGACTGTAGCAATTCCATCAGCATTAAAGTAACTACTTTAATGTGTGTGTGTTTCTGTGTGTGTGTCTAAGAGCGAGAGAGAGAGAGAATTCTTAGAAAGCCACAGGGAATTTCTAGAAAGTTTCTAGATCTAGGAAATCCTGTAACGCTGTGGGAAAATTATACAAAGAGGGAGGAATTCCCCGAAAGCATGGGGAAAATCCCTATAAAGCCGTGGGGAAGTTCCTGGAAACCAGAGGGGATTCCTTAGGGAAGTTCCAGATCTGGGAATCACTAGAAATACAAATCAGACCCTAAAAAGATTTTAGATGAAGAAATGACTAGAAAGTGCTAGTTTACTTCTAAATTAGTTTCAGATCCATGAATTCCTAGAACGCTGTATGGAATTTCTGGAAATATTATAGATCCAGGCATTTGCAAGATTTTTCTGCATCATGCTACTACTCGGCCATACTACGTTAACAGAATCTAGCACATCAAGTTACTACTCATAAGAAATGGCACATAATCACATACTAAGATAGATAACAAAAATTTTATGTTGGATTTAAAAGTGGCGCATATTTTCTTTTGAAATTCCTCTTCTGTTGTCATATGACTACACATGTATTTCTAATTTTATCATCCCTACCAGAGTAGAACTTCCTATCTGTACGAAAGAGAAAGCACGTTAAGAATATCATGATGATATGTATGATACCATGATCAAGCCCCACATTGCTTGTTGACTAAAGAACACTGTCAAACCTGATCTGTTCTCATGAGGACTGTAGTCTTGACTGCAGGAAGTGCCTAGACCTTTCCACTGGGGCAGGGACATCAGCAGACCTACCTGCAAAGGTGTGCCCAGGTGGAGGACCTTCTGCAACAGGTGCTGAGCTGCAGTGTGAGAAGGGTATGGAGCATCAGGGAGGCCAAGAAGGATTTAGATAGCTGGTTCCCAGTACCGTCTGCAGCAGACCCACAGCCAAACAGCCAAAACCTCCCCCACCGGCACACACAGAGGGGAGAGGGGGTGATAATGCAGAAGGATGAAAGCTTGCAACAGCAAAGATCTGCAGGAGGAAGAGACTTCCCCCCAAGCTTGAGGTGCCCTGGCAGAACTGCTTCACCGCTTTGCAGACTGAAGAGGGAAGACCTGACATCAGGAGAGACACTGGCACTGAGCAAGGCAGCCCGATCTGCCCCCCATATAACAACCCGTGCAACTAAGCAAAGGCGATGGGTCACGGTAGTAGATGCCTCTCTTCTGAGAGGTACGGAGCCACCCGTTTGCTGCCCTGATGCACTCTCTAGAGAGGTGTGCTCCATACCGAGGGCTCGTATCAGGGATGTCACTGAGACTACCAAGCCTCACACATACACTGGCTATTAGCCACTGTGGTTGTTTCATGTGGGCACTGGTGATACAGCCAGGAGCAGTCTGGGGTGTATCAAGAAGGATTACAGAGCCCTGGCAGCAGCGGTAAGGGACTCTGGAGCACAGGTAGTTTATTCATAAATCCTCCTGGTCAAAGGGAGGGGATTTCAAAGGGCCAGTCAAATCTGGCAAATCGACAAATGGTTACAGGACTGGTGCTACAGCCAGGGGTTTGGCTACTTAGATCATAGGACTCGCTTTGAGAAACCTGATCTAATAGGGGCTGATGGGGTCCATCTGTCAGAGAAGGGGAACAGCATCTTTGTTCATAGGCTTGCCAAGCTGGTGGAGAGGGCTTTAAAATAAAGTTGCTGGGGAGGGGAAACTCAGTGCATCCCACTCCTGCCTGTTTGATGTCTGTGCCAGCAAGAGACGCCCAGAGCCTGGAGAGTGGTCGCAGGGCAGCAGGAGAGCACATGAAGAGCAGAAAGGAATTCCAGCAACTCCAGTCAGTTAGTGAGCTTTTTCAGGGATCCAACTTAAATGCCTCTATGCAATGTGCGTACCATGGGGAATAAACAAGAGGAGTTAGAAGTGTGTGTGCCTGCAGGGCTATGATCTTATTGGCATCATGGAGACATGGTGGGATGACTCTTGTGGCTGGAGTGTTGGAATGGAAGGATACAGGCTCTTTAGGAAGGACAGGCAGGGGAGATGAGGAAGGAGTGTCTCCCTCTGTGTCAATGGCCAGCTGGAGTGCATTGAGTTCTGCCTGGGAATAGAAAAGAAGCTGACCAAGAGCTTATGGATTAAAGGAAAGGCAGGGCCAGCCTCGAGTTCACAGCCCTGGACCTCATGGGGGACTTCAACCACTCCAGTATCTGTTGGAAGAACAACACAACAGGGCAAAAGCAGTCCAGGAGCTTCCTGGAATGTGTTGATGATAACTTCCTTCTCCAAGTGACAGAGGACCCAATGAGGAGAGGTGCCATGCTGGACCTCATTCTCACCAGCAAGGAGGGGCTGGTGGGGAATGTGAAGCTAAGGGGCAGCCTTGGCTGCAGTGACCATGAAATGGCAGAGATCCTCAAGGCAATGAGGAGGGTGCACAGCAAGATCGGTACCCTGGACTTCAGGAGAGTAGACCTTGACCTCTTCAGGGATCTGCTTGGTAAAGTACCATTGGATAAAGCCCTGGAGGGAGGAGGCACCCAAGAAAGCTGGTTAATATTTGAGGATCACCTCCTCCAAGCTCAGGAGCCATGCATGCCAACAAAGAGGAAGTCAGGCAAAATCACCAAGAGGCCTGCATGGATGAACGAGGAGTTCCTGGACAAACTCAGACACAAAAAGGAACCCTACAAAGGGTGGAAGCAGAGACAGGTAGCCTGGGAGGAATACAGAGAAATTGTCCAAGCAGACAGGGATCAGGTTAGGAAAGCTAAAGTCCTGACAGAATTAAATCTGGCCAGGGACATCAAGGGCAACAAGAAAAATTTCTATAGGCATGTTGGTGGCAGAAGGAAGACTAGGGAAAACGCTGGCCCACTCCGGAAGGAAATAGGAGACTTGGTTACCCAGAACATGGAGAAAGCTGAGGTAGTCAGTGACTTTTCTGCCTCAGTCTTCAGCAAGTGCTCCAGCCACACCACCCAAGTTGCAGAAGGCAAAGGCAGGGACTGGGAGAACGAAGAACCACTCTGCCCAGCATGACATCCTCATCAGTACCTAAAGGGGCCTACAGGACAGCTGAAGAGGCACTTTTTAGTAGGACCTGTAGCAATAGGGCAAGGGGTAATACCTTTCAGCTGAAAGAGGGCAGATTTAGATTAGATATTAGGAAGAAATGCTTTACTGTGAAGGTGCTGAGGCACTGGCACAGGCTGCCCAGAGCAGCTGTGGATGCGCCATCCCTGGCAGTGTCCAAGGCCAGGCTGGATGGGGCTTGGAGCAACCTGCTCTAGTGGAAGGTGTCCCTGCCTGTGGCAGGGGGGCTGGAACTAGGTGATCTTTAAGGTCCCTTCCAACCCAAACCATTCTATGATTCTATGACTCAGGGAAAAAATTTGAATACATGTTTTGTAAGTACTTAAATTAAGTATGTGCCGATCTGTTGCATCAAATAGGTTGCTTTTTAAAAATAAAACTAGTTATATAACAAATCTGTATTAGTTAAGACAGCTTGTTAACTTTCACACTTAAATGTAGCTGAAGGAGAATTACACAGTGCAAAAATGAAAAATGATGGTGTAGTAGTAGCTCATGGAAAACATGCAAGATATTAATAACGTTGAAGCGGTTATCTAGTCTCACATTCAAGGTCAGATCAGAGTTGCTCATATTCAGTTTGTGGACCTAAAGAAGCAGCTGAGGTTTGGATTTCTTTTCTTTAGCAAATGCTATCAAATGCAGTGTCCCATTTTTATTTGTTTAGCACATGGCTGTTCTAATCTAGTGACTCATCAAATAGCACATCCTGAGAAAGCAACAAAGGAAAAAGGACACTACTACTATAACATCATTTAGTGTACATTGAGTGGATAATTTTTAAGCTGAATGTTTTATTCTTTGAACAGAAAGAATAGAACATTGCTTTTATAAAAAAGACAAAACTCAGAAATGAAATTTGGATACATTTTGCAATGGTAAATGATGTGCTATTTAATTACCTTATGGAGAGAAACATTTTCCATTAAGGTTCTGTTGTGAAATCACTTCGTAATGACTATATTTTGAAATTATTCACTTTAATATGCTTCTAGAAATATGGCACTATAGGACACTTTTTCTTCTGTTGAGTAGGCCTATGATTTATATGCTCAGTTTTTAACCATATCATCTTTCTTATGGAAGCATCTCGCTGCCACTGCGGGCACCCCCCCGTCCCCCCCAGTTTGCCTCACACTAATTCTTCTCTTCTATCGCTACTTTTATTATTCATGAAAGAGAGGTGCTTCAGAAGAAGCAAGAGCTGAACTGTTTAATCTCATATGGAGCTGAAGAAGCTATGGAAAGGCTGAACAAGGATCCACAATCCCAGAAGATAAATTTAGTAACCCCTTGCACGCGAAGGGCAAGCCTGGACTCTCTTCAGGTCTTGAGGGTTTTCACAATGTCAGCAGAAATATGGCAGCATATTGTTTGACTGAAAAAAGTTTGGTCCTGGAAAAGGTTTTCTGTATAGTACAAACTATAGAGAAGTAACTAAACTGCCTATGCTGGAGGTAGCAAACCCCGTCAGCACTGTCCCTACAAGCCTCTACAAAAAGTATTGCCCCAAAATGGATTTACCTATACACATTTAGGGCTCATAACTGATTACATTCTTCTCACAGTACAGGAAAAAGAATCCAAACATGCTGAAACGATCATACCTATAGTTTAATGATACAGTTTTCAAGGAAAGGTATTCAGCTTTTAACTATAATATTTAGTGTTGTTCAAGTATAATGATCAGATACTTGAGATTCAAGTCTTTTTTGTGTAATTAGCTTAATCCATAAATTATAATCCATGAAGGTAATAAATCCAGTTATTTTGAAAATCAACCAGCAGAGCCCGTAATTTTCCTGCAGTTACTGTGCTCAGTAACAGCAGCACACAAAAGTAAAAATGCTGGTTGTTAAGGAATGCTGCTCATCTTTACCCATATTAAAACAAATTATTTGACATAAAGTCACTTTCATGTTACACTTGTGGTTTCTTTGCCAAGTTCTCCTGGTAACTGGTAAAGAAGAAGCCAGAAATGGAGAATGATTACTGATTCCTCCCTTGGACAGAGTTTATGTACATAGTCAAGATCCTGGCTAGAAGCAGATTTCTTCTTCTGAAATAACTATTATTTCAGCATTTTATATTTTTCTATGAACTGCTATGATTGGTAATAAGACTCAGTACTAACCTATACTTAGAAAAGAGAGTTTCTTTGTAATTAGGGTTTTTCATTCCAATTTAGGCCAGAGCTATGATTAAGGTACTTACTTTTTTATTTAATTCAGTGTTTTTCTTTCTAATTTTCTGTCCTTGCGTGCTTTTTCTTTCGTAACTTTTAAGGCCTGTAAAATACAGCTTTATGAGAAAGATGATATGGAGCAGGAGCATTGGAAGTGTGTCTTTTTTTCATGTCCATCGCCCATAGTTTAAATGAGATAGCTGCACTTTTTTTTTTTTTTTGTATTTTTGTGAGAAGCAAGAACACACCACAAGTGCTGAGGTTGTTCTTTGTGAATGACAAAATCTGAACAACTTAATGAACAGTTTAGCCAAAAATAGTTTCTTAGGCCATAATCATGGCATATTAAGAAATTAAATGTGCCTCCTTGTTCCTCTAGACCTATCTGCAAAATCAATGGATTTGTGGCACGGCACTACTGTCTGGAAGTCATTATGGCAAATTGTGTCTATTATATTTCAATCTATAATCAAATGTTTTATTATAATACCTTATAGGAACTCCTTAATATGTCATATACTATGTTTTTATTTTTAGAATATACAGGTTAAAATTTTTAAGCAAGTGTTGCTTGCTAACTCATTTAAAGTTGTTCATAATACAAGACAACTAAGGATCAATCATTCTTGACTTACACATAAATCTAAATTTCAAATGGACATATCCAAATAGTAAGATTGCATATTAAAATTCATACTATTGAACAGGTATGGTTAAAACCCCAGTCTTACTAAAAATCAAATGAGTTTTTTCTCCCAACTCATGGAGACAGGATTTCACACATCATACTTCAGTGTAACAACGCCTAATGCATTTCACAAATGGACATGCAGAAGCATTTAAATAAGTACTTTGCCGAATTAGGATTACAGCACATGCATGATACTTCCTATGCTTCAGTTTCAAAGGAGAGTGGCTTAGCAGGAATCCTACGTGAATTGTGAGGTGTTTAAATTTGACATTCTCTTCACCTCTGATGCCTTGGATCATCAGTTTCTAAATTGCTTCCAGTTACAATCATATTTTTATTGTCATCCAAAAGGCTAAAATAAGCAGTACATTTTTGTCAGATTTGTGACCCCATTCGTAACAGCTGTGAAGTCCAACTAACGGTCATGGCTTTCTCTAGAAAAGGCAAAAGAAAACACTCCTATGGGAGTGACTTCATGAGCCTTTTCCAGAAGAGGTAAGATTCAAGAATGTTTTTTGTGTCTTTTTGCTCTTTTCTTCAAGGTATTTTTTTAACTACTAACAAACATGTCTCACCTGTCTGAACAGAAAATCTGGCACATTGCCTTGGGGTGCAAGTGATGGAGAATCAGACTGAAACAGATGTGGCCACTTGCCTGCCACAGCATTCCTGTTGTAGTCGGGGCTCCTTAGGCAGTACTACAAAGACAACACAGCCTTCCTGAGAAACTCTGAACACCTACATGGAACTAACAGAGTTTAAAAAATTCCGGTACCAACGTATCTGAGGGGAAAAAAAGCGCCATTGATAAGTCACCGTGCAGTTGCTATTGATTAAATTGCCCTGTCCTCTGTACAGTAATATTTCATAAAACTGCAAGAAATATATTTACTTTGCTCATTATAATATGATGCACACAAATCTTTTATTTAAAGTCCCTCAGTAAAGCTTCTGCATAATTAAAGTTGTTAATGCTTAAATACTCTTTCTGCATAATCGTACAAAGCAAACCTAGAATTGTGCGGTCTGCTTTGAGAATTAGAAGAAAACCCTACAAGGGAAAACATGATTTTTTAACAGACTGTAGTACAACGAGCTTCTGTGAGAAAGGCGTCCATTGTTTAAAGTATTTTAAACAACACTACTTTTTATAGAATAACAGTAGAACTTCGGTTTCTGTTAATGTAAGTTTTCTTATATTAGTTGGTAGCTTTTAAAGAATCATAAGGTTTAACAAGTATGTTTTAGTATTTGTACCTGTGTTATTAAACTGTATATTGTTGTTACAGAGAAAAAAATAGGACCAACACATTAGCCTGACTGTTCTTTATATGAAAATTAAATTCTGCAGAAAGTTCAGTTTTTGTAAACCCTCCCAAAGATTAAATATAAGAACTAGGTAAAATTGCATTTTGCTACTTAGAAGTCTGCTGCTTAACACTGGTATGCCTGAAATATATGCCTTTTGTAGGCTGCCAAGAAAATAACTTTGTTATAACCCAAGATTCTGAATGCATGTGAAAATAAAAACGGAAAACACATGCTTTTTGCCACTTACGATCACTAGTCTTTACTTTTGGTAAAAAACAATTTTCATGTATGGTGGAAAGTGCCATACACTAGCTAGAAAGAGAATGGACATACTCCTTGCTATCAATAAAAACTACCTTTTCTTTTCAGGTAGGAAAAACTTCAGAAACACACTCCTTTAGCAGTAATCTGGCCATTCTGCTGTCATCAATGTGACAATAATTGATTGCAATTCTCACAAAACATTTATAGGGAAATTTCAGAAAATAAATACTTTCACTTAAATACTTTTGATCACACAGAATTTTGGCCTAATTTCCTTGTGCTTCAATAAAGGTTGAGCATCCCAAAAAAGGATTAATAATTGAAGAGTTGCGCTAATATGTGCTGTGAAGCAAGCAACAGCCTGTGACATAAATGTTGACCCCTAAACACTGACTTCAATACAGTATTTGTTTTGCAAGGCAAGAGGAAAAATTCTGGTCCACGTTTTGCAGTTGCAACAAATTATTTCCATTTTGGAAATTGGTTGGTCCTTGTTGCTTTCTATTGTTAAAGAGAATTTGGAAGAAAGTACAGTTCTAGGTTGAGGATGGTCAGATACCTCAAAGGAATCTAAGACCAAGGACAGGAAAAATGCATAAATACAATTGGAGTTTAATACTATTAGAAATTGGCTAGTTCTTTCTGCTTAGAATACTGCCATTTGGAGTAAAGCATCAACCTACTGCTGTAAAATAACAGGAAAGCAAGACCTGTTGTTGAGACCAGCCAATTAAAGTTATGTCTGCCCCTGTAGGGTGCTTGCATAAAAGGCTGAGCCATTTTCACAGATAATCCATTTATAAATCACTGCAATAAAATGGTCATCTTGACGGCAGCTCAGTAGCATTCTTTCACGTGTTCCAGTTGTATCCAGGCAACAGAAACATGGTAGTCAGATAAAAGCAGAGGTGGGGATGTAAGGGGTAGGGGTTCGGGCACATTTTCAGTGACTATGGTGGAAAGGGCTAAGGGCTAAAGATAGAGTATTGCTTAACATTTGAATTTATTAGCATATTAAAATAGTTTAACTGCTTGTTTGAGATACTGAACATGATCCAACTAATGTATAAAGGAACAGTGAAAAAGTATTTTAGGTGAATAGTTAACTGTAAAATTACATCTTCTTGCTATATGTATTCTTTAATTGTTTTTGCTCCTTTCCCTTTTTTACTCATCCTCTCTGCTACTTCATATTTCTATTGAATACTGACTTTATGGTAAGTTCAGCCCACTGTATTAACCAAGACTGTAGGACCAGATGGCGGGAATTTAGGTGCACGCTATCCAGCTGTTAGCAAAGGTATTTTGGTTTGCTACACATTATGGAATACTAATTATAAACAGCTTAGATAGAACAAGTACAATAGCAATTTTTCAGGCACAATTACGGGGAAAAATGATGACAAGTATATCCTTCCATGAAGGAAAAGCTTTTGTTGCTTCTCTATTTTATCACAGAGATGATTCAAAATCAATGTAAACTTGTCTTGATACCCATAGATCCTTTTGAAAATTACAGTATCGGGCTTGACTATTGTATCACATAGGGCAGAAATCCCAGTCCCGATTATAAAAGTAAATGTATTAACAGTGTTACATGTCAGCAAATAAAATATCTCTATTTAAAACATTTAGTCCATGTAATGTAGATCTCAGTTTTATTTAGTTAAGTAAGTTGTCAGAACAGTTCTCCAGAATGGAAATAGTTTTTCTAGTTTTCAGAAAGAACCTGTATGCAAAGAAATCCAAAGTACTTGTAGTATGAAGTAGGCTGAAAATAGCGTAGGATTGTTTTAGATCGCTATTAACTAGCCTTCTTTCATATAAAATATCCTTCTGTATGGAAACAGTAACCTGAAGTCAAGAGAAAGCATCCATATGATGGAACTTACCTGAATCCTTTTGAAAACAAAACAAGTAATCCCCATTGCAATACCATAGCACGCTCAGAACTGATAGGGAATATCACCTGCCATGACACATACAGCCTAACGCTTGTGAAACGAGAGCAGCCCTCAAAACACACCATACTTCAGCAGAACCTCAGCTCAGCAGGGAGCAAACTCCAGAGCTCTCATGGAGGTATCTCTTCAACTTGGAGTCACTCACTCTCCAGACACGTACCACAGCACATTGCTACTGAATTGTTGAAAATGCATTTAGTTCTTATTTCATCCAGTTTATTAAAACATTAGGTGGATTAAAGAGCAATTTCCATAACCTGACTGTGGCATCAGGTTCTAAGAGTGTGCTGGCTGTCTGGCTTTGGAGTGAAAGAGAGAAAGAAATTGTTCGGATGGGATCATGCCTGTGGCTACAGAAAACAATCTGGAGCGTTAAGATTTATTTGGCAAAATTAAGCCAGCTAATCAAAAAGTGCTGAAGCAGTATAAGCACAAAAACCGCTGCTCACCCTGTAGGAAGTGTGCTGCTCCAATGCTTTATGTCTACAAAACCCTTAGCTATGCATCCCCTGAACTTTTCGCATAAAAGTACAACCTAATTAACTCCTTGTGCTCTCACGTAGTCTTTGTCCTTTGAACAGAGTACAGGTGACTCCAGCCTGCAGTTCAAGCCCAAACCAAGGGTTTGATAAGTGGAAGGCTGCACACAGAATACAAGGAAGAGGGCAAAATATACTTGGACAAAAAATACCAAAGAAAAATGGTGCATGAATTACTCTTAATATAAACGTGTTGAAATTATCCGCAGAAAAGGAAGAATTGACAATGAGAACGGGACTTGCTCCAGGTTTATTTTCTCAATAGCTGAACTACTTGAGCAAACCAGGAATTGTGCTATCTGGGCTAAGAGACCATGCAAGGCAGCAAGTTGCTGCAAGTTGTGGCAATTTATGAAGCTTGCCTTAGCAGTCCCATTTTCCTTTCAGAAAAATTTCAAGGCTGGATTTAATGTTTTAAACATAGGTGCCTATTGCCATTTCAGATGCCCTGAGGTGTCCTGCCTACCCTCATGCTGGTGATCCAAAATGGCATGGGTCTCCTCTGAGTCCTGCATCATACCTGCCAGATCCTTGCCAATGTTTCACATGCCACAGGACATCCAGCTTGGCAATAGACACCTATGATCAGGCTACTGCATTGATCCCTCAGTGTCTCATAAGCCTCTGTCATGAAAATTCTTACATTTATTAAGTTAATATATGCAACATAAAAGTTCAAACAGCACTGAACAACTTGGACAACAAATTATAAAACTAACAAGAAATACCAAACAGATGTAGAATCAAAGGAACTGCTTCTAGAACGACTCTTTCAGAAATCTAAAGGTATTGTTACATATCTTTAAAACATTCACGTAAAATATAAAAGACTAAAAATGGAATTATATGTGGGTATTTTTTGAATAGAAGCATAGTTGATTCCGGCAATATAGTCCATGAAAATAGTGCAAAATTCAGTTGAAATATGAAATAGATATTAGCTATCTGAACACTTTATATATTTGCAGCCTGTTTTTCATGAACAGTGACAGAAAGGATTAGTTTCATTCCTTTCTTGTCTTGTCAAACTATTTGCTTTAGTTGTTAAAGTAAGCAAATAACCATTGTCAATCGTATGAATTGAGCATATAATTATGTACAAGCAAGTTTTAAACAGCACAATATGATCACATCAGAAAAAGGTTGCTTAACTACCAGTTTTGTGAATGTCATGATTTGAATATCCTCTGACTGATATCCCAGCAATACATGTCTTCTTACAATCTGGATGAAATAATTTTCCTTGTGAGACTCACACATGGAGAAAAAAGCCTGGGAAAGTTTTCTTTAAATTTTTCCATTAAAAAAAAAATAAATCAATATTTTAAATTTATTTGCCCAAGTTCCTTCTTTCAGTTCAGTGTCAAAATCTGTTCAAAGTATTTCCTATTTAAAATTTTTTTGAGGGTATTAGGAGTAATGCAAGAGTTCTACTATGGATTTTGTTGGTTAGAGTTTTTGTTTTTTTTTAATTTATTTAAGAGCAGATCTTCATTCATTGAATCTTCTCCCAAACAGAGCTCTGAAATAAATTGGTTCCTGAGCTTCAATTCATCCAGTCATCTATTGCGCAATAGCATCATGGACAAGTTCCTTTCAAAATAATACGAACATTCTTTTTCTTCTTCAGTAAGACTTTGTATTGCATATAATCGATAATATTTCTAGTATTAAAGAGACAGCCCTAGAAATCTTAAACTTAGATAAAACAGATTTTGAGAACTGGTCAGCTTGAGTTTACATGTTTAGATATAAAAAGTCATAGCCCATTGATTAGATGTCTAATTAGATACTACTGACTCTTATGTCAATTTGGAAATCTGCCATCAAATGCACACCATAAACTTCTGAGTGTTAAGGAAATGGAAACACCTCTCACATTTTGGAAGCATTATCTACTGGTAATAGAGGGGGTTATATAGCACTAGAAGATGTGTGTGCAAGAAAAGGCTGAAGTGGCAGCAAACATTCTATTAAATATTTCACAAACAGTGTTTTTCCCTTAGTTTAAACACATGAAATCACTTTCAATCCAAGCTGAAAAAAAAAAAAAAAAAGAAAAGAGTAAAATGTCAAGCTATTATGTTAACATTTTCCTGTTTCAGGTCTTTATCAACTTTCTGAGACAATGACCAAATCGAGCTTTCATGTCTGAACATGGCTAGTAGGATACAGCTGGTACAGCACTACTGTCAGATGTTTGGATCATTCTTTACCAAGCATAGAGAAAAATGTCAGCTGAGATGTTCACACAGAACTTGACATTTGGGTAAGTGAATATAACCTTCAGATCTGGCTTTCCTCTTACATACAGCAGAAAAATAAAACAGTAATGGAGACAGGCAAAGCAGAATTTGCAATAATCATAGCACAACACCTTTTTACTAGTCCAGATCCTGCCTACAAGGTCCAGTCTAGGTATTCGTACCAGGAGCTGTATGTCACCTTAGAGAAAGAATTACAAAAAAACTAAAATAGAGAGCAACGTGGTGTACTTTTCAGCTCCAGCCTGTTGAGGTTGTGCTCTTTAAATAGCTTCTACCAGTGGAACCTATTTAAGTAGGTAGAACCTATTAAATAAGTTCTACCAGTAAGTGATGTGCCTACATCAGTTACCCACAAGTGTAGGACATGTGGAACATGGAACTCTCTGCCTATCTATACGATAGAACTCCAGCACTCTCCAGAGAGGAGATGGCTCTCTCCTACAGTGCACAATCACATGCCTGTAAATCTGTAAATTGGTAACCTTAGCATTACCATCTATAAAGTACCCCAAAATTATGTTACTAAGTTTGTAATGGAAGAGGTAAATAGTATTGAAGGGTGGTAAACATGACCATTGCAATTCTCCAACTCTGAAGCATTAACCTGCATTTCCCTCTAAGCTAAGCTATCTCAAACAATTCAGCAGAGGTAAAAAGTGAAGGGGGAAAAAAAAAAGAGGGAGTGTTATTATCAGCACTGACTGGCTAGTCATTTGGAAGGGTGCTATTTATTAAAAAAAACAACACAGAGGTAGATGTTTCATACTAAGTTTGTTTCTGTAATTGCAAAGATGACTGCAACTTGATTTTTCAAAACACTTTAGTGATTTGTATTCTATCTTTAATGGGTTTTAAAGTTAGAAGCTACAAAACCAAATAAAACCTGGGAGCTAAATTTCAGTTAATGTGTATTTTGTCCAAAACACTTTTGATGACATTTTATTTGAAGATTTCTCATTGATAAAATTATTTTCTTCTAGGATATGGACTTTAATTACTCCATTTTTGCATTTAATCAGAATTTTGAGGATATATTTTTCCCTGATACAATTTTGAAAAACTCTTCACTGAAGTTTTATGATAGCAGAGATAAGATTTAGTAGTATTAGTTTATGTTCATAGCCTTACTTGCCCAAACAAGATCTAAGAGATGCTACCAAAATCAAATAAGGGGAAAATACTGATCAAGGCTTATTCTTCTAAAATGTGTACTTTCAGCCACCCGAGAAGTGTAGCTGAACGTGAGAACACAGCACCTTACTGCAGGACTCCACAGCCTGCAAGACTGAACTTACAAGGGATCTTAATTTTCAAGGTGCTTGACAGCAATAAAGTTTGGGCAATCTTGATCACTTTTGAAAAGTCTGCTCACTAAGTGGGAATTAAGCCTTTGAAATTCTTATCTTAAATTTTCAATAGATGGAAGCAAGTTCAAAATTACATGCTTTTCCATAGCTTTTACTGTAATTCTCATCTTAAAAAAAATAAAAAGGACTTTGCTGATGATAGTAAATTCTGCTATATAACCTCAAAAACCATGATGTAAATCATTTTACCATGCAATCAAAATAACTTTCTCTGCAAAACAATCACTAACTAAAATATTAAATCCACCAACGATCTCCTCTCAAGCATGACTGACCAAATAAGCTGGCTTCAGTTCAGCGATGACATAAATGTACAGAAACTAACAGTAAATAAATCAAAATCTCTGCCTTACCAGGCACTGAAATCATCAAGAATCAATTTTTCTCTGGAGTTTTCAACATCAAGGCACAGGAAGGATCTGAAAAACTCATCAAGGACAATTCTCCTTTCAGCGAGTTAGGAAGACACTTCACCTGTCAAACCGAACATGGAAGGAACAACAGATCATGGATTTGTGTTGTGAGCCATGTTGTGTATATGTTGAAGGGACTCAGATGCTCGTTGGTTTTAACTCTAAATGACTCATTTGAAATATTTTTCAAACTGTGTCTCCTCTGAATATAGACTTGGTTAATAATGAGTAAACCTATTCATAAGATGTGTAACAACATTAAAATCCCTGCACAACAGGAGCTGTAGGTATCTTCAATACACATATGTATGACTTACAAAAGATGTCACTGTAAGGTTATATCAGAATACTGCATATTTGCATCCTAACTTTCTATCAGAGAGCCAAATGTCTTTAATTACATAACAAAGTTATCGTAATCTTTCGCCAGATTTTTTAGTCCGTAACCTCTCCTTGAAATCAAATGGAAATTACTCACCGACAGTCCTCGCTGTCTTTCTCTTATGTTGCTCTGGCACTGTTTCCTTCTGACTTGCCATATTTCCATCTTCTTGTATTATTCGGTTGAATAATTTCCTCAAAACAGAAAAAAAAAAAAAAAGTCCTAAACCTTTTCATTCAGTAATATCTAAATGAAACACCAAATTTTTTTTTTTATAGTATAGCTGCTTTTCCTACTCTCTGCGTCAGAGGGAGAAATGAGAAGTCAAACCTTATTTTCCTTTGCTTGTTTTCTGTTTATCTCCTGAACTTTGAATATTAGAGCTCATGTTCCTGCCTCTAAAGAACTAAAGATATGTACACAGATGACTCAATACAATCTTCCAAATTTTACTGAATTATCCTGGGAATGACAAACTGAAGGGTCACTCCTTTCATTTGGGTTATGTTTTACTTCAGTTTTTCTTGGTGAAGAGCCTTAAATAGCATTTGCGTTTCTTTTCCTCTCTTTCCAACTTTTTATTGTCACATACCCCTTAAGTAACATTGCTTTAAGCAAAACTGCGTATTTAACAAAAAGATATGCTTTCAGTGCATATCACTAAAAAGAAATGTACAGCTGCCTATTAAGGAAGTGCAGCTGTTGTACTAAGTGCAAGGGAGAACACTGGGAATATTAGAAGGTGAGCAGGTAATAAATGACCCTATACACTGTGTACACGTATAGTGGGAATCAAGTTTTGATCTGACATCCAGTGCTAAACTCAAAAGGTGTCAATGATCATACTATGACTAAACATTTGGTGCTCTGAGTGTCCACTGTGCTCAAGGCAGCATCATTCAAAAATCAATGTATTTCCATCAGCGTGATTTTAACTCTTATAGAAAGATGATATGAAAAGGACAATAGTTTGTGTTTTTATAAACAGAATCTCAAGATTAATAAAAAAAAATTTGACAAGCTTTTAGTAAAAGCTACCTGACGACTAAGATCACAGGAGAAAGCATTCTGTAAAATTAAATCCTTTTAAAGAGTTTGAGGTGAGGTGTGAAGTTATTTGGAGCATTCTCATTTTCTGTGCTATGTGCCAGAGAACACACAGCAAAGAAGTTCAGATGTGCTTCAAATAAGGTTTAATTACTTTCAGTCCAGAATAAAGGTATTAAAATGTGTTCAAGGATTATTAAGAAAGAAACGTTTAAGCAGATACCAGTTTTAGCTACAAATAATTAATTTCACCTGAAAAAGACAGAAAAGCAAAAATTCTCTTATAAATTATATAATGCCATTCTAAACCTATAAAATACTAGGTTTACAGCAAATTTAAGCTTGTTTTGGAAAACCGACTTAGTTGTCTAGTCACTAGAGGTCACCATTACAGTTTTGAATCTTTCAAGTCTGCTGCCTCTTATTATTTCCCTCAGCATACTCTAAACCTGAATACTTCCAGCTATGAAATGCATTCATGTTTGAATAACGGTACTTGAAATATATGCATAAGTGTCCTCTTCAGAAAAATAAGTCCAGTGGTATTAGTCAAAAGTTCTGTTTAGGAGATAATTCTAAAACAGTTAATTTATTGTTGTTCTACCAGTGACAGGTTTTCTAATAACTCCAGCAATAAGCATATCGAGGTGAGCTACCCTCGAGAACAGCAAAGATTATCTTGACGTTATAGCACATTCAAGTCATAACCCACCAGGAAAAAATAATATTAAAAAAAATAATAATAAAAAAAACCAGGCAGAGTGGTTGGTTCTTGAGATACTCAGGCACTGACTCATCAGGAGTCCCTAACAGAAAGAAAATGAAACGTGATGATAGATACTGGGGGACAATGACGGGGGACAAACTGGTGAATAATAAAGACTTTTTAGATGTTGTCTGGACCTTGTCTAGTGTCTGTTGTCACTTTGACCTACATTAATTTGTGTGGGGGCTTTGCTGCAGAGCACTCGCTGTTGCTGTCCCCACACCATATTTCTGGCACAGAGGTCACCTCTTTGTTCTGTTTACATTTCCAGAAGAATGTTGGTAAGGGTGAAGACTAAGCACAAACAGAAAAACCTTTTAAGATTGTTTTCTTTTTATAAATTCAAACACAAGAAGACATGAAGTTGATGGGTCTGATCAAAATCTCAAGTACATCCATAGTCTCTCAGGAACTCTGAGCTGGTCATTAGGTGATCCGATAGTTCATGGATCATCAGCCTACCATCACTGTGGTTGGAGGGTGACTGAGAGCAGACATGGCAGTCACATTTGACCACCAAAGATCAAGGAAGAACCACATTTGTGCCAGCAGACCAGAAAACCACACACAAACCAAAGAAACTGGGCCCCACAATTTAAGAAAGATGCTAAGGTCCTTGAATGTGTCCAGAGGAGGACATCAAAGCTGGTGAAAGGGCTGGAAGGCATGTCCTGTGAGGAACGGCTAAGGACTTGGGCTTGTCTAGTTTGGAGAAAAGGAGGCTGAGGGGCAACCTCATTGCTCTCTGCAGCTTCCTGAGGTGGGGAACTCGAGAGGGAGGTGCTGAGCTCTTCTCCCTGGGAGCCGGTGACAAGACACATGGAGATGATTCAAAGCTGCACCAGGGGAGGTTTAGACTAGACATATGGAAGCATTTCTTTACCAGGAGGGTGATGAAACACTGGAACAGGCTTCCTAGAGAGGTGGCCGATGCTCCAGGCCTGTCAGTGTTTAAGAGGCATTTGGACAATGCCCTCAATAACATACTTCAACTTGGTCAGCCCTAAATTGGCGAGGCAGTTGGACTAGATGGTTGTTGTAGGTCCCTTCCAACTGATATAGACTATTCTATACTATTGAAAGCAAAGGTGGAGGTGTTAGGATGAAAGAGTACCTGTGTACAATATTCTAGTGATAAGTAAGCCAAAACTGGAGTCAAAATAAAAGTCAAATTTTCTGTACAAATGTACAAAGAACATTGAGATTCCATACAGGCTTGGGGCTGGAGTTAAGATTCACAGTTCACAAAACAGAAACAAAATTTTGGAAGTGATTATGGCCATTGAGCAAGTTCCCTGCCTGGGAAGGGCAGACCGTTAGTAGTTAAAGTATAAACCAGGTCTGAGCTGGAAGTCCTGTAATTACTGCCAGCTGCATCATTTGAAGCCAAAGATGTCATGTGAGCAGATTTTGAGCGCTGCAGAGAAAGCTGCAGGTGCTGTCTAAAAATGTATAATTCCCTGAGACAATTTAGAGAAGAAAAAGCTCTCTCTCACCTTCAAGGCCTTTCTGGCTGGGCTGCTTCCCAGGATAATTTTACCTTGCTTATGTAGGATTAAAGACCTCTAGAAACTAGAAGGTGTGACTACGGTTTTTTATTTTCTTATATTTTCTTATAATTCTGTTAATTGTTTATCCATTGACCATTTTTGTTGGATTTCTGATCTTGCCTTTAGCATGAACTTCACCTTAATTTTCCTACCAGGAAAAGCAAACAAGCTCCCAAACAAACTAAAGCTACAAAAATCCCACAACCAACATCACAGGCACTCTTTGTGCATCTTCCATGCCTTTCATGAGACAGTGTCAGGGAACTGTACACTTAACTGTGGCTGAATCACAGCCATAACAGGAGCTTCCAAGCTGATGTATTTATTCAGTAGGTGACTTAGTGCCATGACACAAGATGAACCCAAACGTTTTAGCATCCTGTCTCCATTTCCATACTGTCAGTCCTTTCCTCACAGAGCACTATTTCTTGTCTTTTTTTTTTTTTCCTTCCCCATTCAATCTTAAAATAAGAATATAAAAACATAAAAATCACAACAGTTTGTGTTGCTGGAAAACTAAATCCTGCCCAGTTCTTTGTTATATCTCTAAACAATACAGGGTGAGCTTTATGAACAAGAAGCCCTTTTAAGGGAGACCAAAGAGGAAGATTCAGCCAGATGTGCTCAGTTTGCACAACAACTGTTTTATGTGATTATGCTCTCCAACAGCAAACGCTTAAAAATCATAAATCTAAGAATTAATTCCATTTTCACAATAGTGGAAAATGAATCTCTCCTTACAAAGAACGAGAAGAGACACAGCCTGAATACATGCTGTTAAAAGATATGAATGGATGTCTCACCCATTCATAAGTTCTTTGTGCAGTAAACCAGTAAAGAAGGAAATTTAGAGAAGGAACATATTCACAGATGAAGAGTAGGGAGACAAAACATGCAGGAAAACTAAAAATATTCTGTCACAAAAAACTCCTGATTGCAGAAAATATAATCCCACAATCAGAGATTTGCAATCCTTAATGGCTGGCATAAAAATATTGTTTCTATTGAAGACCAGAGTCTGTAGCAAAGCATTCTTTGTATACAAAATTTTCAACAAATATAATTGCATATGTATTCAACAAATGTTAATGCAATTCTAAGAAGAATTAAAGCCAGATAGTGTGGTGAACATAAAGGTCAATCAGAGTTACATTAAAAACATTCTGTTCCATCTTTTATCCATTCAGCATCCAGGGGAGATCATTACGCTTTGGAAAGAAAAGAAAAGAGAATGTATAGGGGGCAATAATTTCTTCTTACCAGAGAATGAGCTGGTAGCAAGAAAAAGCCTGTTTAATGGTTTTATTTGCACAAAAATGAAAGTGAGAGAACAGCTGTGCTAAAATACAGCTGTCCTTGTTATTAAACAAAGCATAATCACTCTACATGATGGATGTAGAGAGAAAATAACCAAAGTTAGGTCTTGCTCAAGCCTTTGCTCATTTCCAAATCATTTTCCTGTTTCAGGCCTGTTCATTTTAAGCTCCTGCTCCTGAAAGATCTGTAATTCCTCTCACGATATATAGATTTTTTTCACTTCAACAAATTCAAGGGCTGACACTGCTTTAACACTGATCTTACCCTGTAGTAATGTCTCTGGCTTCCAGTTAATCCTTGTTTCATAAGATAGAAGAATAAGTGCATCCATCATGTTTTATCTGGTTTTTACTGTTCTTGCATTTGAATAAGGTTACCTTGCTTCAATATTTTTTTTAATTATAGGGTTGAAATTATGGTGACAGTAGTTGCACAAATAGACACATCAAGATCAATAGTCAATTTGATCTGGAGAAGCTTTCTTCTTTTGTACCATGTCAGATAAAAGAAAATATCCATGGTTACTGCTATTAATATTTATACCACTCTCCAAAAGGAAAGAAAAATGCTAGACAACAGACCTGGACATTGATTCCAGTTGTGCAGGTTATTATGCAGCATTAAAAAGTGGCACCTTAAGATAGGACTAAGAATAGTTTTCTGTTACCTAAAGCCCAGAGAGCCAAGTAAAGCTGGTTTAGTTCAGATGCAGAACATCCAACACCCGGTGTTAAAAAGGCTTCTTTCAGTCTTCAGCCCCTGGAGCACCGGCAAATCACAGAGGAGGTGCTGCAAGGGCACAGGGGCCTGGGGACAAATGCCCAAGCTGTTCAAACCACAGGTTTTCCTCCCTAGCGTGCTCTGAAACTTGCTTCAAACCAGTGAGTAAATTTGCTTTCTCCTGTTAATTGGGGCTAAAGTGCAAGCTGAGACCCATGCTCACAGATATATAGCATAGATGAGCCGGAGTGACTGTACAAGAGAGGGGAAGAAAGAATGCAAGACTGAAGAATGTGTTCAGCTTCAGCAGCTTGGCTTCTGGTTCTGGGCAGGCTTTTCCACTGAGAACAAATGGGTCCAAACCCAAAACTTTGCAAAGGGTCATCTTGGTGAGGTCCTGTCCCAAGTTACTCGCATCTCGCACCATGCAGAGATGTAGTATCGGGCACACACCAGCACAAAGCCTGGCCCCACAGCACTAGCGGGGTGTACTGCGCCTGCTGCCCAGATCCACAGCAAGGCTACAGCTGCCACAGGCTGGGTCTTCTAGAAGGAGGATTTTACACACATCTGCCTTTCTCAGAGCACACAGGAGCTCTGCAAAGGCTTTTTATCGCAGTATCAACGGTACTAGCAGAACGGTAGAACTGAAGACTGGCACAACTTCATACCTATGTCCTGAAGTTCAAAGTTGCTGCTGCACCTTGGGCATTAGTCAGCCCATGTAACAGGTGAGGGTTGAAAAAGGGACAAAAAAAACATGTTAAGGAAAGACAAAATGTTAATTCACCTCTGGGGGTGATTTTTTTGGTATGAAACCGGTGTTTTAGGGAATGCTTTGCCCAGTGGGTTGCTAGAGAACTGCACTGGCTGGATGGCACCAGACAGCTGAGATGTGTGTGCCTGCCCTGCTGCCTTCTTACCAAAACTTACCCATGCCAAGAACAGGCCACCCAGCCTTTGAAAACTGTCCTTTTAGTGTGTGGTTCTTAGCAATAGGAATGAACACATAGGATAGATATATACGTACGTCAGGATAAAAACAATGAGCACAAGAGCACTTGTGCTAGGAATCCTTACGGTGGTTATTTATACATCCTTTAACATAACCTTCTGTAGTTGCCAAGTGTATTTTACGAAGGTAGTTACAGTAGCATCACTGATGCTATCCCTTTCCTTGGAAGAACTGCAGAACAGGCAGTTCTGGTTTAAGCAACACACAGATCAGCAATTAACAGCATTATCCCGGAAACTTCTGCTTCTGTAGGAGCTGCATCGTCAGTCAGATTCTGTGCATTTGACTTAGCTGCTGTGACCGCTGAGCAAAAATGACACGTGGTAGATGCACATATGCAGTACATGTATCACTAGCTCAGATGGCAAACGCAGACAGCTAAGGCAAAAATGGCTTGCTTTATTTACAAATATGTATCAAGCCTAGAATATAAATAAATTGTTCACAGAAGATACCTGCCTCTCTGCTTCCACCCCAGAATCTCTTCCTGCATCAATAAAAGCCTCATTCTCCATAAGAATTGATTCTTCCTCCAAGAACTGATTCTAATAAGAGAGATTCAGGTGGAGAAAAATTCTCTGCGCAGTCACCGCTGCCTCTCTCCAGTGACTACTGAGTTAGCAGACTAACAATACATCTCAGCCTTTCTGGGAAAAATCAAATCTCACCTGAACATGGAAAATACTTGTAGAACTATGAGTAACAGGGACATCTCACGTCTCCTGACATAACAGTATTAAGTTAGGGCAGAATAGAAATGAGTGAGAAATGATAAGGGAAGCAGCAGGAAAGGAGACAAGAACAGCAAAAAAGAACCACTATTAGGAGACAAACTAGAAGTTGGTGACAGATGGGAGATTTGTTTCTGTTGCTGCAGCGAGGAATAGCAGGATGGTGGGAGGTGAAGGGGAGATGCAGTCTGCGGGAACGCTGAACACTACTGACACTGACACTTGCTGATCTCCCGGAATGCAGCCATAGGTAGTGTCACCAGTCCCAACAACCCTAATGCTGGGAAAGGCTAAGAAAATAAAAAAAACCACCAGAGGCTTCAGGGACACTATTTTATATTGTTATAATAAAAAAAGATGGGGAGTCACAAAAAATAATTGGCATCATGGCATCTAATAAATGCGACCACATATCGTAGTGCTGTGCACAGATTATGGAAAGATGAGCACTTCCATTTCAGAATGATTTTTAGTTGTTGTAGGTTGGATACTGATCTCGTACAAGCAATGGAGAAAAGGCATTTGTTTTCTCTCTCATCTTTGTAATTGACATCTCAACTTTCAGCTGCCAGTTTATTAATTAATTAGGCTACTTTGCACTTTTAATGGGTCTATTTATACCATCACTTCTCGTTCATGTTTTCTACTGTATGTTGCATGGAAATTTACAGCACATTTGGGCTCATGGGCACCAACTATTGCGCTGCTAGCCCTTTAAAATTAAAATTTGGGCAACTTTCAAATTTAGGGGTAAGAGGTCAGGAAGCTTTTTACAAATTCTTCACAAAGGATCAGGGATATTTTTTTTCCCCACTGTTTAAGTACATGGATATTTATTCAATCATCTCCTCTGATCACTGAATACTATATCTTAGCCTTTCAGAAGGTACTTATTCCTATTTTAAAGAACAAGGGGAAAATGGACCTCCAAAGTTTAAAGCTTAAAAGATTGATGTATATATTCAATTTACCAACTCCTTCCTAATTACTATTTTTAATTATTTTTTAAAATTATCTGAAGATTTTTTATGCTAAAGGTATTACATTAGGAAAACAATATATGAACTGCATAGACCTCCATTAATCAAGAATCAAAACCTTCAAGCCTTATTTCAATATTTCTACTGATTTCAATTGAACTTCATTAAATTTTGAACTCGGCAATTCATTTACTTACATGGAATTCTTATATAATAATCCGATTTGCTATAAATAGCCTAGGTATATTTGAAAATACCAGCACTCATTTTCAAAACCTGTTATTTTTGGGTACAATTTGTCTTGCGTGCCTCTTAAAAGCTATCTGTAAATTTCTCAGATCAAGGTTTTTCACAATGATAAATGCTCTTAACCACATGCATCATCCATTTTGAAAAGTGCTCAGCTCTTTCCAAGAAGAAAGATGTGTTTTGACTTGGACTTGCAAAAATAGTGAACCGAAAGTCACTTGTCACGTTGGCAAAGCTTGACTAATATTTGTTTAAATTAAATTAACTGTAATGACTTTAGTCTATCATACTTAAGTTGGCACTGTACGGGTACCTGCAAATGATTTCCTTTTTGTTTTCATGGGAGCTAGAGAAAATTAATCCTAATTATTTTAAATGGGACTGTGCTGAC
Source organism: Ibycter americanus (assembly GCA_035590275.1). Lineage (NCBI taxonomy): Eukaryota > Metazoa > Chordata > Aves > Falconiformes > Falconidae > Ibycter > Ibycter americanus. The sequence goes on from JAVJGI010000036.1 coordinate 14,026,959, forward strand.
TGTTTAATGTGCTGGTACTTGACCAAAACACCTACTCAACATATTGCACATTAAAAAAGTTGCTACTCTTTTTGGGGCCAGTGTTGTAGTATTCGGAGAGAAAGACAGTTCACTGTGCAGGGGTGCAAACCATCAAACCTCTACATTTAGAAGGTGTAGAAAAGAGATCAAGAGAGTGGGTGTACCTAATGTATAGTGCTAACTTTATTAGTTTGGGCAATTTTCTACATTGTACAGAAAATGTCACCGGTCATCAATTTATGACACCTGGAGAATGATAGAAAAATCTGATTGAGACCAAATCTCTACTACAGTTAATGCATTCATGATAATGAATTTGTCTAGAAAATATTTTTATTATGTTACAATGTGATGTGCACTTCTCTAAGTAGTCTGCAAGAAGGTTTTAACCTATCTCCTCATAATAATTATTACATGATTCTCGCACGTTTCAAGGTCCTCAAATAGCAATAGTACTAAGGCATTCTGATTTTCATAGGAAACTCCACCTACACGTACAGAGATAAACAAAATGACATTCTTCACATGTTATCAGATCCTCATATGCATTTTAAAATCATATTAGTGATGGAACGTACTTCCTTGAAATGCTCATAAATTTGTCCTACCTGATGTTGCTTCCCAGTGCACTCTTCAGAATTACAAATCTTGCGTCCATAATCTGTTTCCATAATTTAAAAAACCCTGATTTTCTTTACGTTTTGCAAGTGCCCATGATGCGGTAGACAGACTGACTCTTAACTGATTATGCTGTTTCTTTTCCTCCTTCAGGTGATCCTGAGTAGTTTTTACCTGCTTGGCAAAGATGATGCAAATAAAGGAAATCCATGAATTTATGCACATGGAGTTCTTGTATTGTGTGACTTGCCTTAAAGACATTCTATTATTTAATGTCATTGCATGTATTACAGCATTCACACTGCTTTTCTTCAACCCTAATATACAATTAATTGCCTTTATATAAGTCTGGAATTTGGTCTTAACACCAGTAACCATTGCAGCTTTCCACTGACATTCTCACATACTTTGCAGACTGACTGGGATGGCAATCATGTGCAAATAATAATCCCATATGGGAAGTGAAATGCAGCCAGGTGGATTGCTTTCGGACTGAACCATGTCCCCTTGATGATAGGTTTTATTGTGCCTGACAACAGGCACTTTAAAAAATACGTTCTTGTTTTTAATTGCAATTGAACTGTCCTGAATACAGTCACTAATTGCAGAAAGAAAGCAAATTCACAGAAGTTTGCTTAGATTAATACTTATTAAGTGGTATAAAAATATAAAAGTGGTGGTATTTTTCTCTGACTTAGAAAAGATCCAGAACTTGAGAATACAAAACAGAATATAGCTTCCTTTGAAATTAACAAAAAAAAAAAAACCCCACATATATTTCTTCATCTACTATAGCAAAGAGTATTCAGCTGAAAGTATAAAATGGACTTTCTCTGACAAGAACAACTCAATAATTTTCTCCTATGAACTCATGAAACCCCTGGAACTGGATTCCTCACCTGTCAGAATATTTTGACACTTTTAAAGACAAAGACGAGCTATTACAAGATACACCAAGAAGAATAAAATCTGTTCTATTCTTATGGATGGTGGTGTTGGGATAACTCAAATGAGTTATTTCAAAGCATTTCAGAACTTGAGAAAGGAGGGACACTGCAGAAATACCTTCTTTCCACATGAATGTGACACATCCCAAGAAGTCTTCTTATAATTTGCCTGATAGTGACCAGACTCCTCATGCCAAAATCATTTTGATGGGTAGAAGAAGAAGAAAAACTACTGCTCTACTGCTTTGCTATCTTTTCATATAGCTAGTACTATATTTAATGTACATTAATTATTCATGCTAAGGACTTTTAACTGAGAACCTCATGTATATGTTTTCACACAGAGAGAAGAAGAAAAATCAAAAGATGCCCAGCAATGAAAGCATGCTGCTATGAAATGTAGCAAAACACCTTAATTAAATACTTTAAGATTGTTAGATTAAAACAATAAATGAAACCATACATTTTATACTTGGCCTCACATTACCTGGCACGTTATGTCCATGAATAGCTAGCTGAAATCAAAACATGCTTTAGTAACTATTTCCTTTAACTTGAGGAATTCCCAGCTGAATCCATCCATCTTGAAATTCACATTAAAAATATCAGTTTTTTCCTAGATGACTAAATATGCACCAGCTAGCCTTTTTCTGACTCCTTTAAAGTTAAAACTTCTGCTTTTTTGTTTGTTTGTTTTTTGGTTTTGTTTTGTTAGGAAACGTAATTGGCTCTGACCTTTTCCTGGCAAAACCTGTAAAAAAACCAGCTAAAGCTACGTCATCTGAAATCTCTTGACTGTGCAATGGCCTGTAGGAGATAAAAGAATTAAAATCTCTTCGCTTCCACAGAACATACATTTTGATGAAACAAATATTGCAACAGTAAAAACATAACAGAAAGCCTGATGCAGATGAAGATATAGAATTGAACATGGACCACAACTACGTAGAATTAAAGCTGAACGTTGTAATTACTATAGGTAGGAAGAGAAGACAGACAGAGAGATTAGACAACCTAAGAAGTCCTAAACCAACACTTTCTGGAAAGTTTTTCCACTGCTAACAGTTTAAAATTCCCTATTTAAGTACTACTCAAGTTGTCAAAATTCCTTGAAAATATATCATATGAAAAGCAGCAATGCCCTGATCATTCTGAAACAGTTTCATATACAGTAGTTCATAAAATTAGCCACAGTAATATCAAATTACTTGTGCATTATTTAAACATTGGTGAAGTCTTAATTTCTCACTAGTTTTACATAGTATTACTAAATGCGAAGCCTCACCACATGGACTTAGTATATCTCTAATCGTCTTTGCCTTATATAAGCATCTGTCCTTTAGGAACAGATCTCTCATCATGTAACATGTATTTTCTTAGGTACACCTGAATCACTTCTCCCATTAGGCAAGGACTACAGGGATAAACAATTTAATGTTGGACACTTTAAAAGCAATGCAAATGAACAGGCTGAAGCCAGAGAGTACAGTCTGAAGAGTATTGACATTTTCCTTGTGATCAAAAAAATATAAAAATGCAGCACTTCAGATTTTTCCTCCAGAATTTGTCTTCAGAAGTTTACTTTTTTTACATTTTTATCCAAATCATTGAAAAATTCCTATTATATAAATATTCTGAAATTTACGTGGTTGTATTTATTAAAAGGTTTTCCTCTTTCCAAACCATTATAATTCCTAAGTACAATACATCTTCATCGGCTGCAAATGGCACTAAAATGAATGGGTTTCCCAGCGTTTCAAAACTGATCTTAAAAACTTCTATTTAAAGTACTTATTTCATATACACTTAACTGTTAAATTTAACAACTCTGTGTGAGAACCCCGAATGCTGATGCACAAGCAGCTGCTTTTTACTCCTTTGCAACAAATTACCACAGAGCAACTCTGAGATATAGAGATACATATATAAACCCAGCACCTTTTCCAAGCAAAGAAGCAAAACACCACACAGCAGTGACATAGCAAACGTGATCATGGACACAACTGCTTTGACAACAGATCATTATGGCTCTAACAACATCACGTGAAAGCCTTTGAAAAAAGTGAAGGCAACCCTCTGCCAATCTAATCCTTTGATTTTTTCCCAACATCTTAAGTGCTAGGACAATATTTTGTATGACACAAAACAGGACCATGACCACCAACTGCTTTAATATCAGCCATCAAAAAATAGATGTTAAACTGACCTATTAAAACCAGCCAACCAGCCAGAATTCAAGGTTGGATTATCAAGCTTGCTATAGAAAAGGGACTTTGCAAACACACAACTCCATCACACACCATTTCATACAATTATTCATATTTTTTTATGCTGGCATTTGTCATGTAAATCACAGACTTGGGAAAAGATGTCAGAAACTGGTATCTTGTTTCCACTGCATTCTCAAAGGTTTGATTTCCATTTTCTTATGCAGTCTGGAAAATATGAATCTTGCATCTTATGTATGTGAAAATTATAAAAGTCACAGGTGTTGTAAAGTAATCGCTTGTAAGAGTTCACCATTCCCTTTCCTAATATATGAATACCAGATGTAGGACACATTAAATAAAAGAGTAAGGAGAGAGTCTAATCAATTTATAACATCTGATATGTTATTTTTAAGCACGAAGTAGCAAAGCACAGCACCAATATAAATGGAAGACTCAAGATAGCAAGAGATATTAACATTATGCTCTAAAATATGCTCTTAAGCATTCTCAGATCTTTAATAAAATCATTCATCTCGTCCCCAAAATGTTAAGATATTCCACACAAAGTTCAATGGTGAAACTAATTTGCTAACTCTTCTTCTCTTTCTCACTCTATCATTTGTCACTTCAGTTTTATTGAGAAAAAGCAGTACTGTCCAATATCTTTAGCACAATTAGAATTACTGAAAAATCAGGTCTCATGCTGCTCATGTTTTCTTTATGTCTTTTTATAACCATCTGCTATTTGTACTGTTTTGTGCTATATTTTCCTCTGTTAATTAGAAACAGTGATGGTTAGGTGGTTGTTAATTAGAAACAGTGACAGTAAGGTGGTATCTTGTATAACTGGAACGTCTTCCAGACTTTTGTGATACATCTGTCTTTTTCCAAACCATCCAGGAGGCATTACATGTTAATATTTTTTTTTCACATGACTGCATTGTAGGCCTAAGAGGAATCATATGGTATTAAAATCAGATAGTAAAAAGGATGTTTATTTTCTCAAACATTTTGGTAAATAAATTGATAGGTAGCACAAACTTATAACGTAAAAAGCTGCTGACCCAAAGGACAGAGTAAAATTTATTTTATTTTAAAACCCATTTTGTTTGTATTATATCTTGCGTATTCATGCAGAGTTTTCTCTATACAGTCAATTACAGACAATAAAATTCATATTCTTATTAAGCTGTCTTCTTTCTCTCTCCCCTCCCCCTTTTTTTGATATTTCCCTCTTGTCATTTTGACTGCTCATTCTGGCAAAAGATCAAATTATAAACACCCCAAAGCCCCGAATGACTCAGGGTCCCATCTCAAACAATTTGGTCCGAATTCTCAGTTCCACAGTGTAATAGTTTAATCAATAGGTTGCTATGGATTTCACCAGTGTAAGGATGAGTAGTATTTTTTCCCTGATTCTGCCATCCTGACGCTTGGAAGTTTATTTAGATCAGATTCTGCAAGTATTTACAGGCATTTAATATCATCAGACCTACTTATATTAGAATTGCTGAATGTGGCTAAAATAAATTATCGTTTCAGAAATGAAAAACATTCCTGTCTTGCAGGGTTTAATCTATTGAATCAACAAATCATAGGAGAGTTCCAGCAGGACAGAAGGAGGTCTAGGGCTGAAGGGAGCACACTGGAGATGTCCTCAAGATATTGGGAAACAATCTGAAAGTTTACTTGGTATTGCGCAAAACCATGTGTTTTTCCCTGCCAGAGCCTAGGTCTAGAACGAAGCACAGCTATGTCTGAAATAATACACATTACCTCTTGTTCCACTTCTCAGCAGAGCACAGTATTTCACAGCTGTAATACCTTGCTTGCATGTGTGAATTGGTCTCTGCAAGGATAACACTGGAGCATCCCCACTGCAGTCCCCCAGTCCCCCATGCTTCCAAATCTGGAGTCAGTAGCAAGATACAGACACGATTGCTGCTTCTTATTATTGTCTTCCCTATTTTCTCCCCATGTAAAGTTTTTGTCTGGAACTTCTATTATATCCTCCACAGGGTTCAAAAGTAAATAAATAAATAAAAAAGTTTAAAATAATTCCACTTAACATTTGATAAGTTCACCTCTTCCCCTGCAATTTGTGTCACTGATTTTTTTCAATTTGCAAGCCAGTGATAAATCAGAGTGATCTGAGCTACTGAAGCTCTAGACTGGTGCTGTAACACCTGGCTTGTTCTTCTTCTGTAAGGCGGTACCACAATTGGTAATTATACAGTCAAGAACTAGATTTTTACATTGATTTTGTTTTCTTAGTATGGATCAGATCCTGTACATATTTTTAATTCCATCACAATTCCACATAGTTCTGCCTTATTAAGGAATAGCTGTTCAGTCCCAAATTACATTCATTTAATTTCCATTGATTTCAACCAGTATTTGTCTAACAGACAGCTCAGAAAGGGTCTGTTCATTTTACTAGAAACTATTTAGAGGGACAAATGGTAATTCTGCTGATTTTTTTTCCTTGACTGCCAGTTGCCAACTGCAGGTTCTACAGATTTTTTCCCCTGCAGTGTGTAGTAGGAAGTGCACATAAACAATTGACTTCGAGTAGGCTGAGAAATTTTGCCATCTGGCAAATAACTCACCCGCAACCATTCTCTGTTGGATTTCACTACATAAAGGCACAGAATTCCAAAACCAATCACTCATCCCTTAGAATTAACTATCCCTGGGAAAACTGCTTGAAATTATTTCTCTCATAAGTAAATTACAAACATTTCGCACAGAAATCAATATTTGATTACATGCATACACACACATTCATCTTAGAATGTCTCTGAAAATAAATAGAGATGCTGTTAGGGCAAGAGAAAGATGTCACCAGGTTTCCTACAACTAAACGGCAACATTAAGAAACCCCCAGTGATTCATGTGACATCTGGCATGGTGCTGCCTGTCAGAACACAGGGTGACTTGATGGGCTGCATGGAATTGGGGTAAAAAGGATAAACTATCTCAGGTATAGGTTTACTGAGCACAGCACTGTAATAGCTACTGACTGCAGGGGAACAGCATGGACCTGGTTTATAAGAATTCTAGAAATGATGGGATAAATCAGAACAAGAGAATTCTGCAAAGCAATATGAGGGAATATATTTTTACACTTCTGCATATATTCTGTTAAAAATACAACAATAGTTTTATAACATTAAGACATACATTTACTTTTGCTTAGTTTTAAAAGGGACAGCCAATAATGCAATGAAAATCAAGCAGACAAAAATGTCAGTGTCATTGTTATTTCTAACCTAGACTGATTTGTTTTGATAGAAAACTGTTTACTCTGGCTTGATAATATTCTTTATGGCCACGTTCAAACTAAAGCCGCTAATTTAAAGTGACATAACATTAAGGTCTAATTCAAAATGGTGCCATTAAAGAGCAGAGCTGGACAGTCTAAAAAAAGATTGTTTGACAGAGGGTTACTGGTGAGTGACCCTACCTCAGCTCATTTAGGAAAGAAAATTGGTCTAGTTTAAAAACTAAATTAGCTTTCATGGCTATCTCTGCATGATACAAACAAAAGAGACTGCGGTTAATGCACAGTGTACTGTGTATACTACTTTAACCATCCAACTTGGCAAATTTGGAAATGTTGGGTGTTTTTTTTTAAATTCATCTCATTGGATTTGTTCCATCTTAGCCTTTTGTAGAATATATCCCTCTCCTTTGGCTGATGGTGATTGTTGCATTTTCTGCCAAGGAAAAAAACATTGTCCAAAGAATCCATACGTCATTTTTCTTCATAATTTACAATTTATTACCTCTTCCTTTAAAGTGTTTTAAGCTAATTAAGCATTTAAATTAGCAATTATTATCCAACTAGCTGGCTTTTATATAATTTTAAAATACATGAAAATTAATTAGTTACTTAAAAAAGAGATTTCCAACTAAGGACAAAAAATGTTCTAAAATAATTAATGAACTACTGCATCCTAGAAGCAAAGCTTGAGCAGTAGAGCATGGGGGACAATGTCCTAAAACTAGATAAGATCCCAGACCTAAATTCTATACTCATCAATGAATCCACAAGCTCCTGGAATTTCACAATTGTTATCCTGCTGGGTGCTTTTGATTGCTCTTACAGGTCAACCCAAATATCCTCAGTTCAAACTATGAGGTTTTGAAAAATTAGATTCAAGTGAAGCAGCTTGAATTCTTTGCTGATGCTACCTTTTCAGATATGGGAGCAATGTTTGAGTCAGTGTAGATCACTGACCCTATGAACAGTAACAAATTACAGCCTAGCCATTCTTCCTCTGGTTACACACTTTTCATCTGTCCATGATCATGTTAGATGTCCTGAATCTAGACTGTCAAAGATATTTGTGCTTTAGCTAGTATAAAATCTCCCCTTTCTATATTTTTCCCCATCTGATGTAATTACAGAAAAATTATTGAAATGTAACATAGAAAAAATAAATCAGATACAACCAGTAAAATATGAAATTGTAGATTAGCTCTGAATGAAACAGCAGCATGACACATGGTTTACAAAAGTCTTTGTCACACAGTAATATGAAAGTGTCTGATTCAACCTTTGATAAATCATTAACTGTCAGGTCTTTGTGAATGAAAGTTTTGTGAGCTGAGACTCCCTCACTGTGTTTCCTGTTTGTGTCCTGGCCTATTGTGAAAGGAATGACCAACCCCTCCTTGCAGCCCTGAGTGGTACCATACACAAGAGAGAAAGCACCATAGTCTGGAAATAAAGATCTATACCCAGATATATTCCTGCCAAACTAACAGTAGCTGTACGATCACTGGAATATTTAACTATTCTCCATTGCATCCAGTAGCTCTGTTTTTTTTTTTTATCAAGATTTTCAAAAACTTGGAGGAGTGTCTTCAGACACTGTGCAAGTATCCTGTAACATCCTGAAGAAATGTTACAATTCTTTGAAGAATAGCATATAGGAAATGAAAAATCAGATCAAGAGCATAAAAAAAATAAATATAGGTGTGTAGTAGAAGGATTACCCAATAAGTATCAGAACGGCTGTTTTAGTCTTGACATTTTGCAGACTAGATGCACTTACCTTTGAGGCTTTTTGTCAGATTCATTCTTTGATGAATAATGAATCAGGTACAATTACAATCTTTCTTGTAGGGTTCAAAAAGTTGCTGATATTTACCTTTTAACTCCCCTTCACAGGCACATAGAGTAGAACTTCAGCTGCCAATATCAATTGTTTTTAGTTTTTTTCCCTTCACCTGCATCTCACAGATTTTACAAGATCCATGTTTTCTATGCCAAGCTACCACCATTTGATGAACTGCAAATCATTTCAAAACACAATAAAAGTTTGAACACGGTACTTGAGTATCTTGAATGCTTAAAATATGTAACATCATATGCATACTAAAATATTTCCAATACTAATTTAAGAAACTTTCCATTAAAAAGATGAAATAAAAATCTACGAAGTAGTTATCCATGTGTTTCTGTATGTATCATCTCCTGTGCATCGCTTCAGTTATGTAAATTGTTAAGTAGTTCAGTTTGGGATTTAATGTTCTCGAGACTCAGAATTTTGCTCCAAAATATCACTATTCAAAATAATTACAGTCCTCTACTAAATTATCTTCCACACATCTTTTAGTTATGTTAGGAAAGAATCATTCATAAATGTTCAGCTCAGTTATTTTCTCCAAAACTTGTCTTAATCTTTCCAATAAAAGACTATCTATTCCATTTTGAGAATGCTTAACAGGAACCACAGGTTCTTCCCCCTCCTTTTGTATACAATATCCAACTTATTTTCAGAAGAAATATGCAAATTTAGTAGAAAAGAAAAAAAAAAAAAAGTAGTTTAAGCCACTGACCTAATAGATGACTGAAAAGAGACAAATTGGACTGACATAAAATGATGATTGGCTTCAAGTTCGTGTAAGCCATAGTAGCTGTTAAGAAGAGCGATAGCAAAAATCAGGAAGAAAAATCGGCATAAAAGTCATGGTGATAATTGACAGTGAGGCAGGGGTGAAATATATCCCTTATTCACTGTTCTTAGCCATTGCTATCTAAAATGTCATGGATAATACATCCAAATAACATTATCATTTTAGATTTTAATAGCTATGAATTCATGACTGAAAATGCACTATCAGTGATGATCATACTGTCATGGCTTTTGAGAGATCTTCTTGTTACTAAGACTAACAGCTATAAGATAAATATACCAAAGCATTCATCTGTGGAAAGAAATTATAAAGTTTACCGGAGATGACCAGAGCATAGAAGGGTCGTACAGCTCATGTAATAACAGGACAATTCAGCACAAGATAAGGACCAATTATCCAAATTATTAATTTGTGCTTCTCATAGAGTACTTGTGATGAGTTGACCTTGGGTGGATGCCAGCTGCCCACCAAAGCTGCTCTATCACCCCTCTCCTCAACTGGACAGGGGAGAGAAAATGTAAGGAAAAGCCCATGGGTGGAGAGAAGGGCAGGGAGATCACTCACCACATCGCGGCACGGGCAGAACGGGCTCGACTCGGGGAAATCAGTTGAATTTCTTACCAGTCAAACCAGATTCGAGTAATGAGAACTAAGCCCAAATCTTAAGAACCCCTTCCCCCCACCCCTGCCTTCTCCCCAGGCTCAGCTTCGCTCCTGATGTCTCTTGCGGTGCAGGGGGACGGGGAATGGGGCTGGGGTCAGTCCCGCACACGCTGCCGCTCCTGCCCCTCACACTCTGCCCCTGCCTGGCACGGGGTCCCAGGGGCTGCGGGTGGGGGTCTGCTCCCCGTTACCCCCCAGGGGCTGGGGGCACAGCCTGCCTCGCCGGG
>JAVJGI010000036.1:14037816-14117163 GCA_035590275.1 Ibycter americanus
GGGAAGCTGCTGGCAGCTTCTCACAGAAGCCCCCCCTGTAGCCCCCGCCACCACAGCCTTGCCACGCAAACCCAATAGAATATTTGTTATCCATTCAATAATTTTGCACATTCCTGTGTTCCTGGGAAGCAAACGCTACGTAACAACCACAGCTCTGAACTTCCTCCATATGTAGATAAACAGCAAAATCTATTAAAGAACGCTGCCAGAACATTATGCCAGGCCTTTGAACACGCCTGAGAAGCGGTTGCAGTGCCATTACTGTTGGCTGCTGAAGAGGTGTTTCTAAGGGGCAGGTTGCTTCCTCCTCCAAGCCCAACACCACCGTGATCATTATATGTCAGGTGGGCAGCCATCACGTGTTCTCCTGACAGCACGTGCAGCTGCACCACGGCACAGCCGAAGGGGCTAGAGAGCCATGCTCCTTCCAAACACACCGCTCTGCCAGTGTGGAACAGAACTGGACTTCTGACGCTTCTGAAGGATCCACATTCATGGATGTCTTTAGGGGTTTTTCTCTTCTTTGTCTGAAAGACTCCTATATTTTACTTATCAACAAATTAACAAAAAAACCCAGTAGGTTAACAAAGCTAAATGCATTATGAATTGATGATAAGACACTTCGAATTGGACACTTTTTTTCCTGCCCTATCCCTTTCAGCTAGGAAATGGATTCGGAATAGTTTACTATTTAAAATATACTTTTTTTCACCAAAGAAATGGAATGAAATACGTTGTTGTAGAAATCACTGGACAATATGAAGGCTCTGCCTCAGTAAAAGTACAAAACCAAAAGTTGTTTGGTTTTTTGTTTGTTTTGTTTTTTTAAAATAACAACATTTCTTAAGGAAGCATAACAAGCAAATGGCCCACAAAGCTACCTGACACTTGTGGGCAAGGGGAATTTCATCTTTTAGTTTCGTGACCTATGTAACATCAAAATTACTGTTTATCCATAGGTAGCATAATACTGAAGTCATTTGGGAAAAACTAATGGTGTGACTAAAACATTTAATAGAACATCTGACATACAGAAATGCTATTTGAAAGTATCCTCCAAGCATCACCCTTATGGCTTTCTGAAATTCCCAGAAACAGAAGCTCAAGGACTTATTGAACACAGCTTTTCACCTTTAAGGGGACTCCTTGGTGATACCCTCTATGAAGAACCCATCTAAAGAATTAAATCTAACTACTGTATTTTAAACAAAAATCTTTAAAAATAATATATCACTATTGAGCCATTTCTGGCTGTATCCAGAAATAGCTACTAAAATGTACAGGTCCATTCAAAGTGTCAAATTATTTGAGAAATAATTTAAATCCTGACCAACTTTCTTAATAAAATAAGCATCGGTGTACTTCCCAAACAGGCTGCTGAGTAGTGGTACAGTAGGTAAAGAGTATTAGCCAAAAAAATAATCAGAAAATAATACCAGATTTTGATAGTATGATAACATTCTTATGTATCCGCCTTTTGTCCAGACGTTCCTTTTTAAACAGGATGGGTCTGTAGATGCTAAATGCCAATTGCAGTTCATCATGTGTAGGTCTCTCTGGTTTTATTTTTTCTCTAGTTGGTCTAGTGGTGACAAAATACTATGATCAACACTTCATCAATCCCAAAGGTCTGGGAACAGATGAATTTGCAGCAAGAATAAATTGATAATTAACGGTCTCCAAATTCCCCAATTAATGCAAACCGGTGAACCCTTACGGTGTTAAATATCTTAACTTTCTATACTCAATTTGTCCTTTGACAATCTTGGAGGAGTTTATTGCAAACAAGGGATGTGATTAACTAATGCTGCAAAGAATATTGAGATTATCAGGAACAGCAATTCTGAGGAAACCAGTTAAATCAGTATTTAGTTTACCATTTGATTTCCTAGTCATTTATTCTAGTAGCAAAGACTGGACAACGTTATAGCATATGCGGTTAATTCTCAGTGGCATGCTTTTCTTTTACACCATTGCCTGCTTATTTAGCTGTTAGCAAGCAGCAGGGAAACAAATGGGATGGGGAAAAAATATTATATCCAGCATCCTAAGGTAGACTGCTCTGAGCCAAAGTCTGAGCACCTTTAATCTGTTTAGAAAAAAAACGAAAAGGGGTGGTGGGTGGTGGAGGTGGTGTGGGAAGTTTTATATCCATGCAAGTACTTTATTAAAGTTCATATTAATTTCTGGATTGCTCACACCAGAACTTAACCTTAATTCTGAATATATTGGTTAGTAAGTAGGTCTTCTGTGTAAGTAGTTATTCTGAGTATATTGGGTAGTAAGTAGGTCTGACTGTGAAGTAATGTTAAAAGATAACATGTTGGAAACTTGCACAGCAAAAAATTACAAAATATACTAGTTACTGATGTGTTGCGTATTTATACTATGACAACATATTCATTTATAAACACAAGTGAGCTGACTTTCAGAAAATTGTAATGAACATCACTGCCAGTTAAACATGACCTTTGAAAGAAGGTATTTGGCCTTTAATCTTCAAGACTATATGTTGAAAGGTAATTAAAGGAAAAAATGAGGAAAGAGTGACACTAACATGACAGCTATTGAGGAAGATGTAAATAAACATTTGCATTTGACAGTGGAAATGCAAAGTTTTACACTTGAAGACTTATTAACCATGAGAAATAAAAGGTCTGTCTCTGTATTGTCTGCATCACTAATGTCGGAAAAAAGCTTTCAAAGTTAGTAATTTGGAGAATATGTATTTATCCATAAGAAGGCACAACAGTGGCATTATTAATTCACTGGCTTTGGGATATGAAATCACGTGAGTCCTTCCAAAAAGGCCATTAATTAATTTTGAGGAGATAAATAGAGAATGGATAGGCTGAAACTCAGGTAATGGAGACAATAGTCTTCTTAGAGAGTAAAGCCCTCTGGGGAAGAGCAATATCTGCTACTAAAGGAGTTTGTCAATATCTTTTTGAGATTTGCATTCCAGAACTTTCACTGTCTCCCTACTGACCACACAACAACTTTAAGAGCAACTGACTGGTTGTGCCTAAATTGGTAATTTTGTTCAAGAAAGTACTGCTAGTCTGCCTATTAGAAAGAAGGCAATGGGACTTCTGGTTCACAAGTGTATAGGGAAGTTTGCCATGGACAACATCAAAACCATGAAGCCCTTTATCAAGTCTGTTTTTGTAAGCAATTCAAGAGAATTTAGGAAAGCAAATGTATTTTGTTTCTTCCCTACTGTGGAATAGCCTGGACTTAAATTTATCATCCTCTAATCACAGTGCAAATCCCAGCCTCTGGTATCAGTTTTCATGCTATCATCATGGTTTAACCCCAGCCAGCAACTAAGTACCACACAGCCACCTGCATACTCCCCCCACCCCGCCACTCCCAGTGGGATGGGGAGGAGAATCACAAAAAGGTAAAACCCATGGGTTAAGAACAGTTTAATAATTGAAATAAAGAAGTAATGATAACAACAGCAACAACGAAGAGAAAAGGAGGAAAGAGGAGCAAAACCCAAGGGCAAAAAAGCAAGTGATGCACAATACCATTGCTTACAATCTGCTGACCGATGTCCAACTGGTCCCCAACCAGCCTTTGGCCCTGGCCAACTCCCCCCAGTTCATATACTGAGCATGACATTCTATGGTATGGAATATCCCTTTGGCTAGCTCGGGTCAGCTGTCCTGGCTGCTCCCTCCCAGCTCCTTGTGCACCTGCTGGCTGGCAGAGCATGGGAAACTTGAAAAGTCCTTGGGTTAGGGTAAGCACTGCTTAGCAACAACACAAATCAGTGTGTTATCAACATTATTCTTATACTATATCCAAAACACAGCCCTGTACCAACTACTAGGAAGCTGTATCAGCTCTATTCCAGCTGAAACCAGGACAATGAGCTGTGGTTTTGGTTTAAGTAATTTGCTTTAGGATTTTACATAAACAAATGCTGAAGTTAAGTTAATCAATAGTTGAACTTCATAGAGGTATTTTTGCATCCGTGTTACCTATCTAAATAATATTCCCAGATACTACAGCTCATCAGAAGCATTGATCAACACTCTTAAGGAAGACCTACGAAGAGATCAGTGAGAAGGCAAAAAAGCAGTAGTGGTTCCCTCTGCCCTAAAATACAGCAACTCCATGTGCCAGGCTCAAGTCAATCAACTGTCAAGTACCATCTTCAGCAGCTGGACATACAACAGCACAATTTAACAAGATAATCCAGAGGTATTTCACTAAAAGAGATGGTTATCCATGTCCATAAAGCTCACCTTTTTGCAGGTTCTGTGTTGATTTTCAATAACTATCTGCAAATTGTCCCTCTCTGAAGCTGACAGCTTGTACTTCTGAAAATCATTTGGCTACGAAACAAAAATTGGCATAATTGACAGATGTTATTTAATTTTAAGCTCTGCACAGATCTTGAGCAAACTAGTTCTGTGGAAGTAAGTTTTTTGGAAAAGGAGGGGAGAAGAAGGGAAAAACTGTTTATTTAAAAATATCAGGTAAGAAAATGCATAGAATGTGGTTAAACAACGTGAACATTAGCTCAATTTGTTGAACCTTCGACTCAAAATAAAATAACCCACATATATTCTTTAGAAAAAATTAAAATTAAAAGTGTTTGATCAGATTGTTTCCATTTATTCGGATCATGAATTATGATTTTTATTCCATACTCCCGTTGAGAATAAGAAACATTTATAAAAGAGGATAATCTCTGTCAATTTTAGAAAGTCTCATTCCCTTGCCCAGATACCTTTGGAAGGGAAACATCTGTCTGATTATTTTCCAATATCCAATTTACATTAGATAACCTTGTAAAGCTCATAAAAAGGCATGTAAATCTGGCATGCTTTCTCCTCTCCAGAAGTTACACACAGACTGTTCCAATCATCTGAAGATATTCCCTGGTTTCACTTCCCCGGTGACTCCTACTAGCAACCTACCCAAAATAGTTTTGGGAGAAACTTTAATCTATTCACTCAGCACTCAGCTGCTACAGACGACCTGCTTAGATTTCAGGCAGAAGCCTGGAATAGGGCAATACCAGACTCAAACTCATCTTAAAGTCCCCCTTAGGGTAACTGCCTCATTTCACTAAAAAGACATCAGAACAGAGCCAAAGATACAAGATAAAAATATCTTTCTTTTTTTTTTTTTTTTTTTTTTTTTTTCCCAAAAAAACCCCCTAAAACAACATCCAGTCCTTATGGATTTAGTCTTTCTGTAGTTGTATTTGTAAGTTATTGGTAACAAGGAACTGATTTTTAGGTTGACATTACTCAGTCAGCTTCACATGGCTTCTATGAGAGATCCTGAGCCTGAACTGCGGCCAGACTGGTTGTCATCATTACACCCCGTACTGTAGTTTTGCAGTCCTAATCAGTATTCAACAACAACAGGAGATTTCCCGCATTCTCTCACTGGATGGTCTGATTGGGGCTATAAAAAGTAAGCAATTCTGTATTCTTGTAAGCAACAAGAATGTACATTTTTACACATGAATGGTTTTGTTAACAAGTCAAAGGAGCTTTGCAGAATGGACTCACCCATTTTCAGCAACATACCTGCAGCTGCACCAAGACACTCGATGAAACCTTATCCCATGTTCCTGCAAAAAAACCTTTAAGGACACCAGCACAGCACGCGTCTAGGTCTTGTGACCCCTATTTGGCCAAAATCTAAATGAACAAGTGGTACTGGACAGAATGCAGCTCTGCTTGGAGACTGACAGATGTTTCACAGTGTGAGAGAAGTAGTTTGGCAGAGGAGAAGAACTCACCCCACAGAGAAGTGCTCCATAGATGGCATTTTGAGAAGTGCTATCTATTTCCAACAACTGCAAGAAATCTCTTGGAAAACAACAAAAACCTACATTTGCTTATTTTCTTACACATCTTCCCACAAACTGTACACGTAAGAATACTAAGGTAGAAAGTGGTTTTATATTGATTGTTTTTTCCTCTTTATATTTGACAGCTGGAGTGTTAAAACAGAATTCTGAGTAAATTAAAGCAATAACAAAATTACACAGGGCAGCTGTTTCAGCTATTTCCACAGAGCAATGCTCTTTAGAAGAGCTAATGAATCTAATGGAATCTAACAGACACTGCCAAAGCAGCAATAAGTGATTTAAAATGTCGGGGAAAGTCTCACATAAACAGCCTCACCAAGCACTAAATGAAGTAACACAAAACTCTTGGGGCTTCTCACTTTTAACAAAAAATCAAATAGATCTCTGTTCATTTATTACAATGGTGCCCACAAGCTCTCCACAGTACAGGACCTGTCAGAATTTCTATTATACTTCTCATTATTGAAGTGTTTGTAACTTACCTAATTACAGATTTGCTTGAGGCTGTAGCTTGCTTTCACTTACTGCCTAGTTAATCCCCATTTCCCATATCATTCAAAATCTGAAATGATTTTTTGTTTATTCTTTGTAAAGAAGTAAAGATGAGAGATTTGTTCAACTACTGAAGTTCTACTGGGCTCTTCTGTTCCACTACAAATGCTTCCTATGAAAGCTGATGCATGGGAAGTGCTGCACTGTAAATCATTCAAATGTGACAAACTGGTTTTCTTTGCTGGGGAGGAGGTAATGATCCTCATCCAGCCAGCTCTGAGTTTGCAGTTTGGGGAATAGCCTGTGGTATGCCCTAGCTTCCTTAAGGGGGCTGAATGTTTGCTTTATAGCACACTGTTGGGTTATTTTCGTTTCTTACAGGGTCCATGGGGTGCAGGGAACCCACTGTCTGGGTAGATTTGAGGGGAACCACATTCCTCAACATCTGAGAAAAGTCAGTTATAGTCCCACAACAGATCATAACCTGAACAGTACTAATTTTACAACAAATTAAGGGTCATTAGGCTCCTGATGAGACTCTCAAGATCCTAAATGCACTTTAAAGGTCTTCCCAAAGACCTTCTACATACTGCCTTCACTGGATGTAGATCTCTGGCTCCTTAGTGGCTTCAAAGGGCTGCAAAACCATTTTGAATCAGTCTGCTAAGTGGAATCTGTGCAGATAGAGGAATTGTCCCCCTACCTTCCTCAAAGGAGGCCAGAGCTTAGCCTTCTGGTGGGATGCCAGTCAGGACTAGGAACAGGAAAAGCTAAAAACTATAAAATAAAAAGTCAGATTTAAAGTGTCTATGCGAATTCCTCCTCATGGATGCCTGCAGATCTTCCTTAGGAATAACTGGAAGTCTTACTATCCGTTTTTGATGACTGTACACAGGTGGATGCTTACCTTTACGCTTCAGTGGGAGCTAAGGGTTCGGTGCCCTTCACAAGTCATGCTTTCCGTTGGTAACACACCCAGTTTGCTGGACTGGATGTCTCAGGAGTCCAGGCTCTCTACCAAAAGAGAGAGGTTTGCTATTTCATTCATGCTTACCTCAGATAAATCACTGATGTTCCTTTAGATCGGGATTTTTCCTTATGATTCATATCTGACATAAGAAATTACATTCTTTTCTTCTTTCTGACACATTTTTGTAAGTCTTTGAAGCAAGGTGTTTCATATTTCAAATATATTTCAATGATATCAAATATATTTCAGTGATCAAATATCATTTAAATTATATAAAATTATTTCAAATACAAAAAAATAAATTAAAAGGTAGCTTTTCTTTTTTAGCTTAAATTTTTATGCAGCTAGATTTAACTCAGTATTTACTTGTCTTGGACAGAATTTATAGTATTTAATTTAGACTGCTCAAGCACAAAATAACTGAATCTGAGTACAAAATATGCTTGCATGCATTGCATTTTTATTACCTTTTTCATCAGAAAGACTCATCGCTGTATTTTTTACAAATTACTTTCATTCATTTTTTCAAAGTAAAGCTGCTAACAAATTAGTTTCATTCATTTTTAAAAACAAAGCTGCTATTGTGCTCAGATATAGACACAAAAACGAGTAGTTCTATGAGCTAACAGACACAGAGCTAAAAATCTCTCCTTAATGGTTAAGATTACACAGTGTGTATCAAGAAGGCAGATGTGTTGCCCCATGGACTTTTGAATCATATTGGCAATGTTGACTATAATTAATAAATAATAATCTCAGCATATGTTACAAGTTGTGGCCCTGAGCAAACACATGCAAAAGATAAGCTTAGTTACCATGTAAATAAAGGAAAATTATGTACATGTCTTTATGTAATTTTGTAAACAAGGTTTAGAACTTTGATTAATATCTAAACAGTTATACCCTGCAACATGCTAATCAGATGTCAATTACTTGCTAAAATAGAAACATTTATAATCTTAATTGAAACTAAACTTTCTATAATGACTTATTAATCCCAGTTTTCAAACTCTTTAATTATCTTACCCATGAAAAGACCACACTCATGATTCAAGTGGATCCATTAAATTAACATCTTGAGCAAGGATGCTGAGAGAATATATTCGAGAACTGTGCAGTTCATAAAACCCATATACTTTTATCTTAAAGCTAATCTGATACAGCGCCTCAATTTCACTTCTATTAGAGGCAGAAAGTGAGTAAACACACTGCATATAACACATAAATCTACAGTGTATTAACAAAGAATTCCATCTGAATTTCAGTATTGCAGAAAAGCAATGTCTGGCTGTTTCTGATGTGATGAAATCACATGTTATTTTTGATCACTGAATCTTTATCTGGTTTTGATAAAATGATAAATGCTGACTTTTCAAAAAATGAGTCACAGGAGGGCAGCTGAATAGAAGGCTTTCTAGTATGTGCCAAGTAATCTCCAGATTTAATGATTAAAATAGATTATTTTGACTTCTCTATTATAACTTAAATTCTGATAAATCAGTATTAATACATAACTGCCATGCACAACAGTTACTCATGATTTAGATAAATGAATATAATATGAAAAAAAAAACCCTCAAATTTTAATACACTACTTTGAACTGACCATTTATTCTGAAATAAAAATTTTGAATGTCTTTTCCTTAAATCCAGGTCAAAGACACTTTTTAGGGGGATTCCACATTTGAAATTACAGTCTTTGAGTCACTCCCTGTCGATGTTTTAGTTTATTTTCTGCTAAACATTTAACTTATTTTTACTGAGTTTTTGCAGTCATACAAACTGTAGCTTGCTTTCTCCCAGTACAAACCAGAGCGTGCTGACAGCAGAGGCTACTTGTGTTAAAAGCTGGGCTCAAATGGAACTACACAGGAGCCACAAATCAGTGAGTAGGTGGGTCAGCCCAGGCTCCCTGAGTTTCTTTGCTCTCCCCAGTCATCGTTAGTGCCAACTCTTAATGAGACAGGCTCTGTAAAATTTGCACAACAGACATCCTTCTGCTTATCAAATATATTTTCTTAGTAACTAATCAGTGAAGTATGAAATGTTAACAACTGGTTAAAAATTATGTAAGCCTTTGTAAGAAGCAAGCTTTGCAATGCAAGCTGATGAATAAAGCAGCAATGCCTTCCCACGGTGCAGTTAGCCACTCCCCTCGTGGTCACCAGTTAGGAAATCATCCACTGGGACCTGAAACTGCCATCAGACATGATATTATGTGGTTCTGAAGATGAGCATATAATGACATTTCAACAGCGCCTTTGATCCAAAGATCTGGAAGTGCTGTAAGAACATTGTAAGAAGATGCCAGAAGCGGCCAATCTCTCCCTACCCCCTCCAAAAAATGACAAACACGCTCCCGCATATGTAAGTGGAAACAACTGAGTGCTGAGGGTACCTGAGAACCACAAAACTGCCCCTGTTAGAATGAGCAAAATGCAAGCCCTTGAGCACTGAGCTCATTCAAATATCTAACCCTAATTGGTTAAGGCTGAACTTTCTACTGCATGTCAGCTACAGCAAAATCATACTCTCTAGTTTAGCAATGAAAAAATGGAACAAAGAATCAGCGGCTTCTTCAAGTTTATGGATTAGTACTGGGATATTTAATGAATATGCTGGATACTCTCCTGCCCAGTAGACCGTACTTAATGACACAGCTTTCTGATAGAATGGCGAAGCAGCAAGAAATAGGATTCTGCTTTGTCTTTTTTTTAACTTTTTTCTCACTAAGTTACAAGGGACCTGCAAGCTTTACAAATCAATTTCACCCAGATCTCAGTGACCAAAAAAAAAAGGCAAAGAATTTAAATTAGTTGTGATAGCCTTAAGCCGTCTAAATCACCAGACATCATCCACAGATAATGTTCTTGAAGGAGGTGTATTCATCCCTTAGAGATTTTTTTTTAAAATAAAACCTCATAGAATGGTTTGGGTTTGAAGGAACCTTTCATGATCACCCTGTCCAACTCCCCTACCACGAGCAAGAACACCTTCCACTAGAGCAGGTTGCTCAAAGCCCCACCCAGCCTGTCCGTGAACACTTCCCAGGATGGGGCATCCACAGTTTCTCTGGGCAGCCTGTGCCAGTATCTCACCACCCTCACTGTAGAAATCATCTTCCTTATATCCAAACTAAATCTACCCTTTTTCAATTTAAAAGCTGTTATCCAGGAAGGTTAGTGAAAAAAAATGTTTTGCCTGTAACATACAGCAAAGAGCTTTTTATTCTGAAGAGCATATATAATTTTAAAAATTGAACCAGCCTTAAATTAATAATCACCTTATTCTGTTTTATGACTTCAATATATCTTCATATGTAAATCTAAATTCCTGTTAAAAATCATGGCTCATACATTCCTCCCTGTAAATGTTGATATTTTCACCTGAAGCTGTGTAGTCACAAGGAAAAGTCTAATCCACTCTAGAAACATTATGACTAAAAATACATAAATGATGCAATGATGCACTGCATTAAATGTTCCAAGGAATATCAGTGTAACTGTGGGTACAAATATATTGAAAGTACTAAAATTATAAGACTTTACTGAGAAACCATAAGGTTTACATCAATTTGCAATGTGTTGTCTCCTTACTAGCGTGCTTTCCTCCTTCCAATATTTAAGTTTACAAAATAATTTTCTTGCTTTTAAAGTTGTCTACTTACTTTCTATAGAATATGAAAAGTTGCTATCAAAACTCAGTCAATAGCAGAATGTTCAACACAGTGTCTTAATAAAAAAAATATAATTTCTCCTGCCATAGCCTAGCATAGGTGTACTGAAATCTACTGCTGTAGATCTTCATTTTAGGTTTTATATTCATGGGAAGACTAAAGGTTATCCAACTATGCTCATACAGGAGATTTCTCATCCTGACTCTGTAACTGTATATTTAATATAATCTCCTAGGAGTAAGATCTATTCAACACATGAACAGAATCTGCCCTGTTGTGATGAAATAGAAGATGATGGATCAAGGTTTAGGGTCACCAAAGCGTAGGACAGACAGACCTCTGTTTGAGTCACTGAAGCTCTTCAGTGAATTAGGTGCTCAAACAACACTGAGATAATGCGAATTAGATTCCTAACTTGCACAAGGGCTTTAATGAATCCCCACAGGCATCCTTAACTGCCCAATGTTATTGCAAACCGAACTTCAAAAAACATGCACATGGAGGAAATTAAAAACCAAAATGTGATTGTCAAACTATTCACCAACTTAAGCCATGATTACCAGAGGGACAGAGAGTGGAAAATTTGTGAAAAGCGGTATGCAGAGCTGAATATTAAGTGTGAAATGCAAAGAGAAAAAAAAACCCCAAGCTGAGGAACGAGTTGACCGTACAAACAAAAGCTAAAGATGAAGGAAAGGTTTAATTCTTGCAGACTCCAAATCTTATGTTGACAGTTCATCTACAATGTTCTGGAAAGAGATGTTCAGACAAACGCCTATCGTTGTTCTGTTGCTCTAAGTAGCTATAAAGTTGAAAAAAATTATTTAGTTAAAAGTATTTATTTAATTAGGATGGCAGAAATCCAAGTGAGAACAGGCCATTTGCAAATTTAGGGCTGCAGGTTTCAAGACACACTTGCCCCAAAGATTTGTAAAAAGAACAACGCATAGCTATACTTTATAAATATGAATATTTTCTATGATGACTGCTCTTCTATTAATTGTATACCAGATCCAGTATTCTCCAGTGTTTAGCTTATTTATTGCAATTCTTCTTCATTTACCCTCATTCGTTATACTAAATATCAAGTGTATGCAGTGGGATTTTTAAATTGCTTCTGCCCAAGAGCAATCATTATATAAAGATGTCCTTAGGGTACTAAAATATCTACAGCACCTCCTTACATCTACGGAAGATGCAAACAGATACTGTCTCTTGTAAAACTGAATTTTGTTTCTGTCCAAGAAGGAAACAAATGTTGCCCCTGGGTATCAATATTAATCAAGGGCCACTAGCAAACAGATAAAATAGGACAGAGCAATGCAGAGAAGCAGAGAGGAAAAAACCAACTAAATCACGGTTATCTAAGCTTCCCTATTGGAGTGTGAGAGACACCAAACTGGAAATTGGGATGACAAAAAGCATTTCTTACTGGCCCGAAACAGACGGCCAAAAGTAGATTCAAAGGACAAGTTTTAGTTTTGGATACAGGAGGTTTGCATGGGCAACAGCCTTCCCTTCTGCCTCAGCTCCTCCAGCGTCTCCCCACGTTTATACCCTGTCCCAGGGCACATCTCTCGGGATTCATGCAAGTCAGCGGGCTAGCACACTCAGCCTTCGAGGTCGTAACACAAGCAAACCTGCCTATTCCTGGAAGCTATGCTCCAGCAACATAACCTCAAGTGAGTCACCTGCTGATACAGTGGATTTTTTTCACATAGGCAAAGTTCCTCAAGTTTAGTGGGCTGATCTAGTCTTTGCTGTTCTCTGTCCCCACAAATCTGGTGCAAATTTAGAAGTATTTGACTGATACAAAAAATAGGAGCATTACAGAGTATTTGTTGTGAAACCAAGATTATATAATGAGCTAAAACATTTACAAGGACTTCCTTTTATATTACTCTCTTCATTTTTTTTTATTTTACTTAAAAATTCACACATGTATTTATATTCATTCAAACTGACACATGTTAACATGCAAACGCTCTGAAGAACTCTCCCCAGCTAACTTTTTGCCCTTTGCAAGTTACAGTTCTCAGTAATGTGTAAATGAGATGCAGAGAATAAAAGCTGTTTGTGAAACAGAGAAAAGAACGTGCACAACTGTATAGATGGCAAATCTTTTATTTCCTCAGCATTTCAAGAGATGCCACTTAAGAATCTGATTTAAAGGGTTCTCAAGGTAGTTATGAGAAAATTTTAAAATCAGTAACATCACTAAGAACATATATATATACGCACATATAATTTTGTATTCATAGTAGAATGAATATACAGGAAAGATGTACAAAAAAGTGAAAAAAAGTAAGCAAAAATTTGGCAGTTTGTCATCTCCATTGATATTAAAATTCAAAATTTTAAGCTTAAAAATTCAAACTATACACAGAAGGTTTATCTTTATGTGCGTTGGAATGTGCAAACCAAGAAAAATCTGAAAAAAATCTGAAAGTGTCTGTTAAAAAATATGTATAAGAACACTTTTTCTAAAGGTTATTGGAAGAGCCGAACAAACTCTGAATAATATTCACATACACACACGTGTGCACACACACAGAGAGACTCACACAAGTGCAATGCTCTGTTTGACAGCAATCTTTGAAAAACTTGAGAGTGGAGGTGAGGACCAGAGTCTGGAGGCAGGTCTGAAGAAAGCAGCATTGATCCTTATGTGTTTATACGTGGGAGAGGGTGACATCAAATCAAAACTAAATAGACCATGAAAACACCTGCATAACACACATATTTTTGACGTTCTGATTAGTTTTCTGCTTGCTCCCAAAATAAAGGATAGAAGGTGTGGAAAGACAAAATCTGTCTAGCAAGGGATAGGAGAACTTTGGTGCTCCAAGGAGACGAGGTGCAAGAAGTCATCACACCAAAGATCATTCCCTAAACACACTTGCATTCAGGCCACGCTGTGGAAAGAGTGCAGTCCTTACAGGATGCTGAACAATGTTAGGCAGAGGTGAGACATATGAAGTCTAGTTTTCATATTGTATACTGAAGCAATGAGGAGTGTGAGAACGGGAACGATAAGTAGCTGATCGATGCCAGGGTACCTGCATTCTGTCCAAGGAGTAACAGAACACCCAGATATAACAGGCATTTCAGATGGGCAATGTCAAAACCTAACACTGAAGTACATTTGGCTCAATCTCAATGCCTGGCAGTCTTAATGACTGCCATTTCATGCAAATTTATCTTATAAATAGTTAGACAAATAAGAAAGTGCACAATGGAAGAGGAAAACCAACAAGAAATGCATGGTGTCAGATAAAAAAAAGCCTCATTGGATGCAGATATAAAAAACCTCATTGGATGCATGTGAAGGATAGGTATAGCTTAATTTCAGTTTGGGTTTATGGACCTACATACTGTTGTGTTGTCAGTATCGACTACCCATATTACGTATCATAGTACCCTAAATCAGAGCAACCCTCCGAAGCCCTGCACAGTACAGCTATGTGACTACAAAGGCAGAGAGAATCTTGTCTCTGAAGGAGATGAAATTAAGAATGGAACTTGGAGTCCTAATAAGGACCAGTGAAAGACGCACACACTGAATGGAGCTGTCCACAATTTAAAGATGAAATCCCTTTACAAGTACATATAGTAGCAGGTAACGGAATACGTTACTTCTGTTTTCAGATTTGCTAAAACCAACTTTTATTTTTGGGAGGAATATTCACAATGTGACTGTCTGTATTATATGTGTTGTTGGTTTATATTTGTTTTTATATAGGACAGTTAGGATTATGGATAGTCATAGAGAAAAATAATATAAATTACAAATGTTTTAATATTGAAAATTATGTAGTAAGTTTTCTAATTACTTTTGTTGTCTATATTTCACAAAGTACCCTTCACACACTAATTTAAGCAAAGATTCAAAGCCCAGAACTCATCCATCATTAATAATTTTGTGGAACTGGCAATTACTAATATGTGCACAGTACTGTTTTACTTTATCAAAATGTCCTTTTAAAATTAGTCTGTCTGCAGTTCCTGATGTGCAAATTAAGCATCTAATTTATCTTGCCTGGTCTTCTTGGATGACTTGATCAGTCCGATATTACTAGGCAGCCAGAGAGCGAATGCTAAATGTAAAAAAGCAATCTCTCCTAAAATCTGTGAAAGGAAGCAATAACAGCCAAGCAGGAGATCAGAAGTCACCAGCTGCAGCGCATGTTGAGAAGAATGAGAATGTTCCCAGTCTGAAACCATCTCAATTCATGCAATTTCCAGGAAGTCCTTATATCTACTGAGATCAGGGATTTTCCTATAAGATGTGTCACACAATATCCTGTTCCACCACGAGTTTGCAAAAGAGTACTGGAACAAGGTCTGTGTCCACGTTTGCACTAGTTATGTGCTAAAGGAAGATAGCTGCCAGAACTTTCCAAATCTCTTCTGCACTCAGATGGTGCCACCAGATCCTAAAAGGGAAATTAAAAGCAAATCAAGCTTCCCTAGCTGACAGCTTCATTATCAAGCTGTAGCTCCTAACTAGACAGAAAGATCCGACTTAGGCACACAACAAGAAGGGAAGGAAACAGACAGACCTATCCATAGAGGACTGCCAAAATTGTTGTTTTCCTCCTTAGTCTGTGGCTAGCTTGTTTCTTCAAACTCTTCTTTAGGTGGGCAAAGGAACATGTGTTTCTCTGAGTGCAGATATTCTTCTCTGCGGTGATACTCTGCAGTAGAATGGAACCTACAAAACCCCCTTGCTAGAGTAACGGTTTTCACAGGGGAAAGTCTGTTTGAAGTTAAACTAAACAAGTATTACTGCAAGTTCAAAAGACTTTGCTGTCCTTGGAGGTTTAGTATCAAATCTAAATAAAAAGTAAACAACGGTATTGTGTATTGCTCTCCACAATACCGTATCACTTCTCACAAACCACTTATTAATGCAATTCCAACACCTAAAATTGCAGAAGATAACAACTTGCTTAGCTATTCAAGCCTGATAAAATAACGAGCTATATAAATATTTCTCAAGAACATTTAATATGTTGGACATTTCATTACTGCTGTCAAAATTCTTGGTATTTTATGACCAAATAGAGATTGAATACTCTGCATTCAGCGCCTCACTCTGTTGAACTGAAGGTAGATTAGAGATAAAACCTTAACAAACAATTTCTGGGGAACAGTTTTGATCAACATTAGCACTGACCTGGCGCTTGGATAGAATTAAGAGATAAAAATTTGCAAATTTACAATGCTTAAAGACTGCATTATCTGTCAGATAATTATTCTAGAATATTTTCTGCTTTCTGTTTTCTTTTTCTTTATGTCATAACCTCCACTGTCGTTTTGTCCTCCTTTTTCTTAGAATGAGATTTTTAAAAATGTACACTGTCATTTACGTACCTATACAAAATATATGAAAGCTATTTGCAACCAGTAGTTCTGTCGGAGAAGAATTAAGAGAAGCTGGCAGGGAGGGAAGTTGGCAATGTGCCCTCTTCAAAATCTGGTCATTTATTCAGAAGTCTAAACAAAAATTGTTGGGCCCTCAGCTCTTTTGTGAAGTTTGGCTCTTTCCCAACACTTGCCATGAAACCTTCACATAAATCATTTGGAGCTGTTCATTTAGCTACATTAGAAAGTGTTTGGCAGTAATGACTCCTGTAAACAATGGATTGGACAGCAAAGAGAAAGATTCTGCAGAGTCTAAAGATCAGGATGGGAGAAAAACTGCCACTGTCTTCGAAAACTACTCACTATCTCAGCATACTTGATTTCCAGGCTTCCCACATCAAGGCGTCTTTAAAGGGGACTACGTTTCTGGGGACTTGAAACCATGACCTTTCAGAGTTCTCAAACTTACAGCAACCATATCACAGTCGGAACTGAACAAATTCACTTATATCACTATCTCCCTTATTTTCATTCCAGATATGAGTCTAATTAAGTGATGTTTAGCTTGGTTTAATTAGGCTATATTACCGTCTGAGGGGGATTCCTGATTTATTCCTCAGTCTTCAGAATTGACTACTTTATCTTGTGAGATACTTTTGAGAGAAACAAATGCATAGATTAAAGCTGCAGCATTTTCTGTGCAAGAGGTACAAAAGCACACGTGCGCACACAAACTGCCCAAGCCGAAAAGCAATATGAACGCTTGTGTCACCATTCTGCTGGGGATCAAAGACAACATCACAACGTGTGGTGGATATTAATCCAGCCACACATAATGTCGGCCACAGGGAAAAGCTGACACGCTATACAGTAGGTCAAGAGTTCATAAAGGATTCGGTTGGAACTCTCCTAATTATTAGTAACATGGATGTTTCACTATGAATGATCACAATATAAAGGTAAATAAAGTATCTTAAAAATTTTGCACATTTTCAGGTCTATATGAATGTGTAGGTGAGCCAAACATAAAACTGGATATAGAGCAACGTATAAGTATAATGTACCTTAGAGTTAAACAAGCTGCAAACATATAACTATCCTATTCGAAATGACTGTATATCACATACATCATAGATGAGGACAAAAAATCAAGACAATTGACTAAGTTATAGACAATATACTCAGAAGTTATTATAGCTAGACTTACTTTAAAGCCAGTATTTTTGTTTAGCAAAAAAATAAAACTCCCAAATAAAATCAATTTCTTCTGTTTACTTCTTTTATGTTATTTTCTAAGTGATTCAGTAAGAGGCTTCAAGCTGAGAACTCCAGAGAACTGCAGCCTCAATAACTTCTAAGTCCACGGGCAACACTACTTCTTTAACTACACATTTCAACATACCTGACTCGTCCAAGCTGCAAGCTTCTTCCCAGTTTTATGTAGCAATAGATTGACGCTGTTTTGCGAAAGTGCACTGATCCTTGATCTCCTAACAGCTCTGTTTTCTATGATGAAAATCTGGAACACAAAGGAAGGAAAACACCATTTTCTTACTGATTTCTTCACTTTCATGTCTGCCTGTGCTCTCTGCATTAAACAGCACACCAAAATTGTTTGTTCTCTCATCCTCTGATTAGGAGGAGGACCTTATATAGTGCTATGTTTTCATTCTGTATGAAAGAATCTGTATTTTGTTTTATATATTGTGTTAGATAAAGCAAAGACAAAGAAAATAGAAAAAAGCAAGAGTTGCGAAAGTCCTTACAACCTGCTGTAATTCACTGTCTTTCTCGGTTAAAAAATAAAAAAGGTCTGGCTTTTAGATAAATAAACCTTACTGCTGTTTTGAGCACCCCATTATGCCAAAAGAATGCAAGGTGGATTACAGACTTGACAGCAGTTAAACACTAAAAGCTCAGACAAGCCTGAACAGCATATAGCTGTGGCATTAGTGAGAAGTCACAAAGTTTTAGTTTTTTTTAATTATCATTATTACTTTAATTTTCTAAGCACTGACAACTTCAGTATATCTAAACACATACCAGTGTTTGTACCTCAAAGGCAAAGGTGGTGTAAGGTCTACAAAGACATAATGTATGCTAGAAAGCATTAAACCACAGATACTTCTGGATTCAAGAATCAATGAACACAGAAACATTCCTGAGCTATGGACTGAGCTAATCAAGTGTGGATAAACGCTTTCAACCAAAAGGAAGTTAATGCTAGTTAATTCTAGACTTTTTTATACTTTTCTGTCCACCTGCATTTTAGAGATTAATTAGTTTACATGTTACGCAGGTTGAGCTTCAGGGAAGCTCCTCGTTACACAAAAGTGGACATTGTTCATACTAACAGCAGAGACATGACCAAGTGTAAGCAGCGTTATGCATCTGCTGTATAACATGGCTTCATGTCATGAATATCTGACATCTTTCCATCATATTTTGAAAAAAATGAAGAAGAAACCCTCCCTAAAAACCATCCGCAAGGGAGAAACCTGGCTGTGGTAAGTGCAATTTTCTCAGTACTCCTTTTTGGCTTACTCTGCATGGTTTCTTTTTCCATCCTGGGTACTACTTTTAAGGGGTTTGTCTAAGAGGTTGGAAATTAGGCTAGGGTTTCTGCCCCTTATTCTGACCTTGCACTCCAGGTAGTTGGGGATGAAGGCAGGTGGAATCTGATCTTTGAGTTCCATCTCTCCTGTTTCTTGTTCTCTGTGCTCCTTCAGAAATTCATCTCACAGAGGTTTTAAATGCTCTGCCTCATTATTAGCAAATCTCTCCCACGCTGCAACTGTTCTCACTTTCTGAAAGTTCCTTAGGTGCTCTAACCTCTGACAACGCACTACGTGGAGTTATTTTCTCTCTCTTGCCCAGTTAAGAAGTTATTGATTGCCACTTTCACTTTACAGTGGATGGCTTTCCTTTGCCCCCATTTGCATTCCTTTTGTATTTTAACCTCTACTTCTTCTCTTCCCACTGATACTGTTATTTGCAACGTGTGTACTGGTGTGAAGGTCAATATACTTTTCTGGACACTGCCTCCATAATTTATTTTCACTCCTTCTTAACTAAATCCTTACAGACCAGAGTTTTTTCAACCGATTGCAAGAAAACCCCCACAGGAATTCCTCAAGCTCTTTGGTTATGTTATTGCTGTTTGGTGAATACTGCCTCCCAGGATTTACCCATTTGTCTCATTGCTGGTTGTCAAAATCAAATGCTTGTTAACAATTTTTACCTTTTGAAGACATTCTTCCAACTTTGGCATGAGCTTAAAAGTGAAGTAATTCAAAATTTCCTCTTGCCTTAGAGCTTACCAGAATTCCTCTTTTGGCACTTCCAGCCTACATGATTAAGGCTGTTGAGTAAAGCCACTCATATTTACCAGCTCACAAACAAATGCGCTGACACCTCTTTAGGTCACTAAATTTGCTAATGTGTGTCATGATGTGCAGTGTAAAATGCTACTAGTAAACTCAAAGCAACAACAAAAAAGAGAAGAAAACATGCAATAAGGAAACAGTGCAGATTTTTCTGCAAGTTTTTTCAAGATCAGTGGTCTACCAGTTGAGACATTTCTCCAGGTTGTCTATGGCAAGGTTCAAGTTTACATCACAGGTAGACTTAAAAAGGCAGATTATATAGCCAGAAACTGCTGCAGAATACCTGTACAGAAACTTTGCTGCCCAACAGATGAACAGGGTGGCAGAACAGGAAATCCTAGAGATGGAGACCTTGGGCCCTTCATGAGTATAAGTTTTGCAATTTTCTTCTGTTCCAGCTTGAATTTATCTACCTTTAAGATTAGCTTGACCCTTTGTTAAAAACTGTCCAAAATAGCCTTGTTTCATTTAATGCACAGTGATGAGTTGGTTTCAAATTTAAAGGTCTATTAATCTATAAGTTAAAGTGCAACCAAGGATATCACTGCAATTTTTTTTTTAAAGCTTTACAATATAGTGTCCATATCTTACAGTTTAGCTGTCTGCAGTTACATGCGAAGCAGTTAGTGCATTAACTTCCTTAAAACAGAATTTCAATGATGTTTTATTACTTTCAGCAGACACACTGAGTTGATTAAATTCACAAGCTACAGAAATGGTTTCTGACAGCTAGTCATACACTGCAAGGACAAAAGCTTGTTAGGAATGAACTCTAAAGCAATACAAACTGATAGCAAAAGGCCTTTTGCTAATCTGGAGAAAAGTGACCTGAGATTTTTCTCCTTTAGAAAGCAAGAATAAGCTGCTTGAACTTTTCATATTCAAGGAGCTGCCTGTTTTTCAGACTTTGGTAGTTTGACCAGCGTGTAACAGATTTGAATGTATAAGTTAATAAAAGATTCCGCAAGAACACAGAAATAATCATTTCGTTCATTAGTAAGTTTTAGGAGAAATCAGAGCATGTTTTGTTTTCATTTCTGCACGATTACTGAGACACTGTGGAAAGACAACTCTAAATAAAGTATAGGTTGCACTCCATTACTAAACTACTGACAAAAGGTGACCATCAACGGAAGACGAGCCACTCCATAACATATGAACAAATCAAAAGGCTCAGTATCACTGGAAGACTGATTCTAGGAGAAAAGAGAAAGCTAATTGTATATATAAAATTGGCATTATTGTGTCAGTCCAAGAGAGACTGAATGACTATACGTAATGATATGCCAAAGCTACATATGCATCATCAATCAATTACACTTCTGAATGCTCATGCACAGCCTGGTGTGCAAAGCAGCACATTTAAGTCAACTAGAATTTATGTCAAGTGTAAAAAAGACTAAATACTAAAATCAGTTTAAAGCAATGTTTCAAATTATGTTTCTTTCATATATGATCTACAATCAAACACTATCTTGTCTTTTTCTTTAAGCAGATAAGTGTCTTTGTAGTCTTTGATATAACAGAAGTCAAGCAACTTTATAAGTACAGTGACTCTGGTTGCTATTTTTTTCAGTTCTGTGTAGCTTTGCTTCCATGGAAAGAGCTTTGATGAGCAAAAATGTAAATAGCATAAATCATGTGATTAACATTATAATGAAATACTTTATATATCATTTTTGCAGAAAGTACTTAGAAATGCTGGGTTCAGCATTTACCATAACTGTCATTACCACTTTCATGTAGCTTTTTCCCAAAAGACTTACACAGAGAATGGTTTCATCTTGTTTGAACCTAATAGGCAAAAATTAGGTCGTGAAAGATAATTCCATGAAAATTCACTAGGTGAGCAAACAGTATAGTACAAAACAGAAACAATATTTTAAGCAAAGCAAAAAGCAATTGAAAAAAACGAGGTAGTCAGCAAACATTATTTTTCTTTATGTTAGTCATTTTAAAATAATATAATATTCAGGTTAGATACTTTCAAACTTTCTTGATTCCACTAAAAAAAGTGAAAAAAACCCCACGCAAAACCAAACACATACATACCTTGGTTTTTTGGGGTCTTTTTTTGCCTCTCCTCACATCACGCACTTTGGAGGAAAAATACTGTTATACTGTTCTAAATTCCAAACCCACATGCATGAAAAGTGAATCTTAATAGTTCTCCACTGCTGTACCTATATATTGAAGAGCAGTATACACCATCGCCAACTCCTAGGACACCCATATTTCAGAAAAGTGCAAATTCAGCATCAAAACCAGACTCAAAACTCATGTCCAATTTCAAAATACTGATAAGGTACATTTTTCTCTATTCAAACAGAGATTGAAACTCGTAATAAACCCCAAATCACTACATTTATAAAGGCAAAAAATGATTTGCCTTTCAACAGGAAAAAGTATTCAGTATATGGTGGAACAGAATTAGAGATTTAGCTTCTGAAAGTTGAGGACATGAGATTACAATGGGTAAGGACATTCTGTTTAATGTTTTCCTCAACCTATATCTAGACACATAATTTTCTACATATAGTTTTAAGAGAAAGTTGACCTCAGAATTCTCTGAGGCATGCCCACAGGACAGATTGTAGCTGGATCACCAAGTAGGAGGGTTGGTCTCTCAGGATTTGTGTTGACGGCTGTAGACTTGGTTTTAACCCCAAGGGTTTTGTGCAGCAACATTTATGTCAGTATTATTTTAATAGTATGACCTAGAAGATTCAAAACAACATACTAAGTAGGGATAAAATAATGAGGTGACATATACTTGACTGACAATGAGTGAAAGAGAAACTCTGTACCTTTTAAAATGCAGTAAGCATTGCAAAATGCTTAAAATGCACATAAAATATTGTTAAAGGAAGAAAAAGAAGATAATAAAAAAAGAGATCTGGTATCAGCAGTGGGTTTTTTTCTGTAGTTCACTTAGCATAATGGGACAGATGTGAATACTCAGAGCAGGTAAAAATATCAAGTGAACTTTATCTGTCATTCAGCAGAATTTCAGCCAAGCAGCTTTACTTTGCTTGTTAAAGCTATATGGATGTTAAATGTAGCAGCAAAACATTGTAAGTGTATCATAACCAACAGGCAGATCTGATACCATTTTCTTTCTTTTTTTTTTTTAATTTATGCATTGCAAGCTCAGGGTGTATATTACCAAACTACCTCACTTTGCAACCTATAAATGACAACTCGGAGTTTAACAAAGCTAACTGCACTTTTTCTACAAATGCAGAAGGGGGGATCTGTAAAAAAAACAAACAAAACCCAAACCTTCATAAAAGCAAATTGTTCTCTATATAGATACAAATGATTCCTTGCCAGAATATAAGTACATTACAATTTTTAAACAGTATTACTGTCTTGAAACAGTGTTGTTAAAATTAGCCATTATGGAGCTAAGGCCCAAATAATTTAATATGACCTTTAAACAAACATGATTATTGCCACAGCAGTATGATGTATACTGAAGCCTCAGTTAGTGAGCAGCAGTATTACAAAACCCCAGTACTAAAGAACTGTGTAAAAAAAAAAAATTGCAGCTTGCAGGAATGGCCGTGCATTTTTTCCTTTATGTTTTAGCTGCACAATACTCCTCATCCAGCAGAGAAGTACAAGCAAACTCATCACACTTTTCCACCATTTTATCAGTTCAGCTTATGCTATCATTAAGTGGAAACATCATCTCTGTTTTTACTATGAACAAAACACCTAAATGAGGTGCACTTCATGCCTCACCATGCCTGGAAAACCCCTCAGAAATGTCACCACTATTGCTGAGCTAGAGAAGTATTTTAAGTCCAAGTCCTTACTCTCACAGACACTGACATGAACAGGTTGTCCCATGAGATCTGTAAGACTTCTGGTTTTGAGTCCAAGCCATGGACACACTAAGAAAATTTCAGTGTCATACCCTGCATGTCACTGCTAGTTGGATGGCATTCAGCTATAATCTGCATTCTTTAAAAAAAAAAAAAAAAAAAAAAAAAGGATCTCAAAAGCCTAGCCTTTCAAAAAGGAAAATAATCCCTGAATGACTTTGAGGAAATTGGTCTATGGGAAAAAAAATAACTTTCAGCTCTAGTCATCATTTTTCCTGACCCATATTTAAAGCTTTATTTAGCAAAGAAACGCCGTATTTTTAAAGATCAAAATGAGGGGACTATTTCTTCTCAGACTTGCTAGATATACACGATTACAAAGGGTGGATATTTGTGTTTGGTTGAACTGAGACAAATTAAAAGGCAATAGTAACAATACTGTTTTGCCCAGACATCGCTATTCTCTTCAAATTGAAGTAAAAGGTCAGTGGTGAAAGATGTCTGAAAAATTCATGAACTAACTGGAAAGTGTCCTTGTAGTGAAATCCTGGAGAAGTCAAGAAGCAGGAAAAGTGAATTAACTCAGTCCTTTCTTTGGGCTGGCTCTTACTTGATTTCTTGAGGTTTCAATTTAGACCAAGGTCACATAAATCAAGAATTCCACTGCTGGTACAAAAATTTACTTACAGTATGTAAAAATACACATTTCTCCAGCCAAACAAGAGGTATTGCCGACGGAAATTTAAAGAAACAATGAACCTTACAGTATGATAAGGGTGTGCCCCTACAGTAGCTATCTAGAGCAGGACATCTTTTCCCCATAGTGTTTTACACCAAATGATGAGGATAGTTAAAAGAGTTAAAAGATTACCTGAACTGTAAAATACTGGTAGCCTCCTAAATTCTGTCACCACATCCCAGCTGAGCTTAGAACACTGTAAAATGTCCTAGGTAGTGGTTAATAATGAGATGTTAGGCATTCATGCTTGAAATTTTGGGTCATTTTTCATTAAACATCTTGCACAGGAAATAAGGCATGGCATTGTCATAGTGAGTTTGGAGTGTGATATGAAAGCACAGAAAAACTAAACTTGGTAGTGGGGATATACGTAACTAACAGGAAACAACAGGGGAAAACCAGTTCAGCTAAACTGAGACTTAACCGAATGCTGTTCAGAATTCATAAAGTACAGTCTGTCCAGAAAAGTGAGCTAAGTCTTTTGCAGAACGCTATCTTAGTGCACGTTTCCATGTTCAGATTAGGTTTAGAAACAGGTACTCTTTTTTTGGTTTGTTTTGTTTTGTTTATTTGTTTCTGGAGCTACTAGAAGGTGCACATTTAAAAATACAGGAATTTTAAAAGACGCTATATGCACAGAAATCCTGAGAATTTTTTGTGGGTGGAGTTGGTTCTTCAGCTTCCTGGACTTTATTTCCATAAATATTTTGAGAAGAAAGATTTTATGATTAAGGAACCAAATACCAGATGTTTTCCAGTCTCATTTCCTAATGTTATTCATAATTCCCAAATGACCCAAACAATTCAATACATTTCTTGGGGTAAAACACTTATTTTCTTCTACCTTCTGTCTACCCTGTTCAGCAAATATTTTTTTGTCTCTAGTCATCTCTTTTTTGCAGATGATGTTAATCACATTTAGAACCTGTAGGCAGCACGATAGTACAGCCCAATAGCAGATACTGTATCCCCGGAGATAACACAATATTCATGTTATGAAGGAGAATATTGTTTTTTGGTCTGAATACAAACAGACACTCAGCATTTTAGATTAATAGAAAGTGACCAAAAGGTTGGCACAATTTTCTGTGGTAATGCAGCTCACAGATCATGGACGATCGGTGGTAGTGTCTTGAGGTATCTACTACTTTTTCTTTTCTGCAGTCGTAAGAATGGGAGTACACTCTCTCTTAAAAAAGTTAAAAAAGAGAGAGGGGGAGCAAAAAAACACTTCAACCCAAGATTCTTGCCTTTCACAAGACTACAAGGTGAAGGAGTATGAGGGAAACAAAAGAAAACTACCAACACTATCAACATTAGCACTACTATTCATTCTAATAGGGCAGAGTGAAAGCCTTCTTTATTGTAGTAAGGCACTAGTATACATAAGGAGAAGGAACATCTGTCGTATGCAAACACAGCTGACACATTTAATAGAAATTAGCTGATATATACCCAAAGGCTGAACTTCTTAACAAGAGTGCAAAGTCCTTCAAATATTATGTTCTCTTCCTGTTCTGAGGCTTCTAAATACATGAATGTGTGGGGTCTTTCTGTATTGCCTGTAGGTGCACTACGGGGGAGGCACACTCTTCAGCATCCACCCTTGCCTCTGCCACATCATACCTAATCTGCATGCTTGGATGAAAGCTAGGCATGCACCATGCCCTTCAAGGGACAAAAAAAGCAATGCATTCCTACACAGCCCTTTGGGGCTCTGTAGATTATGAGGACCATTGGACGGGCTACAAACCACACTCGGGAACCAGGACTGAAAGCTGAACCAGGAATGGATAATCACACACTGGGAGCAGAACACACATGTAACAAGTCAAAATGCTTGGCAAGATACATCCATTGTTCTGCTGACTCAGAATCAGAACTTCTAAACCTCCGTGTGTTTTACTATGGCTAAGAAACAGCCAAGATCAAGATTTATACAAATCTGCAAGTACAAGCTGTGACAGACCATAAACGATAATTACTAGTATTTGGCAGATTAATTTTAGCTGTCTTCAGTCTGTGCCTATGTTATATTTTACAGAATTAATCTTTCATACAATTTCACGCCTGTACAGTATTACCAGCATGTGTCATTGCAGTTAAATGTTCTCAGTGAACAGCACAAGTCCTGCTAGAGTTGGGAGGTAATAGCATCAAGTCCATGACGTTGTTCCAGAGGCTAAATATAGACAACAACGAGAAAACATCTTTTGCACATAATATGTCAAGTGTTTTTTTTTATTCTGTTCTTTACCTTATGTCTTCTTGTACTAGAAGAAACTTCCAAACAAGGATGCTGCAGAACTGTGAAGCTCTGAATTCTCATCCCCTTAGCAAGTTGCACAGGTACACCGTGGTGGAGATGGGGACTTCTGAAAGGAAAACCATCATCTTTTTTACACTGTTACGTTTAGGAATTTAATAAAGCCAAAAGACTGGATTTTGATATTCACATCTACCAAATGCAATGTTTTGCACCCTATGCACTAGTAATTTAAAACGTACCTGGAAAATGCATTTGAATTTAAATTTTCTTAAAGCACAATGGCCCATAAATGAGAACTGCAGATTTGCAAGTATACTGCCTCATATGATTAGTACACCTTTGTTCACAAAATATCACAAATGGGATTTTTATAAAGATCTATTACTTTACAAAAAACAAATGGCTTGAGATAGCTCAAAGAAGATTACATATGACTGATTTTATGCGTTGCGATTCCTAATTGCTTCAGCTATCCCCAGTCCATCTTAGCAGAATAATATCATTTAAATATTTTAGGTAGTTTTCTTTAACAAGCTCTTAGATTTAATGTTTCTGCCTTGCTTCAGGACAACATCTTTTAATTGCTTTAAATTATCAGTGATGTCTCCAGCATTTTCAGTGAACATGGATTGATTTCAATTAACTTTCTCACGCTTTAGCATAAAAGCAGTCTTATTCAATTTGCCCTAATTAGATCACACAACCTCTTGAAGCTAAAGCAATGACAGTCATTAAGGGAGGGGGGGAGAATATCAAGGTTGTTTACTGCATCTTTAGTCCTTTTGTAATTTTGAATCTGCAAGGAAAGTTTGTCCCTGTGACCGTATAAAGGCTTTAAAATCAAATTGAGAATTTAGGACTTGTGGAATTTTACAGGACCAAATTTTGTGTCAAAATCAGGGTATTTTCAAAATCAGTATTTTGTTACTGCTGTATTGACAATGGTCAAGCTTTGCACTGCTGCCAATAATGCACCTGCAGCACTGGTAGCTGCACAAGTCACTGTTTTCCCATCTTTCAGTGCACTGGAAGGATATTAGTAACTAATGGATCAGTACATAAAAAAGATAGAAGTCAGAAAAACATGATATGTGGTTGTAATCTTCCTTCAGTTTATGTTGCCTTGGAAATTTTCTTTTTCCCTTACTGCAAGGTGCACACAAAACAGGACTGACAAAAGACAGATTATCTCTACACAGAAACTTTAGCTGGTTACCGACATTAACAGGCTTGAGGCAGAAAATGGTGTGCTGGCTGTAGGCCAGCGGCTCTGGAAATGGACATACCAGAATTTGTAGAAATGTTCTTGCAAGGAAAACCCCAACCAGTTTGACAGCCTTGAATGGGGAAAATAGGAGGAGATGAAATAATGGCCGCTAGTGAACAGGTCTAAGGGATCATGAGACAGTCGTTAGGCCTGGTATTCAACTGTCGACAGAATTAAGAAAAAACTGCTAGTCTAAAAATACCCTTAAGAACAGTCATTACTTTTCTCTCACATTTCAAAATCTAAATCCACCCCAGAACCTCAAAACAAATCTACTACTTCGAATACAAAAGGCCAAAAGATACAGAAAATGAAAAGGGGAGAACAAGACAGAGGAAGAAAGCGAGCATCCTCACTGTCCTCTCAGTGTTCAGTAATCCTAGAAAAAGACTCATACACGCAGAAGATAATGAGTTTGTTTATTTTCTGGGGAGACTAAATGAGCTGCAGCATCTCTTCCTGACTTCAGCACCAACCAGGTACCCGGTGTTCTATGCTGCTGCTGTTTATGCAAATACTTACAAAAGAGTCTGTCTTGGGGTGCTGTGTAGGCTGGATTCAAAGTTAGGTTCAGAGCCAGGAAACTATAGATAGCTACCACACTTAAAAGAACTCTCCTTCATGCTACCATGTAAGTACAATAAAAAATTGGCAGAAATTTAATCCTTTTAGCCATGGGAGTCTGGGTCAAGCGTCTTCTAAGACTCAAGTAGTATAATATGCATTGTGGGCAAAGCTGTGATCCTTTTATGTACTTCTCATACATGAAAATGCATTCACTGAGCCAGTAGCTCTCTGGAATTAGTTTACGTTTGTCTTTTATAGACAATGCATGTAACTCCACAACAGTTCTTTAATTAAATATTGCAATGCTGTAAAACTATTGAAGTATAAATCTTAGTTCCATTGAAGTAACATTAAAAATTATTACATTTATCCATATCTAGAGTTCATAAAGGACAAAAATTCACACTCTCAAAGTCTCAGGCACACAAAGGTAGCTAAAATACTATTTATCAGTTTTCCAGTGTAAATGAATTAAGCTCAGGTTACACTTTAATACATTTGAGTAAGTAGGAGCAAATATTTACCCATTATTTAGCCATAATAACCTGTTTCCAAATTCAATTTTTCCAGCAACGGTCTTTCCTAGAGTGAATTCTCCAGTGCGGGCGCCTTGTGAACCTGCCAGAACAGCAAAGTTATGGACCGCTAATTAGCAAAGCAGCTCTGTCAGGTTGTGATATTTCAAATGAAATCAAAGAGTTGCTTGTGACTTTTTCTAGATCACACAGCCTCCATCAGCATAGCTGGTGATCACATCTGTTGTGTGGGTCGCAAGCTGGTTAACACTCCGTGTTACAGTTCAGTGCTAGAAAAACACAGCGCTGTCTCCTGACTCCCACTTAGGGACTAGCATTGCTGTAATCAGAAGCAGTGAACATCAGATCCAATATGAAAGCTTTTATCTTTTGTTTAATGGGATTGGTCAGTGGAGCAATAACAAGGAGTACCTTGAACTTGGCAGGACCATGTCAGATAGGTATTTTAATCCGCTACATAACAGTCACACTAGTATGATTCTGTGTGCTGGAAGACTTACTTGGGAATAAACCAGACAGTAAAAATCTTATTCTGGATTAAATATTATCATGGTGCACAGTATATCTGTAAAAGCATTCCTCTCACGTGGAAGAGGAACATCAGTAATGTGAGATCCTAGTACTTCTGTAGGTGTGATGGGGTCCAGATGCACATAGCTCATTAGAAAGTAGAGTTTCCAGTTTCTCTAGAAAGTTGCAGTAAGTTACTTGGCCATCGGCCAAGGTAAACTCATTATCAAAGACTTGAAATATTCTATTGCTTTCATTGAGGTGGTAGGTGATGGACTATCTTAATTACTTTCAGGAGGTAATAGGAAATCACTGGAAGCAGATAGGAAAACACTGTCTAAACTTTGCATTGGCCATGAGGACCAGCACAGGAAAGTTAGATGGACAGAGTTCTACACGTAAACCAAAAGTTTTTGAAGTGTTTCAAACATGTATTAAGATCACGTGGGATATTCTCTCTGTTTAATGAGGCCAAGGAACAGAAAGAATACATATAGCTGGTGACATCAGTAGCACAAACAGTGGTCCGGTAGAAAAAAAGGAATGCAGTTAATTCATTAAATCTTAAGTATCAAGAGTGAAGTTAAAGAATGTCATATTTCTCGAGTTACTCTTGCAAACATAACAAGCTCTGTGATCCCCTGCGTATTTCCAAGCATACAAAGAAAGCTAGGATGCTACACTATCAATATTACAACATTAATAAATTCAATAAACTCAATTCACCAGGGAAATTCAGGCATCTGGTGATTTGTTTGTTGCCTCCCAAACTTTAGATCTATTTAGATAGGTCTTTTTGAAAGATTTACCATTTTTCCATAAAAATTTCAGTGTTTAAGAATGTAGAATGAATGATCTTTTCAGGCTGAGGTGGAATTAATAATTTCTTATGTCAGCAGCATTCCTATTTCCCTCTTTACTTGATGATCCACGATTATCTAATCTCCTGCTCTTCAATTCTCTCAGAGACACAGTGTCCTCCTTCATATAAAAGAAAAAAAATAGATGTATGCACCTATGATTTCCCAGTCCGTTTAGGACAGTCCCCTACAGCATACAGTTATTAATGATTTATGCGGTTGTGTTTTATGTAGTAATTCCATTGTTTCTTTCAGATCACCAAATTAAGCTTGGCATGTGAGAATAATCTGGGCATATTGGTGTTTGTATTTCAGTGAACTCCTGTAAAGGAGTTTAAATGGACAGCATATGCTCAAACAACTGCCCATTCCCAAAAGACATTATAGCCTGAGTTACAGTAAAATACTGCAGAGTGGCTTAAACAATGACCTAATCAGGGAATTGGGAAGAATGCCACTATGCTAAAATGAGCTTATATGGATGCTCAGAGAGCTTTGGCTTTTTGGCTGCCTGTTGTCAGCTGGAAGTGCCCATTAGATGCATTTATTGGCTGCACGCTACGTGGCTCTGCAATACTTCCTAAGGATGAAAAGTCCTCACCTACTTCCAGGACCCTCTCAGCCCATCTGCAGGACTAAAAAGACAGAGAACTATTTGGCTGTTCACATTTTTTTGTCTTGTCCTTTGCACTTCATTAACACCCTCCAGAGTAGGGAATTTGACACATACAGCTGATTCTTTAGCTTCAAAATATTTCAGCTACGTTATGACACTTACATTAGAAATATGGAAGCTCGTAGCTGCAGAGAATGGGAAAGCTACTAGTTTTCTACACCACACACCCAATTCCATAGCATTAAGGAGTCCAAAAGAACTTAATGGTATTCAGAATATATTTTGGGGTGAGGACAGGACCCTGGAAGATGTTAGTACAGAAGTATAAAGATATAATTGTGTTCTTATGCTTCTTACTTGGCTTGTACTTGTGTTTGTGACACAGTGATTATCTATTCATTACCTTCAGAGTGGTAAAACAGACTGACTTATCTAGTGATCACATAACAGGGATAGCACAGGACAACTAATTTGTTTTCAAAGGAAAACAAGCTACTAGCATATCAAGCAACTGTGCATACCAGAACAAAGTGCCTAGCTTTTATTATGATCTTAATTACAGCATAAAGTTATACTTCTTTTCCCCGATCTTGAATTTAAGACCTCATTCAGTCCCTCTGCAAGTTGTATAGAAATTCTTACACCCACAGAATCCAATATCATAATTCATACCGATTTCTATGTAAACAAGAGTTTGACTTTTCTGTTAATGAGGCATGCCCAAATGAGATGGCTAAACACTCTTTCACTGAACAGATGTGGCACAGGCAGACGCAGTTTAACTGAAACTGTCAACAAGCCTAGTTCAGTTAGGATAGACCTCTAGCAAATAGAGGGTTTTTTTCCTCTGTCCGTTACTTCCTTGATCTTTGCAGTTGGAGTTTGTGGAAGGTCTAGCTCCCAGATCCACTGAAGTCAAAGATCAATTCTTCTTGACCAAAGCATGGAAAAAACCTAAAGATTTTTCACTGAGGATCATGAATAAGCAATACCTGTCCTCATAGTTTGAAAAGGTTTCCAAGTAGTGCCAGTGATGGTTCAAGATGTACAAATGCTGAGGTAGGAATCAGGCTTTTCTCAAGCAACAGCTCAATGAGCGAGGTATTTTGTGTTTCTCCCTCCACCCATGATGGATAGCGTGAGGAAAAATCACCACAGCTTCTACAAGGATCATTTGCAAAAGGAAAAAGCAGAAGAATCATCCATTACAAATTATTTGTGTATCTTAAGGAGAAACACTGTTAACTGTAACAGCAGGCGAAAAAGGTGTTTGTTCTTGATCACAGCAACATTATTTTGGGAAGAATAAGACAAGTTCTTTTGTTTATAGTGACAGCACCAAGGTTCTGGGTTGTTGATACATCTGTTTCTCTAAATTTCAAGCAACCTACCTAGATCAGAAGTCCCTTGTCAAAGTTATCTTCACTCATTATCAGGGAGAAGCAGAGAAAATTAAATAAGTTAATGACTTTATGCCACTTTGCAGATTGTAAGTATTACACGTGGTTCAGTATTAATAAATCTTTTTAATTCAAAGGATTTTAACATTAAAATGTGCTTTCAGTGATCTGGCTTACTAAAGATTCTTGGTCTTATCTTAGGCGTTGTATAGGAGAAGAGAAGAGACATGTAACACGGCCACAAACCAAATACCTGGACCTGGTAAATCCAGAAGCAAACTTCATAGCTACTCCGTATTACTGTAAAGAAGTGAGCCAAACTCTGGGTAAAGATCCTTCCCACCACTTGTAAATTTATTGAAGTATGAATGCAGATACAAACATTCTAGTTGTTTTGTCCTACAGAAGAATAAATAAAATACGCTATATATAGTCTGTACCAAGTGACATGGCAAATCCCATGCAGATTAAGAGATGACTGTATCCCAACTTCTCATATTTTCCATCCACAATTTATACCAACTAACTTGACTCCTAAAATGTAATGGAAAACTCACAGGAGAATCCAGAGGGCTGGTCTGTGATGGTGTGATTTAAGAAGCAGAAAATAGGAAAAGAAAGGTGAAAAGCAATACACCAAAGCAAATGGCTGTTTCATTTAGCTGTACATAGAGCTTCTAGGCATCCCATTGTGATAGTGAAATTTAAAATTTGCATGCATGGATAGAATAGGTGAGGGAAGTTTTGGATAGGTTGTTAGGAAGACATGCTTCTGTCTCCCTTAAAGACATAAACTTATCTCTCTCAGAATAGTATTCTTATTCTGAGCTAGAATTTTTAGTGGAATCTAAATGGAACAGTATCCTGAAATGTTTCAGAGGCAGGGAATTAACTTGGATGAACCTGCTCAATCTATGGAAAAGGTGTATTCAGTGCCAGCTAGTGAAATTTCATTAATAAGAAATAACAGGAGCAATCAAAATCGATGGCGCTCAAAACCTTCCTTAAATGTCTACATTTAAATGAAAGCTGGGCTTAATTTACTTTGTTTTATACAATGTCATACAATCTACAGTAGTAAATCTGATG
The DNA here is from genome assembly GCA_035590275.1 of Ibycter americanus. Classification (NCBI taxonomy): domain Eukaryota; kingdom Metazoa; phylum Chordata; class Aves; order Falconiformes; family Falconidae; genus Ibycter; species Ibycter americanus. The sequence continues at coordinate 14,071,233 of JAVJGI010000036.1, forward strand.
CTGATTACTTTAAAACAAACAAAATCCCCACCTATCTTAAAAAAAATATATTAATACAATATTCTTATTCATAATCATAAATGGGGAATCAGCCATTTTACCAGCTCTTCCTGGTATTATTCTATTTGAACCATTATATAGAAATTATATAATGTTATAATTTCTATAAAATTTAATTTAATTTTTTTATAATAAAAAATTATACAAGATTCATCTGTTGTCACAGATGAACTCCTCTTTCCCAAGAAATGATATTTTTGACATGCTTTATGTGCAGCCTTTAAAAAACACCAATGGATTATCTCATTACTGCAAAATATTATCAGTTACATCCTCCCTCATAGCCTTTCTCCTTTTTAATTCTAAACATTTCACACTGGTAACTACGTAAAAAGGTGGAAGCATGCTGCCAATCTGGATTACACCAATGTTTTGTGCAAAAAAATCAGTAACTGATGCATTTCAACAACAAATGCAGCAGAAATTATATTTTATGCTATAATCTATTATAACATGTGAGTGTACTAAGGTGCTTCTATAAGGTAAAGTGCCTAGTGTTCCTTGCATCGCAGTCTAAGCACTATTTCTGGACTCCCAGTTTCTGTGAATTCCTTGAAATAAGATGCTGAAATGCAATAGCGTTGAGCATTACCAGCAGATCAGCCTACATGTTTATATTTTAGTTTACTAACAATCTCCAAGAAACTTGTAAACAGAAATTCAAGCAATTTGCTGGAACCTGTGGAACCTGAGGGTTGAAAAATCTTTCTCTCTCCCCCCATCCGCATATTCTACTGAAATTTCTGTTCTCCCTCTCTTTTATCATACATTCAGTCTTACAGAGTGAATTGCACATTTTTGTTACAATCATTTCCCTTTGGGGAAAAAAAAAAATCCTATCCTGGCTATTTTATAAAGTGTGATTTGTGAACAATTGCACTTGGCTGATTAATTTTCCAAGTACTTTTCAACATGTTACTAAAAAGATGGAATTTCAAAATGGTGAGAAAAAAGGGAACACACTCAAAATACTTTCTGTATGAAGCTGCCTCCTTTGTGCCTAGCCTATTTTCAACCTATCTGTTCTCTTATATTTTAATGTCTGCTGCATCACAATAGAAAGACGTGCTTACAAAAAAGCTGGAGCAGGTAAAGATACAAAGCTAGTCTGGGTTCTGGCATGTATCAGCAACTCTAATCCATTTCAGAGCAGAACAAAGCAGTTGAACTTTAAAACACAGTCAGCTGAAAGGTGGCAACCTCTTTAACCACTACAAATTGTACCACAAATAAGGACTCGATTACATCTTAGTTGATTCAGCAATTATTTCTTCTTACATCTGATTCTAACCACTCATTGCAAATGATAAGGCAAACAAAATTACTTCCTGACTCCATCACCTCAATCATTCCCACTATGTTCCAATTCTTTCTTCTTGGGAGCGTCATTCTGCTGAATGGGTCAATTAAATAATTGTAAAAGTTTATTTCAAAAGTTGTCATACCAGCTACCTTAGCAGCTGGAGGAACTTAGACACTTACAAAGCAAAATACGGATTTTCCTATTTGCACATGTTGAGTTATAAACACAGGCTTCATTTTTAAACTATTGGTATATATTGGTTCTATGTATTACATTTACTGCACGTTTCTTATGAAAGCCACTTCTGAACTATTTTTACAGTGTCTTACAGTCCCCTTCAACATCATCTTTTTCATTCAGACACTTCAAACATATTTTATTTATCCTAACCTCCAGCATTTTTCTTTTTACTCTCCACCTTTATATTTTTTATCAGGTGTTTTTACACTTACCTGACTTTATTCTTTAATCTTTATACTTCTCCTTTGGTGCAGATATTTCACACCTTATAGATGTCTCTTTCTGACTCTTTATTTTTTGTCTACATTGGAATTTTTTTTATTTTTTTATTTTTTTATTTTTTTTGGTATAGTGTATTCACTGCTAGGTGAAATACCTTCATTTGTCTTTCACCACTTTCCATTTCCTTTCTATGTCTTCTTTACATTGATTTTTCTCACCTTCTACTAATATAAGACCGGATGAAATTCAGCCATATTTTTATTCCATTTTGTCTCATTTCGGTCCCAATGGCAAACTTAATGTGGTTATGGTGAGTAATATTTTGAACTTACTTGATACATTCTCATCAGTGATGTCCTTTTCATTGTTAACAGTATATGGATAACACCACTTCTGATTGATTTCTGATTTCTAAATAAAAGAGACAATAAAGTACAATAAGTCTTCATTCTTATGTAGCAGTTTACTTGTGTTAAAGATCAACACAAAATTGTTGGTAGAATTAAACACAGAACAAGCTGTATTTATGTGCTTGATTTGCAAAGCCCTAACAGTAACTTGCAGGTACATAAGTGACTAAATAAAAAATCTGGAAGACTATTTTGGACAAAAGATTTTGGAAGTTTGTACAAGATTGCTGGCAACCTAGTTTGAAGTTGCTTTAAAATAAATCCCTCTGGATTAACCACTTTTACTAACCATGGGGAAAACATATTTTAAAAGTTCTGTTTCAACAGACCAGGGAAATCCTAATGTAACTTAAGTAATTTTGTTATTTGTGTTGAAAACCTTTGTCTCCATACATACACCCTACACAGTAAAACCAATTTCATTTCATGTTTCAAAAAAGAAGGACCTAGTCTGCATCATTCTGCTGCTCCTTACGTGCTCCTTTCTACAGTTGTTTGGGAGGCGTGGCAGGAGGCAGAGGGTCTAAGCTTTCCCCTTTCATGCTGTGAGGGCAATGTCTTTCTCCATGATTCTTGGAAACGAACAGAGAAACTGAAGCAGCTGGAGCTGCGTGAGTGCAGGTAGCTGGAACAAGAATCAAATAAACAATCTGCTGAAATAGATGTTCAACAGCAAACTAGGGCCAGGAAGAAGACTAAAAATGAACTATTAAAAGATCACGTGTAAGCGTGGGTGTAAACATTTGCTATTGTTCAGGATTTTTTAAAGAGGCTACTGCAGCTGTGCTAAAACCCATCCCTTATTCATCTGTTCTATTTTCCTGCTGAGAGTAAATAGAAAAAAAATATTTTGTGGTCAGCACTTTATGAAAAAAAACCCCAAACAAACAAAACCCCATCCACATGGGAGACACCAAACAAACAAAAATGGGGAGAAGATACCTTTTTCATCAGGATGATATAGAAGAACACATTTGGAGGACAGCATTTCTCAAAGAAGAAATCATTCTGCATTCCGATGGATGTTGAGGGTGACAACATGGTTAACAGACTGTAGGTTACAAATCTTTATTCATTTTGGCTAATGTTCCTCTTGTCTGAGCTCATTACTTCTGTTTTCTAGAATAGTGACGATATGGCAGCAGAGTATAAAGCCTTTCTGAGGATAATACTGATGACATGGAAGTAAGTGACATGGAACTGTATAGCAAAATCATATGAACTGGAGCTGGAAAAAAAAATAAAATAACCATGAAGCCTCCTAGAGGATGCACAGCATGTTCCAAGATTTTTTATTTACAATATTTCCAATTATTGTTAATTTTGAGCCATCATTGACGACTCAACAATTTCAGTGGAAACAGAGGCGTGATCCATAGGGAAATTCAGATACACTGTCAATAAGATCTCAGCAGTATTTTTCAATTCTGAACTTACTGATGCATTAAAAAGTTAAGCCATGTTGGAAGAGATTATTTACCTTCTACATTAAAGTATTGAAGTTATACATTTCATTTTATCAACATATTATCACCATTATGTTATCACCATGTTATTCAGTCACCCAGTTTGACTTGATCCTTGGGAAAATCTTGCTATTCTGTGAGGTTTTCTTTAGTCTAAATAATTTTCTGTTATCAGCAACGTTCACCAGTCCATCCACCAAATCAATAATAAATATACTGAAGAATGTCAGACCTAATGTCGTTACCTGGGGCAGCCACTACTAACTGCTTTCCACTCTCAGAAAATTATCTGCAGTTTCCAGGAAACTGTGTCTTCTAAAGCAGGTTGCCTGCCTGGTATGTCATATTGAGATAACTCAATGCAAGTCACATAATTATATCATGTAACTTTATACCATTTGACATGGTTGAGGCAACCTAACATAAAATATTACAGTATAAAGCATCAGCTGGAAAATTTAAACATTGGTTGGGATTTTTTTCCAAAAGGAATGGGAGAGGAAAAAAGCCCTCACAATTCTTATTTTTTTCAAACTCGGTCTTTGAAGACAGAAAAAAAAAGAAAATATAGCTTGTCTACAGTATTGATTTTTATATATGTAACTAACATACTGAATTGATGGTGTCTTCACTAGAACCTGAACCTAAAAGCTTCTGGGGAAATGGTCAGTTGTCATGATCAGAGTCCTGTACAGAGCTCAACAAACTGTCAGGACTACATTTTAAAAAAGAGTAGACGTATATTACTACGTTAGATTAAACTTGTATATGTACTGCTGTACCTATGTACAAGGCTGCTGCCTTGTGTTCTAACGTATGTGCAATTCCCCATGCAATTCCTAAGAAAAGTGTTAAAATAATTACAGTGCTAAAGAAACGGATGCTTTGATAGGTATATTTACTTGTTTTGCTGTAAAATTACTAATAATATTCTGATGCAATTAGTGCCATGTTGCTTTTCTCTTTACTGTAGTTTCCCATCTACTAACAAGAGGGTGAGAACTACAAGATAGATTGTATATATTATGGTCCACCTACAACTCTCCTTTCTTCAGTCTCTTCTGGTTTGCAAAAATACAAGATTATCTTTGTAATAAGTTTTCAGAAGATCAAAAAAAAAGGAGCTTGTTTAGTTTCAGTTATTTACAAAACAATGAATTCAGTATTCAGAGGAGAAACTAATTTAATGGAGGCAAGGAATATATTCACTGTGTGGAGAAAGGTGGTATAGAAGTGAAGCTGAGATTGATAGGAGACGAAACAATGAAATTAGACTACAAAGTGTAATTTATAATAATAACCACACTCAGCTGAAGGTGAACCATGAGCTGACATGGACATTCCCAGATGGGCAGATGGCAAATTTGATTGACTGGTACAGTTAGTTGTCAAGGCAGATTAATATGGATTATCACGACTGACAAAGAAACACTGAACACCAGCAGCAAGATGAGAAGCAAGACAAAGTGCATTTATCATACATACAGAAATATCACACCAAGTAAAGGATTCTAAGGAAACAGCGATTAGGAAAAGATGGAGAAGCTGAAAGCTGTGTCTAGAAACGGAGGATTTTCCCTGGCATGCTTAATGCAGCTTGGGTGAAGGGAAGACACCGACTTGTTTGGGTTTTGACCTCACATTGATTGTAGCAATACAAGCAGCTGTCTGGTTAGATTGAAAATAATGCCATTGCTTCTTTTATATCGTAGTCTTTGGACTAATAAATAACATGTTAAAGTATGATTAGACCTCTCCGATATTTTTCTTGAAAATAGATATAGTCGAACAACAGGTAACCAAAGGCCTCAGGAAGGGCTTCTGCATTGTAAACAGATCATGGCTCCTTCAATAGCTCTTCTTTGCTCCCTCTGCCCTTGCAGCCCACAAATTTTGAGGAAGATCATCACTGGCGTGGGCTGTCAGGCTAGTGGGGACCACAAAAGACTTTAGACTCCATGTACAATATATATATAAGCTCTGTACCCTTAGCCCAATACCCTTTGTATAACCAAAAAAACAGTGCTGTACTCACATTAACACCACATCTCATTCAAGAAGTTCTTACCTTCTTTGGAATCAGTTTCTGGAGTACAAACTTAACTGAAGGAATGCACAACCTTAATGCCACACGTTGATGGGCGGATGGTCAGAGCCCCACAGGCATCCTTCAGGGACACAACCATTTAGAGATTTCAGACTGGCACCTATGGAAGAGACACACAACATGCATTCTGCACGTATTTTGCCCAGTGAGTGACAAGTGGAGGTGGGTAGAAAAGGCACCATGACAGGATCAGATCCGCTTGCAGCCACAGCAAAGCAGCTTACTGGCATTGTGAAGATAGGAGGGAGTACAATCACGATGAACAAAGTTCCAGCAAAACAGAACGATCAGCTACTGGCATTCAGATGCATTCTGGCCTCTATTGAGCAAAGCGGGAATCTGTTAATTTTGATTTTTTTCCAGTTTCCAGGAGCAAAAAGTAAGTTGTAAAAACTGGAGCTTGGATGCAAGGACATGATATTGTGTTTGTCTCTGGGGAAGTCGTCAGTTCCCCTGGAGATGCATGAGTAAGTAGGTAGGGACTCTGAACTGGTACAGAAAGACTGTTGGGCACAGTCTTTGACAGTCTTTTTGCAGTCTTTGACATCCAAGAAATGTGCATCTGAACAGTGTATTCCAATGAAAAATGATTTTTGGATCTGGCAGCTTCTGGATGTACTGGGAGACAAGACACACTGTTTCTACAAATGGAAGTGGAGTCACTCTGAGTAACAGCTTGGAGATAATAGTCAATTAATTGTTCCAGCATTTACCTGATGCTTATGTCAGTTGCCATAATTACTACCTAATTGCTGCTGTTCCAGATACCAAGCATCTGAAATGGCAATGCAGCGAAGCTAGATGTTACTATAAACCAAACTATTGTTTTACGAGGCAACCAGACAGTTGTGGAAGCAGCTACAGTATTTTTTCCCAATGGTATAACCAGAAACTAAGATGGTCCCAGAAAGAGGCTGGGTACTAGCTGCAAAGGTGGAGTGTGATAAGATGTATCCTCTACAATGTGGGACTAATTAAAGAAAAAGTCATTATTGGGTCCACAGCTGGGACAGACTCTTGACAAATTCAGCAGGGACTGGAGCAGGTTCAAACATCACTCAAGCTTGGTGCATTCAATTAGAGTATAAGTTTGAGGTCAAGAATGGCTTAGCAGTGAGCAAAGTAACTTGCTGCAGAAATATAACTGTTCATCAGTGCATTCACCAAAAGCATTTTGGGAGAAACTGCAAGCTTATCTGCATGACTAGACATTATGACTGTCACATACATGATTCTATACTACGTTGTAGGGTTTTTTTTTCTAAATGTTAAAAATGTTTTGGAAAGGAGAGCAGGAGATCTTTCTAGTAAATATTTCAACAGCGCAGACATACAGTGGCAGGGCTGAAAGAGTAAAATTATTTAGCTTGCTTTCTCACAGTTTCATTAAAAAATGTTAAAGAAATGTAGACGTCTACTTCCTTGAATAATCCTGTAAATCTAAATTCAAATTACTTCTTTATTATGAAACAAATATATAGCAAAGAATTTTCCAAGGGAAAATAATGAAAAACCTGTCATCGTAATAAATATTGAAACAGAAGCTCTTTGACGGGGTTTATTTTCAGAAGATAGAATAGTTTTCATTAAATCACAAAACATTTTACACTGCATTCTCACTTAATAAATGTTAAATTAAATTAAATAGTTTGTGTTCATAGTTATAGTCTATATTTGAATTATTTTCCACACAAGCTGTTATGCTTTGCAAAAAGAAAGCAAACTTGAAATATCTTTAACAAACATGGGCTTAAATTTGTGTTCCCTTATTAATATAGAGAAGCATGGGAGCTGTAGTTAGAAAGAACCATTTAAAACAATGTTTCCTAGCTTTAAGAACTTATCCAGCCTTCCTTTTGTACACTTTTTTTTTTGTTAATAATCAAAATGTGTTGTACAGTCAATGTTCACTCCCTTGACAGGAGGCAACAAGCAAAGCAAGTTTCATAGCTGATACTTACCTCTTTCTCAGAGCATATGTTTTTCATTTACTTTTTGGAATGATCACTTTCATGTAAAGGATATTCCTCTCATAAAAGAACAACTATTAATGCCAAGTGCATGCAAGTTTATTGTGACAAGTTTTTCAAAACTATGTGATGGCTAGCAAACCTTCAAGGGTCTACAGTGATGTCTTGTCTGTACAATTTTTCTTTAGTTATGACAGAAGGAGTGTACAAATGTGTACTGCACTGTCTCATTTTTCAGAAAGTTTTTTTTTTTTCTTTTTTCTGAATACAGAAACCCCGTTTGTCATTAAAAATGTAAAGACCCTTGTGTTTTTGTCAGTTGAGAAAGAAAATGAAAGGAAATGCTTTTGTGGCAACCTGGTGTAGTAAGTCTTCCAGTTAAAGGAACTGCCAAAATACATGAGATTAAAGCAGATGCAGCTTGACACAGCTTGTCATTAAAAATATATGTGGACGATATGAGTACACGTCAAAATGTTAAAATGTTTCATACATGCAACTTATTTAAAAAGTCGCAGAACCCTTGCCAAGTATTTATTTTATCTTTCTTTCAATTGAAATTGAAAGTGTTTCCTATTGTCTTGAAAAAAAGAAAAGAAAAAGGAGAGAATAAGTATTCATGTTATAGAATAAATTTTCACAGAAACTTAAGAAGATTTGACTAATTGTGGTGTAATAAGGAAACACAAGCAGAAAGAAAAGGAGCTATGCAAATAAGCAATCAAGTCTTTGATATTGGAGGGTTAGAGATAAATCCTGTTTCCAAATTATGCTGAGCTGAATCAGGCAAAGATTGAACCTGAATTTTTCTCTTGCCCAGAAAATGCAGAATAACAAAAAGTAAATTTTACCCTGATGAAAAGTGGAAGGCCATGGAAGTCACCAAAAGTGTCAAGGAGTGACAAGACGATTACCTGGGATCCAAGTGTGCTCTGGGACATGCTACAAGCCTCTAAGGCACGGACAGGATTGTGGGAAACATCAACTAACATCAACAGAACTCACGAAGCTCAGTCTGCCACAGCTGTTACTGGATCTTCTCCTAAGAAGCCAGGATGATGGTGGAAAAAAAGAGTATCTATGAATATTGCACCAAGTCATTTCATGCTCTGCAACTTATTACTTCTAAGTATAAATTTTGATTTAAATAACATTAACTTTATTGTGTTACTGCGTATTTATAGCAATAAAGGTTCATAAACCAGTGTGTTTTCTGGATTTGTCAATTTTGCATCTTGTCCAAGCCCTAAAATCAGTAATATTCATTTTTCTTAGTAGACTTGTGGAAGTCTGGTTGACCAGAACACCTCATGGAAAGTTATTTTTGATGCTGTAACATACCGTACTCTTCTGAACACCGACTTATTTATTTTAAATAAAACCTCTCTCTGAGCGCATTCAGAATCAAATCCAATGACCTTAGTGACTACAATATTTATTACTGCCTTTCACTCCAAGGAACGGAGCAGAACTCATGAAGCAGTCCGTGAGAGAACTCAAGTCCCCATCTCATTTATGTATCATCTGCAGGAATGTTCCAGGTCCAGGATATCAGAAAATTAGTTACATCTGTGCAGAACCAAGAAAAGGACTGAGCTGCCTGCGAGTCAACACCTGCGTAACAGAAACTATGTTTGAATTTTCGTGACTGTAGACAGCACTTAGTTTATGAAACATTCACTGCTGACTATGATGTATACATAGTAAAGATTTCAATTTAGGGTTTGTATACAGAACAGAGTTCTCAAACGTGGCCCTTATGCTACGTACAACTACTTGAAATAATTAAAATCAATGGACAAATCCCAGAACTTTTTTACAATGACACAAACATCCTTTTTTAGTGAGAGAACTATTCAGTACAGAAAACACAACAAACGATTTTAATAGGCATACTTTGGATTTTCCTAATGGTATTCTATATTTGCTAATATAAGATAAACATGATTATCATATAGTGTAACTTTTGTTATCAAGCTTTAGGAAATTAGTGACTCATTTGTAATGTAAATAAGTATTATTAGTTTTAAATATGAAAGATTTACATAGCTAATGGAATGACTACGAAAACATTGTCTTAGGGCAGTTAAAAGCTACGTTAGATTTAGCAAAACTGTGAACATGAATATTTATCCTTGAACAACAGAAAGAATAACCAACTTCTCATTAATATAAAATGATAAGCAAATACTGAAGAACATTTATAACCAATAATCATTCTGAGATTAATTTGTGTAAAACTGTACTTTTCACTTTCTGTTTCCAGTACATTTTGAACTTAATGTATTAAGTTCAGTTCATTAATCAACATCACAAGTATCTGCAAATGGGACAGTTCACAGAAATGTATGGCAAACAATCTAAGAGTTTTCAAAAGAGAGCAAGTTATGTGAAGGAGCAGACGATGAAAACTAATTAATTAAAAAAAAAAAAAGTCCTAGTCACAAGCTTAAATCTCCAAGGACACAAGATGCTCTTTACTTGATCAAGGTGCAGAAGAGATGGTTAAGAAAAATATCTTCCCCAATTTTTTGAAGATTAAATAGCTGAACAACAGTATTATCCGCCTTTTCACTCTTTCTTTAGATTCCTCCAGTCTGTCTCCCGCTTTTTGGATTAAAGTCTACATTCCTCAGAGCTATGTACAGAGTCTCGAACATACAATATCAATCTGGTGAAGCAGAGCAACAAAAAAAGTAGCTGTTATGATCTGACAAGTCAATGTGTAAGGTGCACTCACACTTAATGAGTGTGCTCAGACCTACAGATACTAAAGGTATATTGTGTTCTGAATGCTAATAGGGCCAATTGACCTTCATAAAAAATCCATTGACTTTGGCAATAATTTCCTGGAAGATAACTTTAGAATTAATTATCAAAAGAGAATACTCTGAGTAATTAAGACTCTTAATGTAAGCATAGGCTTCTATGGTATGTTTATGTAAATAACAACATTTTTGACATCCTATCAAAGTATGATTTGATAGGGATGGACAAACTTCTTATTTTCATATTTATTTCACTAATTTATTCACAATATAACATGCCAAGTACTGTCCATTAAAATGTCTTATACTCCAATACCTTGGCTTATTAATTGCAAACTTGCAATAACTGGAATGCAGCATTCTTATACCTGAATTACATTTTTCCTAATTTTCTCCATTTCCACTATTTCTAAACTGAAATATTTTTCTATGTTCAAAGCTATTTTATATTACTCCTATTTTTTTACAAATAGTAACAGCTTCATGGCTGTTGAGCTAATATGGAAGGGATTCTTATAAAGAAAGCCCAAGAAAACCTCACAAATCTACTAGGAACCTTTTCTTTGCAATGATCGAGTCAGTGATATTCAGTTGCCAAACTTTAATTAATTAAATGAAAGTTAGGCATGCAGCAGCTTTGAAAATCTGAACCACTGTGATGCTTTTTCCCTTATCTTTTGAAATTTGAGATAAACACTATCCATTCTTCCTCCAAGGCAGACTGCAAGGCACAGTTTATTCACATCTCCAAAGTATCTTGAATTCATTAGATGGAGAGAGCTACAGAACTGCAATTTTAATGCATAGAACACTGTAACATGGAAAAGAGCAGTGCCAGCTTTGTCAAATCCTTCACACTATGAGAGGGGAGACAGAGCTCAGCTTGATTCCTTGCCAGTTCAGTTCCCCATCTCCCTAACTGAACAACCAGAAATAGTGCCAGGTGCCTCCAGCCATACATTTTGTAATATAAACACTGACTTAGAAGGAATACAACTGAAACCATTGCCTTACTGTGCTGATAATCTATCAACCATAATCAGATGGCAGTAAGAGCTTTTGGACCAGTAAGAAATGGGATTTTTTTGAGCTGCATCTTAAGCACTATCTGAAAGAAATAATATTTTCTTTTTTTTTCTTGCCAATCGCATGAACCATCAGGTCCTCTAGCATTTTAGAATTAGCAAGTACAGTGCAAAGTTACGAAAACACATTATTCCCCCAGTCTCACTTTGCATGGGCTAATTAGAATACTTTGACCCCAAAACTACATGGTTTTTGATCAGATAATGGACTTCAATTAACAGAAAATTGTTAGAAGTACTGCACAAAGTGAATTCATTAGCAAAATAATTTTCTTTAGGTGTTTTGAAGCCACAGAAATCAGTTAGATCATAGTTCCCCAAGGCCAACATGAGTTCATTTTAGACAGAGACTGTGGGTTTCTATGTACTCGTGCTACCATCCAGACAAGTTTTGCCTTCTAGTTTAATGGGAGCAGCGCTGGAAATCTTCAGAGATTACTAAGCTGCTATGTTGTGAACAGACTGACCAGCGTTGACACAGCAAGAAACAATCTGATATCAGGCTAAACCTTTGCAAGGCACTAAGATTCCTAAATGAGATAATTTCATGCCTAATTGCACAACTTCTGCTGAAAGGCAGTGCAAGTTGGTCAGCTAGCTAAAATCTCTTCCTCCAGTGGTCATAAGTAGTGGCAGATCTCTGCTTCTGCTGCAGGCTGATGCACAAGTGCAGCATGCTTCACTTTCCCCTTTGTACCTCCTCATCCGGTGTGTGACGGTGCCAGGCTTGGGGGTGGCATGTACACTGTCTCCATACGGTGTGCAAAGCTTGTAACTCACAAATAAGCTAAAAATTTCTGTTGGGGACGGACCCCACTAGCCCCATTGTAAGACCTGCCCCTTGTTAGGACAAGAGCTAACAGGCAGCTTTTCAGTATTAGCTCAGAAGCACAACGTATAGTTAGCTACGAGCTCTTCCGAAAGCCCTGATTTACTAGAGTCTTACCACCTTACTATGAACATGAACTTCATCTATTTCTGTGGATAAATAATCCTGGAATTTGAATACTATTTACCATTTTTCCAGTTACCATTTTGGGACTATATGTCACAAGCATAACCTGGAAGACTGGACACTCATTTCTACAGTGCTTAGAACACTAATATCTCTGCTGTTAATGCAATGGTGGCACCATCTGTCTGTAAATTCTAAAGTGAGGGGGGAGAGAAAAAAGGAAGAAAAACAAAAAGAGGACTCCACAGTGTCTCAGTGGTTCAAAATTGTGCTGGTGTAATAACTTCTGTCATGTATGGTGTCGTGTCATGGTGTAATGACTTCTGTCAGGTATCCATAAGGTTACACAATAAATTGAAGGTAATGATAAAACACAGTAACACACATCAAGTGTTCTTCCTGAATGAGCCAGAGACTGAAAATATTTACGCAAAATCAGCCTGTATCCTTCACATTCCTTATAAATATCAGAATTACTACAAGACCTTCCCTAAACTAAAACCATAGCAAACAGCTCCCATTATAAGCCCCCAAAATCTAAGCAATAGAGCTCAAACCTTTAATAGAAGAGAACCAGAAAGATAAAAGAAAATATAAAGAGTATAGATCTCTGCTGCACCTGTCTGACCTTAAGGCATCAGTCCTGCTCCTTCAGGGAAGAGTGTATAGCAGCACAAGAATAAGAAGTAAAAGCTGGCTGACTTTAAGCTCACCTTAAGAAGACTGTCTCTATCTATGACAAAGATCCTTTTTTGCATATTATATTATGTGAGACAATTCCAGTTGGATTTATCTGTGTATTTTTAATTCAGACATAAAATTTTGCTTCAGGCTGAAACTTGGCATACTAGATCTCAGCCCAACAGCAACTTTAAAAAAAAAATAAATCCAGAAGGTGAAGAAAGGCTGAAGTCAACCTTCATGACTGCAAAGCAGCAGTATATTTAAAGCAATACAGAATAGGTACAAATCCCAGTTTTTCCCATGAGAGCTACAGCATAACTCTTGGAAATAAGAACAGAAGTAGGACATCACATATGTGAAGACAATATACATAATTTCTTACATTCTGGATATAGTTTTCATAGTTATTACCAATATCTATTGTCACAAAGGGAACATTAAATGATGAATTGAAAGAAATGCTACAAAATTCTACATTAGATAAAGAACGGTTAGCTATATTCAGGGTGGATTAAAAATATTTTGTGCTATATGATTTATGAGAAGCTAAGGCAGAAGATAATCAGACATTCCAGTCAGGCATTTTTGGTTGATGGAACTTTGCACTGTTTAAAATGGTGGAATACTTATTTCAGCAGGGGTACAAATGCTTGGAAACTGAGCAGAATGCAGTCATAGACTATGAAAAAAGTTGTTTAAAAAGATGAAAAGCCTGCTGAAGGTTTGTGCCATAAGCACTGTTTTCTATTTCTTAGTTTCATTCTGAGAATATTATGAACTACTGTATTAAAATTTTAGACTCTCACTGAGATAGATTTACCAGGGTTGATCAATCAACCTTGCTGGACCATGCCTTTTAGAAAATGTGAGATATTCTAGCAAGGGATCTTTACGGGTGTATGCACATAAAAGAATGCCAGCATAAACTGACAAACACTGATATTTATTGAACAATCACTCTGCTGTAATGCTGACTAAAAATACCTAGAAAAAACTTGGGAAAACAAGAGGTTCTGCATAGAAGGGGAAAAAAAAAATGGAAAAACATAGGTGTGATTTGTTCAATATAAAATTTGTTCTGATTTCCACATATAAAATATGAGGGGAGTTTAGGCATACACAGCCCAAAGTAAAGCAGTCTGTCTTTGAGGGGGGCATAAATAGTCTATTCCATCTAGCTATAAGCTGGGTATATTGAACCACTCCTGCTGTGAATATTGTCTCCCACAGGCAGGCAAGTGAATCAGTTAAAGTTCACAAGGTGCATAGCTTCCAGTGCTTGCAGCTACATTGCAGCAAAATTGGGTTGGTACAGGGACTGTCAAGTAATCTGAATACTCATCTGTGGGTGAAAACAAACCGGGAATTGCTGAGGACAGTCCAACCCGATGGCTTTGGCCCAGTTGCAGACTCATACCACTGCCATCTTTCCATAGAAACCCCTCCTGAATTGTTCCCCCACCTTAGCCCTCCTGGTTATGTCATGTATGTCATCACTGATTATATATGAAGCTGAAGTAAAATTGTAAATTAATATACGCCTATATTTTACATGTATATAAGTAAAATATATACAGATGGATAAAAACAATATATAGGTATATACACACATGTTCTGTTCAGAAGATTGATACTTCATGTACTAATTAAATATATACTGCATGGTATTAATCTTAAGGTAATTACTTACTACAGTGGTAGATGTATTTGATCAACTCAGTATAAATAATCTCTATGATTGTAAAACATTTGTAAGGTTTATAATGCTCTTTCTGGAAGAATTCCAGAGTATTTTTTATATTGTAAACAAATGGCTGGAAAGCATACGCATACTGCATGTTTTGTAACATGTTTTGGATAAAGGAAAGGCAAAATGAAAATGTAATGCTGCATTATAGAGAAAACAGAAAATTAATTATATAGCTCTATCAGTACATTTCTGAACTGCACTTCAATATTCTCGTTTTTAATAAGGATGGAGAAGGAAAAATACTTCTTCAGGAAAAAGGAGAAAAGATAAATACAATAGATGATGAAAACCAGAGGAATATTTTAGAAATCCAGACAGCATTTTCATGGTAGATATTCTCCACTAATTTGTCTTCATGGTATATCATACTCAGAAACTTGATTAGACAAACCTAACCAATCTAAAGTTCATCCATCATTCAGCAAACTGAGAAATATTCACATCATTGTTTTGTACTTAAACTGGCTCTAGCTTCTCAAGCTCTGTATCGCTTAGGCTGAAATGGGTCCCAGGTCCGTGAAAGGACTAAGACCCCCATAACAAGATTCTGATGGTTGTGCGTCTGTGTGATTTACAGACCTTTCCTCATCACAGGACCATTTGCAAGACCATGAGCATGCAAGATTTCTGTAGCTAGCCTTCAGGGTGCCCCATGGCGCTGCAACTGCCCACACTCAAGCTTATTGCCAACTTGGTGGGGCCGAGAGTCCCAGTGCTCCTGAGCTGACTCGAGAAGCTGATCCCTTTCAAAACTAGTCCAGAAAAATTCGTGATTAATTTTACACTAATGCCTTGAACTGGCATGGTAGCGTAAGCATTCACGTTGTTTCAACGGAAAGAAAAGAAACTTAAGACCATCCAGAGGATGGGACCATGGCAATCCTGACTTAGATTTCTTAAACTTCCTTGGAACCCACCTCACATGCCAAATTCAAGCACATCTAACTCTATGCCTCATGCACACAGACAATATTGAATGCTGCTAAGACACAACGACCAGCCAGCGCTTATTAAAAAATGATAGGCAGAGAAGAAAGAGGAGGAAATTAAAGATGCACATTCACAAGGGGCAGGAAATAGATTAACAATTGTACATTTCTTGGTTTTTTAATCAGGTAAACAAATTTTCTCAGTACTCAGATAGTCTCAATACTCATGTAAATGTTTTTATTAACAATATCATAGTGTATTCTTTCGTTATTATGTTATTACAAACTTGCCTTAATCTTAATTAAAATTGAAGAAATTTTTTTTTCATAATTAGGCTGCTTGGAGAATATAACAGAATTTTTAGCTATTATTTATTTTATTAAGTTGGATGTTCAAGCTAATAAATTCGAAGTTAGTCTTGATCAATATCATGCAGGCAGCCTTGCATGAAGAAGTTGCATGTTTCGTTATAAAACTGTCCATTGCATTTCCACATACCAAAAAATATCCTTTAGAATTTTGTTTTTGTTCTAATTTTGTCTCTGCAAGATTTTTGTCTATTGTATTTTTGATAAATATAACAATGTTTAGTGAAACTCACGTTTTCTATAATATACTCAATTGTGTATCTTAAATGGGCTGAAACCAGCAGATTAAAAGTGTCTGTAGCATTAAATTGAAGAATAATATAACCTAATTTTTAAACTTTATTGTAGTCTGTCAGAAAAAAACCAGGTGATACATATTTTTAAAAAATATCATATCTATAATGTTTTAGAAAGCTCTGACCTTTGAAAAAAGCTACTTTATAAACAAAAAATTGACTTCCTTATATCATAAAGATATGCTGTAAAGTGAAGATTTGTTTTACTTCAGTGGCCCATAAGAAAAGGCATTCTAGTTAAATTTACTTAAAATATGCTCTAATTTTCCTAACAACAGTTATAGAATCACAGAATTATAGAATATCTCAAGTTGGAAGGGACCCGTAAGGATCATCATGTCCAAATCCCTGCTACTTGCAGGACTACCTAAAACTGAATCATCTGACTAAGAGCACCATCCAGACGCTCCTTGAACTCTGACAGGCTTGGTGCCATGGCCACTTCCCTGAGGGGCCTGTTCCAGTCCCCAGTCACCCTCTCAGTGAAGAACGTTTTCCTAACGTCCAGTCTGAACTTCCCCTGATGCAGCTTCATTCCATTTCCTTGTGTCCTATTGATGGCTGCTAGAGTGAGGGGATTGGCGCCTCCCCCTCCACTGACCTCCTTGATGTTGTAGACTTCCATGACAGCACCCCTCAGCCTTCTCCAGGCTGAACAAACCAAGTAGCCTCAGCCACTCCTCGTATGTCTTGCCCTCAAGGCCTTTCACCATCTCAGCTGCCCTCCTCTGGGCACAGCCTAATAGTTTGCTGTCCTCCTTATAGTGAGGCGCCCCAAACCGCACACAGTACTCAATGCGGGGCCGCACCAGTACAGTGTAGAGTGGGACAATCCCCTCCCTTGACCTGCTAGCGGGTCTTTTTGGCTGCCAGGACACACTGTTGACTCATGCTCAAATTGCCATCAACCCAAGCCCCCAGACTGCTTTCCTCACAGCTGCTCTCCAGCCTCTCATCCCCAGTTTGTATGTATAACCAGGATTACCCTGTCCCTGTTGGAGAATTCAGCATTTACTTTTGTTAAATTTCATATGGTTACTGATTGCCCAGCTCTCTAGTCTATCCAGATCATTTTGCAAAGCCTCTCTACCCTTGAGGGAGTCCACAGCTTCTCCTAGTTCAGTATTGTCAGCAAACTCACTTAACACACATTCGACTCCTGCATCCAGATCATTTTTGAAAACACTAGAGTGCTGGACCTAAAACTGAGTCCTGGGGAAGCCCACTGGTGCATGGCCACCAGACTGATGTAACCCGTTTACTGTAACCCTTTAAGCCCTACCTGCCAACCAATTGCTCACCCAGCATGTTATGGACTTGTCTAGCTGTGTGCTGGACAGTTTAGCCAGGATACTGAGAGAGATGGTATCAAAAGCTTTGCTAAAATCCAAAACCACCACATCCACTGGTTTCCCTTGGTCAACTATATGGGTGACATTGTCATAAAAGGAAATTAAGTTGGTTAAACAGGATTTTCTCCTCATGACCCTATGTTGGCTGCGAGAAAAGGCTGCATTGTCTCTCAAGTGTTTTTCAGTAACTCCCAGAACAAGGGGTAATGGTTTTAAACTAGAAGAGATTAAATTTAGATTAGATATTAGGAAGAAATCCTTTACGGTGAGGGTGGTGAGACACTGGAACAGGCTGCCCAGAGAAGCTGTGGGTGCCCCATCGCTAGCAGTGTCCAAGACCAGGCTGGATGGGGCTTGGAGCAGCCTGGGCTGGTGGAAGGTGTCCCTGCCCATGGCAGGGGGCTGGAACTAGATGATCTTTAAGGTCCCTTCCAGCCCAAACCATTCTATGATTCCATGATTCACCATAATTTTATCAGGCACTGAAGTGAGACTGACAGACCTGTAATTATCAGGGTCTTCTTTCTTACCCTTCCTGAAAATTGGAACATATGCCAGTTTCCAGATGACTGGGACTTCTCCGGACTCCCAAGATCATTGAAAAATAATGGAGAGAGGTCCCCCAATGACATCAGCCAGCTCTTTCAGTACCCTGGGAAGAATCCCATTGGGCCCCATAGATTTATGTGCATCCTGCTGGAGCAGCAAGTCTCAAACAAGTTCAGGGTCAGTAACTTTATCAAATGCACGCTCCAAAAACTAAGATACCGTAAAAGATTTAAGAAAAAACTTGCTCTGAATTTATGCTACTTAGAGACAAACGCACACAAAGCTGTTTCCATTCTCAGTATTACAATCATTAACTAAAGTTTGTCAAAAGTATGTGCAGATAGACTGAAAATACTGTTTGCATAGGAAAAGGCAAGTTTTACAAATGCTGCTAGCAGCTGATGGATGTGTTAGAGGTACTGACCTAAACCAATTGTCACTACATTGACAAAAACGACTGAGTAATCTGCATTAGTCTCTCTCCTAAGAACCTTAGCCACTCAAAAGGTGTTGGTCAGAACTTGCATCCAGTCACGTAAAAGAAAAATAAATAAAAAAAGACAGTATGTAGTTGTGCAGTCCACGTATTTTCTTTCACTAACAATTCATAAGATTTTGTTTTAAATCAGAACCATATATTTTACAACAGTCTCACTTAAAAAAGTATTCTTACCCAAAATAATTCCTGTAACAAATCTTAAAATTTTCATTCTGTATTTTCTTCTTGTGCTGCTTGATTTTCCTCAAGAGCTGATAAGAACACAGGTGTCTGAAAAGGAGAACAATCCAAGGTACACTGCTGTTTCCCACCAAATGATTGAGCAAATTTGCAGGGATGAAACCATTAACCCTGGGAAATAAGTATTTTAGAAATTACAACCGAAATTATTAATGCTAAATTCCTCTAAAATGCTTTACAAAATAGTGAGATAAAATCATAAAATCAACTCCAAAAATACTATATGTCTCAAAAAGTCACTTCGGTTCTGCAATACAACTTCAAAAGTTACTTTTACATGCATTGATATATATGGTTTAGGCATAGATCCATATGCACATTCCCACAGGTAAAGAACTGTGGTAATTAAAACAAAACCGGCAAATCTTTTTGGTTCACTGCGATCACACAGAATTAATTTGGGAATGTTTTGTTAAGAGACAAGTTTGCTTTGTTGTGCTCTGCATTATGAAGCACATTATGAAGTAAAACAAAAACTAATAAAATTTCATAAGTCTTGAACGCATAAAGTGTACTTTGTTTTTGCCTATAGCATCCTAAATTTACCACCTTGGAGGAAAAGACATGATCAATAATTACCTGTAAGAACTCCAAAAGAAGTTGTGTTTAGTGCAGGAGGAAGCTGAGGGGAAGATCAATGGGCAAACATCAATGTACCTGGAAGCAGAACTGATTTAAAGGGTCGAGAGGTGGACCAGCACTAGCCAGAGGGCTCTCTCCAGCTCCACCGGTAACTCAATATGTCACAAACTTGCAAACATGTTCCTTGTACGTGAGAGGAGTGGTAAATACAGGAGGTGAACCATCCTGCTTTCATCAAGGGGATAAACTATTATAAATTACTCAACACTGACTGCAGGGAAAAAACAGGTAGTTACTACCAAGCAGCTGATGTAGAGTGAGATCTCTCCCTAGCTCACCCACTGTAATTCATCTGTGTCCTCGCTGTAAGAAGTCACAGAACAGACTCATCACCTTGCACAGTTATATGCAAGTTTAATTCATTTCCCTTAATCTTATTACAGCTGATGAGAAAATAAGACTTTTTAACACGACTACAAGGTAAAAATGAAGGATCAACTTCCTCTGAAGACAGAATGTTGCCTTCTTCCTTGTTTCTAAGCCACAGACTTTTTTTAAAGGAAAATGAGTATGTTTGTTTTCATAATACATTACATACTAAACTAATACATAATACATCACCTAAAAAAACTACATTATATAATAAACCATCAAACAAAATTGGAACACATGCTATCCATCTTAACTGGATCTGACCTTCTTGCCATTGCTTCTTATAAAGTAGGAGCAATTCCATTGATCCTAACAGAAAGACATCAAGCTGGTCAAAAAAACAAAACAAAAAAACCTACCCAAAACAAAACAAAACAACCAACCAATAGATAGATAGATTCAGCAAAACCATGTGCGGTTTGGCTCCTAGTAGATAAATACTTCCCAGTCACAACAAATACCTTGAGACTGCACCATTTTAGATCCTCTGGAGTAGTTACAACTTAATGCACACAAGTCTTCTGAAATGGTAACAGAGCATTTCATCGCTAAACAGAAATTGGGAACAATTACTCTGTTGTTTTTCTAGCTGTATCAGCTGAATGTACAGCTCTGCTTGTAAATCTCATCCTGTCTGTATGTTTAAGCCATCCCAGCAAATTATCATTGTGTTAGTTTCTTCTTTGATGTCTTCCTAGTAGTAAAAGGAGTTAGCTCCCACCAGAAAGAACAAAATATTTCTCTTTATGTACACACACACACACAGAGAACAAAGGAGTAATAATAGCAAAAATGACAGGACTACATGAAATGTAAAAGCAATGAACCAGAAGTCACTAGGAGTGAGCACGAATGCTATTTAGCTTTAATGGAGATTGTATCCATTTACCCGGTTAGCTGAACATAAAACTCACAGCACAGAAACTGGTGAAAAATTGTACTAGTGAACTTAGTCAGCACATGCCGTTATTTGGTCGTCTTTATCTTGGTGCTACCAGTTCTTGATTTCCCACCAGTAGACAAGGAGAAAATACAAATCCATATTCTAATTTCTTCCATGTCAGTGATGATTAAGGAACATGTTACAAGTACAACAGGTTTATATGGACAAACGCTCAAAATCTGTCCCTGAAAAAGTAACTTATACAACTATATGTTACTTCTATCAAGAAATTCACTGCTGCATGTTCTTAAAAATATCCAGATGATGAAATTAATGACAATTAGCGCTTAAAAGTTACTGAAATCATAAATAAAAAGCAGCAAAACCAGGTGGAATCCTCCCGTATTCCACTCTGCATCAAAACAACACCCAACAAATTGTTACCTGGCAATTTCTGTGTTGCTTATATGCTCATTAATAACCAACCTCAAACATTTAAAATGATTGGTATTTATTAGTAAAGGTAAAGAGAAGTATCACTACACTTTGCATTAAAACTTCGGTTGCTTTTCTCTCCGGAAAATATGGTCCCTTTTCAGATCTAAAGTTGTTGTGTAAAATATGTACAAATTAAAGGAAATAGTCCTGGAATCATAAACATCAGAAGTGGAAGTGCCTTCTAGAGTTCATCTACCCTGAACAAAACCTGACTTAATTTCTTTTTATTTATTTATTTTGAGTGAAATGTATTCCTACCCTGCCTAGACAATACATCTCTGACTAGCACATCTCCTCTCATGCAAGCAAACTCACATGCTAAATGAAGGAGAAAATGACAAATGAAGGCTAACAAAGGTAACGTAACAGAAGTAAATGTACAAAATTAGGACTTTTTCATTGCTCTCTGTATACAAAACTTTACAGTCATCTATGCTGAATTTTATTGCGTAGTGGTTGGTCTCATCAAGGTCTTCTGTAATTTTTCAGAGCTGGTCTTGATTTTTAATATCTTGAACATCTTGACTAACTTATGAGGCAGAAACTTTCTTTACAGATTGATGTTGGTTCTTCCAAGGTGGATCAGGCTTACCCATGTGTCCACTACTTCTATCCTTTACTAGGAGTTATATTAATTTGCCTGGTATAAAAATCAGATTTAGAAGTTTAAAGTTCCCCAGGTCTGACATTGTAAAAAAATTGGCATCACGTTTGTCACCTTTCATTTCTCAGGTAATTAAGCAGATTTTACACAAGAAGTTACATGACAGTATTAGCTACTATCATATCCACTCAACTAATCACACATGTTCACAAACGGCCATTTTATCACAATCTGTCTTTGCTGCCTCTTCTGTTGGAAACTGAAACATGCATATATTTACTCCGATAGTGCCGGCTGAGCTATAAAGAGTGCTGAGCACAGAAAACGAAGTTCAGTTCAGACTTCCATAGATGAGAAGGCTCAAAGGCACAACCCAGTGTGCTAGGGGCTGGGGCATCAAGTGTGAGAACAAGCATACATGGAATTGTTTTATTCAAGCCTAAAACATAAAGCTATAAAGACCTTAACAACGTACCTACATATTTCTATTTTCCTTGTAATTCCATCAGTAGTACTGCAAACTGGGGGTGGGGTGGGGGGGTGGGAAACCTCCCCACCAAACTATTGCTTGCTGCAGTGTCGACTGAGGTTAAAAAAAGAACTAAAATATATCAAAGTAGCTTTCAAAAAAAACCCCTATAAAACAGCTTTCAGTAGGCCCTGTTTCTTGTGACAGTCAAAGAACACCTTTCAGTGGATAAAAACCCCTCCACCAATCAATCAGAGTCTACAGGGTCAGATGAAAGAATTTTGAACCCAGTAATGAGTGATTTCTTGTTTAGTGTGTCAGCTAAAGGTTCTGAGTTTCATTAGCTATCCCCTCCGCTCCCCAAACCCTAAAATACAATCTCCTCTTAGTTTCTTCTTACCCATTTAGAACTATAATTAACCTGACTGTATCCATGATATTTCAGATGATCAGCCGTTAAGAGTATTTCTAGTCATCATTACTGTTTATCAATACTTTCTCTTGTAGAGAAAAATAAAAACTGCCTCTTGGGAAAAAAAAAAAAAAAGTGTTTTCTGTCCAATCTCCTTCATTTTAAACAATATCAACACACATCATCTACAATTACTCACAACATAACAAGTACTTTTCAACATAAAAGCCCATTTTGTAGTTCAAGGTTTTAGTGGTTTTACAATAATGAATACAATCTAGAAATTTTATAATCATGAAAATCAGCCTTCAGAGAAGAATTTGATGACAATATCAAAGTTCCACATAAATCTCAGTAGCTGCTTAGATTCAAAGCACTCCAACTAAAAAGAGAAAGTAATTGTTTTAGAGGAGCATTACAAAGAAGATAAATGAAAGGTTGTTTCCATGTTTTTCCCAGTCTGTAAAGACTTATCGTGGGATAAGTAACCTAGTAGGCAGAGTAAAGAAGAAAAAAATCTTCCATCTCATTTTGCATAAATGAATTGAACGGCAGAGGAAAAGTTATTATGATATGTAAAGTATGTGCCTGTAGGAGCTAATTCTACTCAAATTATTGGTACATGCTTAAAGGCAAATGCAACAGCTCATTTCAGCAGGAAGCAGAAATATCTAGTACTGGAAGTATGTACGCTCTACTCAAGAGACCAATCTTCTTACGGAAGGAATTATTTAAATTAAGGGAAAATGTTCGTAAGACAGTCCTTCTAAAAGCTACATTTATCATAGATTCTCCATTGAAATCCCACAGCAACATATCCCACAAGGTGGAGGGACCAAAAGTAGACAACTTACAGCTAATGGAGCTCTAGCAAAGTCATATCTACAAGTTTTTCTGAATAATTGAAGAGATAAAATTGAATAAAAAGTAGTTTGAAAGGACTCTTTAATGTCTGATAAATTTTATCTGTTTTAAACGATTTATATTGCTTCACAAGTCTGTTACTTTTGAAAGCAACGGGCTTTTTCTACTATAATGCCAGCAGTTACACAGAGTAAAGTTACAAATATACCTATATATGCATACAGACAACATGTCGCTGCACACATGTTGAAAGGAAGTCTCTCTGATCCAGGAGGAAGAGGAAAATGAGATGGCATAAAATGTCTTCAAGTGAGAAATGATGGAGAAGAGTTTATGGAGGAGGTTAATAAAATGGGAAAAAAGCTTCATCGCACAAGAATGGTACAGTGAAGGCGAGTCCGACACCTTTATGTAATGCTACAGCCAAAGATAAGGTTTAAGGACATCACCAAGATTACTCTCGGGATCCTCTTAGACAAAAGGTTCCACGTACACACTACTGGATCAACACACAGTGGAATCTAGGCACTGTTCCACTGTCTGGAGAAAGACCATGAAAGGGAAAAAACCCTAGATGTTTACTTCAGGAGTGCCGCTGAATAATTTTCATTGAGAAGGCTGGAAAAAGAGAACCATCCCTGTTTTTAGTAAAATAAAAATAAAAATGTTCAGACTAAGTCTTCAGAAAAGGATCTCAGAGGCTGCTTATATCAACAATGAATTTTCAAATCGCCATATGGGAAGAAGATCCTCTGTATTCCTACATTAGATGAAAAAAAAAGGGAAGATAGATGGCACTTTCATAGTTCAATTAATATTACAAACAATGGAAAGAATGCTGAGAGCATCTTTCAGATTTACATGAATCTTACTACACTCATTCATAAATAATAGTTTTCCTCCTGATATTGTCTAATGTACTCTTTATAAAACTGAGAAAAACTGTTTATAAGCAACAGAAAAATAAACAGGATTTGAAATATCTGACATTAAAAAGAAAAAAATATTAGAAAAATGACAAGATTAATGGGTTATACTAGATGATAACTTTGAGAGAATAATCCTTTACTGTCAGGATAAAGTCAAAATAATCTAATAAATCCTTTTCCAGCTATGATAATATTTGTACAAAAGTATTTATTTAAAAAAAAATATTTTTCACAGTGTTTTCAATATGGCAGAAAAGAAGTCAGCCTCTAGGAGCTCAACAAGAAGATTAATATAACTAGCCAGAGAAACAGTAGGACCACTGATTAATTCTTCTGATCTGACAGATTTTATAAAGCTAAGGATGGTTATCTACCTTACAGAATTTGGCTGGATACCAAATGAATTGTCCATAATAAAAAAAAAAAAAAGACACTTATAAAAGATAGTTATAAAGCCTGTACTCTGTAGAAAATTAAGGTAAATAATTCACAACTGCATTTCATATATATTTTTTCTTATAACACACATGCTTACATGCAGATAATTAGTACAGAGTGTTTTAACAGCACTGTACTCTAAAGTGATAGTTTTTGGAATGACTGCTTTAAATATTTTGAAATTAACTCAGCACATTTTTTATCAAATTTAAAAAAGCTTGTAGTCAGAAAAGGCAAAGAAAGTAACTACAGAAGAACTGCACATTTGATGAGGAAAAGAAAAATGATGAACAAAATATTTCTAGGAAAAGTCACTAACTTCATATGAAGTATTATTCAAGTTTTGTTTTCCAGCTGCAAAGTTAACAAAATTATATCCAAGAATGTTATGGCAGTGCAAATTTAATTATTAAAAAAAAAAGTATTTGTAATCATTCTTTGCAATATTTTTTAAAACCTTATGGTCCCATTCCAGCACAATCTCTGAGAAAATGTATATAATACAGCTAATATCACAATGCCTTAAAAATATTAGCTTGCTGGACAAATATGTACTTTTGGATAAACAGCACCTGACCTTACAACAGCCATTCTTCTAAATGTTACAGCACTACTAATAGTTTCAATTAAATAAAAATTAAAGCTGAGAAAATATCACAAAAGGGTAATCTAATATTTGATCATTAATGTTCTTATGTAAAGTGATATTTACAACAGCATTTTGAGAACCAGGCAATTTCTCTGGGAAAAAAAATATGCAGCTTTAATAACTTTTAGTACAATGCACTTTTATGTTCTGCACATTCTCCTCAGAAGCACTGGCTGGCAAGCTTCATCTAAGACCAGTTCCTCGAGCACGAAGATGAAGCTTTCTTACAGAACAACTGTTCACCTTTCGATCAAACTGAGGGTTTCCATTCCTGGCTTCTCAGACTGGACAGAATCTAACATATGAGATGATCCTAACTTATGAAATGATCTTGGCATTAATGAAACAAGTGATTTCAAGATTTTTAAGGGAGCTATTATTTGTTTCTGCTCATAAAAAAGGTTGCCCAGCATTGTTACCATTTCCCAAATACCAAGACGAGCAATACTCAACCACAGAAAACCTTCAGAGCTAGAAATTGCACTCATACTTACGCTTGTTGCAATTAAGGATAACCTCCACAGATTAATTGGTTGTTTCCCAACTACATCCATTCAAGAGAGCTATATTAAAAAGGGGAAAAATTAGATGGAAAAGGTGGTAAAGCCCGCTACCATATTCACAGAGCTAATGTTTTTTGTCCATCTCTCCACTCCTGTGTGGACCAAGGAGAGGACTACAGCGACAGAGGTGTGCTCTGAGACACAGCTATCTTGAGGACTGGAAGAGCAAAGTGCAAGGAGAGACACCTAAACAACTATAGTTAATTTCTAAAGAATCACAGTATTGATAGGAACTCTAGACCCGCTTTCCTCAAATGTATCCCAATTTGTTTGAAAAAGATTTGGGTTACATCTGCCCCCCCCCAAAAAAGCCTTCTGAAACTTAACTGTATTACAGCACAGTGTTATTTTTACTATGTGTTCTTGAGAATTTTCTTTTGATTGTAGACATAGTCCAATTTCTTAAATGAAAATATTTTTACTTTAAAGTTTCCTAGAAAATGTAAGTTTAACACTATTACAATTTTTTTTAAAATGTTGAAATAAGCCATTGTCCCCCACAAAAATTTCAGAGGAGGAAACCCTCATCTCTTTACATTTCAAAGATAATGATACACCAACATCTATTTAGTGCTTGTAAGTAACAGAGTTTCTGTTGTTCATCATAAACTCAGCAGAGTTCCTCCCTAGAAAGGTCTGCCTTCCTATATTACATTAATTGGTGGGCAGCCAGATGTTCTGTTCTACTAGAACACAGTGCATGCTGGCAACGTGGATGTTTGCTTCAGAAATCAACATTAAAATGAGAAAGAAAGAATCTAATTAGACAGCAAGATATTAATTACTATCATCCAGCTGAGAAAGCAGAGGTTTCCTTACTGCCAATATATTGATGTTACACCAGAGTCTTTGTGGAGCTTTCATTAACTAAATAATGTTATCATTTAATATTGTCCTTTTGTAAATAGTAATAGAACTTAGACAAAATCAGAATGGTTACGTATACTTATATTTTCTTGGGTTTCATACAGCATCATCATTTATCTGAAGTAAGAGCACATACTGTGTTACTAAAGTGTTACTGAAGATTTCCTCTAGGAAATTCTCTGAAATTTCTGAAATTAATTTTTATACCACACGATGGAGCAAATTTTCAGGAGTTGGCCAGTTGCCATTTAAGCGTTAATTAAAAAGTTCAGGATTTCTCCGAGGCTTTCAAAAATCCATTACAGTGGGATATAAGAAGGTATTTCTGAAAACACTGCCCAAATTTCAGGCAGAATTCTGAAACTGAAATTTTCTTAAAATCCAGCCCTTCTCCATTTGCCATCAAGGGAAGAGGTATTCATGGGGCCTGGGCTTAAAAATCTGTAGTTTATATTCCAACAGAAATGAAGATGTGCCATCTCCTTTAATACAAAGGAGAGAGAAAACTGAAAATATTTTTTGCTTCCTGCACTAGTAGGCATTGTGACTCAAGGTATCATTTTCCCTTTTGCAGAAATGACGACTGGAAACCTACCCTTTCTAGAATGCAGTAGAAAAAGGAACTCAGGAAGCTAATAAGATATTATAAAGAGGTACTGTCTTCCAGTTAGCACAGTGCAGCAGAAAATAATCTCAGCTACAGCTTTAGTATCATCAATGAATTATCTTGATTTACCAAGAACTCTTTTTTGTGTTCTTAATGCAGTGTTGTTCCAATACAGTGTCACACGTGCAGCTTTTCCTTACTTACTTTTTTTTCCTTTTAAAAAATCCTACTGCAGTAGATTTACTTAAACTCATCCTTTTTTCCTGCATGGACAAAGCGAATGCATGGAGAAACTAAGAGGGTTTTACAGACAGAAAGAGCACTTCCTATCCATCACTCTTGCATCATGGCAGCTACAACACTCAGATAAACAAAGAGGAGGATGCTTAGCCAAGAATAGATGGCAAACGTCCTCTCCTGTGACCATGGAATTGCATATATTAAGGATTCTTTTGCTTTATGTAGTTTATAAAATCTTCAGCTGTTAGTTTTTGAAACTTCATAGAGCTTCATCCCTTTCAATTCAATAGTGAGTCCTGCATACAGTCTGTCTTGATCATTTAAATATGCATATTTTTTCTGATGTAGTTAATTACTTCCTATGTTTTACACTGTCAGACAATCTTTCTTCAGTCAGAACTAGTAGCAAATACTGTCCTTAGTATTTTCAAAGGCAAGAGTGAAATTTGCATTCCAGCTTCAGATGAAGAATGAAGCAGCTTGTGGGAGTGCCAGGTCACTTAGAACCAATTATAATTTCACTGACTTACCTTGGCATTAGAATGACGAGGAACATGCTAGATGAAGTTTTGCATCTATGCATATTTGTGATTTACAGGAAGCTGTTTCAACGATTGCAAAGCTCATTCCTTCTAGTAACTGAAAGAAAAGTGTTCACTCTAGGTTAAAAACTGTTTTCTAACTGTCAAACAGTGTCAGAACCACCAATCCTTACAAGAGCAGCTGTTCTGCTACTTCATGACTCCTTTCCCTTTTTTTTTTTTTTTTTTAATAGTCTTCCCAACCACTTTGCAATCCTGAGCTGTATTTTAGACTGAAAACTGCAGTTCCATTAGAAAGTTTTTCCAGAATCCTGCACCTAAATCTATCTTTAGAAAAACTTGGAATACAAATCTATTCCTTACATATAGAAAACCCATCTATTCCTTGGCACAATCACACTCCTGGAGCTCTATAAAATATTAAGAACTGAGACAGCTTTCAGTGTGCCTGTCATTGCCACCTGAGCTTCATAGACCACTCCTGGAAAACTACTGCAGTGAGATATACTTACTGGCCATATCTTATATTAATTATTTGAATATATAAAAAGCCAAAATGTACACAGAATCACTAAGACACTAACGTGCAGTCATTCATTCATACCACATAATCCTGAGCCTGCTTTGATCCCATTAATTTCCTGTATTCTTTACTCATTGACTTCCATATTCTTGTCTGTAAAACTTATCATAGCGTTTAGAGCGTGGCTTTGTTTTAACTATTAAGCTGTGGAATTCCTAACATAGCTTTGTCACGTAGAATAATTCTTCTAACCTCACGTCACCCACAATTCTCACTGTTGATAAGAAATGAATTCTCTTGAGAAAAGTAGGCAGTGTTTGATCCTTTGACAGTCAATGTTGCAATACTAACACAGTCAGAGGGAACTTAAGTTGCTTTTAACAGGCTATAGATATTAAAGATGGTTGTAATAGCAAAACTTGATTGTAAATATGTTAAAGCTAACTTTGAGAACTTGTTAGTTCTTTTTGATTTTTCTTCTCATCCCTTCTTATTAGCTGTATCTCTCTCCTTTTCCCCAGCTTTCTATTCAAATTTTCTAGTATTTCCATCACTGTCTCCTCCTCCAGTTTACTGGTTTAATTCTGTCTTCTTTCACACTTTTTAATTTTTCTTTATTTCCCCTGATGGTCTTATTTGGTCAGCTTTGTTTGAGAAATTAAGACCACACTGCAGTTCTGTTGCTTTACATAATATACCTGTAATTTACTGTCATAACATGCATTTCCTGTAACAAAGCAGCATTCTCAGAAAGTTTTCTCATGTGGTAGTTTAATATGAAATAATTTTCTGAGATTAATTTTATGCATCATTCAGATGAGCTAAATACCAAGCAAGACAGCCTTTAGCTTAATTATTCTGAATCATTCCATAACTTTTATGTAGCATAATAAATGTGGACTTTATTTGCTTCTGGGGAAATAGTTAAATTTTGCATGCATTCATAACTAACCAAAAGTACAAAGTAATTAAAGCTTTTCACTGCTTTCTGATAAGCATTACCATGACATAGCAATTAAGCCCTCAAAAAATCACAAAGAGGATGCATGAAATTATAGTTGTTTAAAATCAGTATTAAAATATGGAATCTGTTTAACTTTTTGTAGTATATACATATGTGTGTCCCAGGTGATGCTTGGAAATAAATGTGTCAAAGTTCTAACAAAATGAACTGCTAGAGTTTGGCTCTAGAAAATGACTTTCAAAAGTTCAAATACAATTTTCACCATTGGCAGGGGGAGAGATTACAGAATCTCTCATCTTGATGGATTCCCAAAACTGCTGCCCATTCTAAACACCCAATTTATTGTCTTTACACACAGAAAGGCTGCAGGTGCTGCCCTGAGTATGCGTAAAGATTGTCTGAAAGAGCCTGGAAGCTCAGGCTGTATGGAAGGATCACGAGGCATTTCACATTGCAGTTACTTTGGTGGCGGCTCCAGGAATGATACAGACATAGTCACTGGGAGCAAGGCTGGATTTCACGACAAGTGAAGCACGACCAGGTTGTAAGAGGCAAGCCTAATATCTAGAATTCTTTAATTTTTCCTAGCTATACTGTATAGCTAAAAACCTTTTTCCCCCCCATTATCTGGGTTTATTCTTACCAAAAAAAAAAAAAAAAAAAAGTTACGAAACATGTAGAAAACATTTGAAAATCATGCCTAAAATGCTAAACTTTTAGTCAGCAAAGATGAAAGAAGTCTTGATAAAAACCAGACTTGACAGCACGCTTATTTCCTCATATCCTTTCTCCTAGTACCTGAACACAGTAGCCATGTATGTCACTAATTTCAACAAACCAGGGACTATTCTCAGCCATTAGGAGAAAAGGCAGCTCATTGCAGTGTCAGCCCTAGCTTATCTTTCACGCTTTTATCGGCAGCCCCCTGGCTGCTGCACCAAACGCACCTCACAAATAGCTTGGCATGACTCTTATAGCAACAATACAGTAATACAACATTCCTGATTCTATGCCATTATTTACATATAAAATGTCAATAAGAAACAATCCAAAATGTAAGAGAAATTCTTAATGTCTCTACTTCTCATGATTATTAAATTCCTCTGAATTAAATGACACTTCTATGCTTTTGTACCACTATACTAACATTAGAAGCCAGACATAAATTAGATGTAAAATGAGGTTTTTGGGGGACAGTGAAACACACCCATAATGATATCATAAATATGTCATTTCTTTATACCAGTTGTGTTACATTTGTAATAAAGACCATGCCGCCATGTAAGGTTGCAAAAAGCGGTGGTTCAGAGAAGCGTGCTTTGTTTGCCATCACTCATGTAGAGTTAAAGTGAAACGTTCCCAGCTCCCTTTCAAGATTGTGCAGACATCTTAAGTCCTTCCCTCACCCCCTTTCTGAAAATGCCTTCTTCTTCCATACTCTTATCACTCCTCCTTTTAACACTGAAAAATTAAAATACAAAAACCCAAACACACACAACCCTCACCAGCCTGGACTGAGGTTTCACATACTAAGTAGCAGTTAGCGTGTGCAGCCCTAGAAAGAAAAAGCAGATTGAATGCATTTCTTTCATGGATGTAAGGCTAACAGAACTTTAGCATTTACAGAATGTTTCCAAGTCACTAATGTCAAAGGATTACTGGAATGGAAAATATCACCTTTCTACTCTCAGTATTGCCTTGCTGAATAAGAGATGTATATCTCTTATATAAGATGGTTCTCCAATCTTATTTCAACATTAAAAAAAAAAAAAAAAAAAGGGAAGGAGACATTGCAACAAGTACTACTAAATAAAAGTGTTATCCAGGCAACAATATACACATGGATACAAGGGGTTTGGTGTCTAAAAACTGCCAACTGATGTGTCAGAAATGTCTATAATTACCTATGTTTTCAGGAAGTTGTGCCTTCTGAAAATTATATATTACATATCTTCCTCATTTCATCATCAATGGGAACATCTGTGAAACAAAATGTCATTCTATGCATGCCTCAGATATCACTTCAGTTTCATATAACTGCAAAAATTATATGTATTATATGGCTTAATAAAAGGGTGCAATATAACTCTGTTTTTAAGTGTACAGAACTATGCAAGTCTGATACACCTTTTGGCCAACCAAAACAGAAAACATTGGAAAGGTCATCCATTTCAACTCTTCCCCACACAATTAATGACAAAAAAAGCAGAGCAGTAAACAAGGAAGAAAAGTAAAATTTTCAGCAATCCGTTTATAGAATATTGAAAAGGTCACAGCAATACAGTATATTCCCCTAATTCTTTGAATATATGAGGCTTTAAAATTCCAACATCTCACTGAAGGTTGGTAATGAGAACATAACAGAAATGTGAACCTATTATTTTGACAGTAATTGTAATGAGAATGTAAAAAGTTATAAACTTAATGTACTCAAGGGAATCTGTCACTTTATATTTATATAGTGCTATATATATGTATATAATAATATATATACACAGACATATAGATGAATAGATGCTATAGATTTTATATACAAAATGTAGGGTTACAAAAATGCTTTACTTTCAATTCTAACTTGTAAGATAACAAGTAGTCTTACAAAGACACTGAATTGTTTCTTTCCTTCTATTCTCTGCTGCCAAGAGCAAGAATTTAGGCACTGTGAGCTTGGACAAAATGAGCTTTCCTGTGCTTTCATATTGATAAGTTATTTAGATGATGCTCAATTCTGCAGCAAATCTGAAAATTAGACAAGTTTCATAAAGAAGTTCACAGAATATTAATTAACACAGCACTGACAGTTACACATAGAAGCAATATACTGATTGCTTACCTTCACCTGGGGCTAGAGGAAGACTAGTTTTTTATTTTAATACAAACAATTAACATTACAATCAGTATCAATAGCAGAGTTAAATGCAAAAAGGAGACATGCTCACTTAGATTCAGTAGCTGGTTTCTAATTTTAGTAAGGCAGATATTACAGAAATGTTTTTGTTGTGGTTAGCTAATTAAGATACTTATTCAAAAATTCTTAAAATTTCTGTCTTTATTAAACTGATTGGAAAAATGATATAGCTAACAGGAGAGAGTTTAGATAATTTAAGTAATGTGATCTTCTTTTATACTTTTCATGATCACATTGCTTTCATTTTCTAACAGGGTAACCCCCAAGCTACAATCCTGTGAAACTTGGCTTCAAGTCCAAATTGAAAGCATAATTGAATAGCCTCACACAGATCACAAGATTCCTTGTTTTGACTGGAGCCAAGTCAAACCAAGCATTCTATCAGTTATGTTGTTTTCTATAAATACGATTGATTAAAAAAAAAATAAAAAATCTTTACTTACCTTAAGTGAATGCAAACAAGCCTGCGTACATTTTTCCTTAGTGTTCCCTGCTGTCTTTTCCTAAGTTTGCACAAGTGAATGGGTTTTAAAGAGTTTAGGTGACAAATTTCACCACACCTGCAGAATACACATGATTAGATCACAGTATCCTCTTAATTTATTTTCTCTTAATCTGCCTTATTTTTGCAGCAAATTTGCGGTACTTAAGCCAGTGTTATTATAGTCCTTTTTATTTTATATCTGAAGTCACAAATATTAGTTAGTTACTTAGTAAGCATTTTTAATATTATATTTTCTCTATATATCAATAAGAATCTTGTTTCTGCTGAGGATAATTTTCCCCTCTGCTTGCTACAACTTAAAATTCATATTCCACTTACATTCTCAGTTTTTACCTGAGATCACTGTTCCTGCAAACATTCTTGGCTTGTGTCCTTGCTTGCTCAAAAGTCTACGTAAGTCCCACAAAAATGAATTTTTAAACAAGCCAAAGAAACTCCTTGGACAAGTCTATATAGACATGTAAAAAACCCCATAAATAAATTGTGCAGTATTTATTCTGCAATATTGGTAATCATTCTAAGATTATTCATGTGTTAAATGTGTTGATTCACCACATAAAAATTGCCAGAGATTTTAATTTATTGAGATAAGGAGCCATGGTCTTTGAAACAAGAATAAAAGGATGGTGGATGTTTTTGTCTCTATAGCAATGTTTCTGTGACAAATTTCTTCCACAGTCATAAAGTAGTGCATTAATGGACACATGCAAGGAAGCTTTTCCAATTTCTGTCTGCATTATATATGTCTTCAGTGTCATTAGTTCTTCACTTAGACGAATATTAAAATTTAAAACAAAAGACTTCCTCCTTGTTTTAACCTTGAAGTTATACATTAGCATTGCGCTGACAGATCAGCCTTTGAGAAACCAGTTGAGATGAACTTTTGGGTTAAATGTGTAAGAGACAACTGCAAAAGAAAAGGTGCTGCAATACTATTCTATCCTTGATTTATTCTGTGGACTAAGGAATACTTCCTCCAAGTGTAAATTAATCCAAAGAAAATAGAAGGGTGTCAGAACAACAGGCTCCCTCCTGTCATAGCATACAGTATCACTAGGCAAAGTGGTTTTTACATCCAAACTACTTCAAATTTCTATTTATATCTAAGTCTAGACAATAAGAATCCATACTGAAAGAATTGAGGGGTATAAGCAGCACAGTAAATGATCCCAAATCAAATTTAATAATACCACCTTTTTTTTTTTTCCTCCCCAATAGGGACTTCTTAAGTGCAAAGATACGATAAGGGATTTCAGATGTAAATACTCCTTAACATCTTAAATAGCGGGGTAAGCAATTCATTTCAATGTAGCCACATAACTAAGTTAGAAAGGTAAAATAGAAAGATTTCTATTTTGGGCTGCATTCTAGCAGAAGAATACAGCCCACATTTGCTTTAAAAAGCTAACATTATGTAAATCAACTATATTAATTCTAATTTCCATGCAGACTTGTCACTTTTATAGTTTTTTTTTTTCTTCTCTGTTTTTATTGCTATCAGACAAGAAACAAAAGTGAAGGTGCATCCTGCCAAAAAATAACAGCTACATTCCCTGTTGTTCTGATTTGCCAGTTTCAACATATCTACTTCCACAACATGTCTTAATGTACTTTTATTGCACAAGTAGAAACCTAGCTAAAATTTGAACACAAATTAAACAGTTCTTCATAAGTGAAAGTGTTTCAAGGAGACTATTTGGTTGTTAGCAACTGCATTTTGTAATATAGCTGAACTCTACTGAGTTATACAATCTTTTTTCACACAGTCCTCCACTTTCATGCAAAAGCCTGCTGTTAAATCACAGCCTCACAAAAATGCTTCCTTTTACATTGTTTTATAAATACTGCCCATCTCTCAGATGAAGAACTTAACATGAAAGAGTAGAAAACATTTTAGTATACAGAATGGTGGGTTTATTAAAAGGGTTTTCATTGTGAACTTGGTAAAGCTTACTCTAAAGAATCTGGTGCTTGTTTTTGACCATCAGTGATGTAGCAGGCAATGACCTTCCACACAAGGTGTATCCTTCAAGACAATGGAGTTAGGATCATTTTTACTATCATTTCTATGAATTCAAACATTACAAATTCATCTCCACCCTCATCATTACACTGGAATTAAACTTGGCATGTAAAAAAGAAATGCTGGGGTTTCCTTTTGTTTAAAAGGAGTAAAAGTAAATGTTTCAAACATTTGCTCTTTTTCTCCCCAAACACCCGCCCCCCCCACACACACACACATGCCCTACGCCCCACCCCAGGTGCAATTTGAGATTCACATGTACTTTGCGGATTCCAGCAACTGCAATATTATAACAG
Source organism: Ibycter americanus (assembly GCA_035590275.1). Taxonomy (NCBI): domain Eukaryota; kingdom Metazoa; phylum Chordata; class Aves; order Falconiformes; family Falconidae; genus Ibycter; species Ibycter americanus. The sequence continues at coordinate 14,107,285 of JAVJGI010000036.1, forward strand.
AAGTGGGGGGACTACAACACACAGACGACAACGGCGTTTTCGTCTCTGTTAAGTTTTCTTCCCAGTCATGAAGGAAAACTCCTACTTAAGAGCATGGGAAAAGAAGAGATGACCTATCCTCTTGGTCCCCCAAGATCTGTTGCAATCATTTTGGTCAAGACCATTAGGCTGCTATTGGCACTAAAACAAGAGACTGCTTAGTTATCCTTTTGAGAACTCTTGCCAAACACTTTTCTCTTTTCCCAGAGGAAATAAAAAGCCCAAAGATATATTTAGAAATGCTTGACTTAGCTTTACTTATTAAATATTTATTTTGATAGAGATGACAATAATGTAAGTTAAGTTTGATTCTAGTCACAAGTCCTGAACTTAGATCTGGTTTGGCTTTTGTTTTTTATTTAATGCAGTAATCACAGGAGCTTCTCTTGCAACAGTATTACCCCACTTTTCCTCAAAAATCTGTTCCTAAAATACGCATGCATATCAAACACAGCAAGAGAAAGATCATCTTCACATTATTAATATAAAAAAGAAATACAATTTTTTGTAAAATATCAACAGAAATGGTTGCTCTTCTGAACAGTCATGTAGGTGCTGCACAATGACCGAAAAAAGAATTTACCAGATCTTCTGTAATGTTAGATAAGTGGTATTATTGGGTCATTGTCTCTGGATCTGATTTATAAATAGAAGTCATCTCCTTTTTTTCTCCGCCGTGAGTTATATAAGCGGCATTTACCTGCTAGCTTATTCAAAATGAACCAAAAAGAATGACTGGCATTTGGACACTGAGCTGGAATAATTTGCAGAAATAGTAGCAGAATATTAATGAGAAATGTAAGCTGTGACAAAAAAAAGGAACGTTACTCTCTTGTTGTGGACTGCTTCATTTCAATATCTGTTGGGCATTGCACCTACCTCATATTGGTTCCATATTTTAAAACTGTCAATACAAGAAAACCAAAAAGCAGTAGCCAAGCACAAAAGAAACATTACTGTGGTTGCCTAGAGCTCTGTCATAGCACACGCAAAACATGCTAGTATTAGCATCATTCAAAAAATTTCAAATAATTGCTACTTGCTTCACAAATGTTCCTTAAAAGTTCATTTAAACAGCTTCTTCAGCATGAGCAGAGAGGACTACAATAACCTACAACTAAAACCTAAAATAGAGAAGATGACAACTACAGCAATCTTTTTTATTCTTACAAGTGACTGGCTGTAATTAATTTTGTGAATAAATTTAAAGAAATGTATGAAATAATGCTGCAAATCATTGCGTGCACACATAGAATAATACAGGTGATGAAACATGACAGCAGTAGGAAGCAAAGAGAAACAAAATATATGAAACAAAAAATTTCCACTGGATTCATTCTTTATGTATGGGCTCTTCCTTACTGGGAAAGGGGAAAAAGGACAGAGAATGTCAGATATCAGTGTTACAGAAATAATGTTTTCAGGTACTTTTGTATTTGTAGAGTATGCATGTGGATTAAAACCCTGTCACGAATTTTCATCTTTACTTATTGCAATATAAACCAGAAAATTTATAGAAAGTTGGCAGAAATTAAAATATTTACATCATTTAGAAAGCTGGAATTTGTTGTTTTTGAAGTGAAACTTGACAAAAAATGAACAGTACACAAACAGTATTACAAGCTGAATTACACCAAGAAAATCAGCGTATGGAGAAGGAAAACAAAGAGTTTAAGGGAAGACCGACATTCCCAGTACCTCCAAAGTAGATAAAATAATGCTGACAATTCTGAAAAAAACTAAGAGAAAGATTAGGGATTCCTAAAGCTGTCAAAAAACCCCAACAATAACAAACTGACAGAGGTAAAGATAGTTTTGCAGAGTCATAGGGAAGAGAAAAAGCAGCCCTGGATACAAACTTATGGGGAGATTTCAAAAAGGTGGACAATGATAATAAAATTATCGCAAACTACAAGTAAGCCTAAATAGTTCATTAGCCTGAATCAGCTGATGCACTGAAAAATAAGTTCAATGTCTACTTCGCTATCATTACCTGTTGCTTTTTGTAACCTACACCATGATGGAAATAAGTGTGAGATTTCTAAAAGACATTTGAAAAAAAAATCTCATTTGCCATACTCTATTAAAACTACCCAGTAGAATTACACTAATTAGATCGAATGGCATCTACCACATTGAGGTACATGCAACTCAATCTAAATGAGGAGATTTACCATAAACTTAGTTGCCTATCTGCCGAGACAGAAGGATCAAACCAACCCTTAGCAGTCTCTAAACATCAAGACCACTTTTGAAAATGAAGAGAAGAGTTTCTGTTCACAGACCCAAGCTTTCAGATCTTACCAAGGTTTTAATGAACCTATTCTACTTTATTCAATATTGAATGCGATGACAAGTATATGAAGATGCTTTCCCATCCCCTTGTCACAGTAAAGCTTACCATAAACTCTAGGTTTACTGATTACCCAAAACCTTAATGTCTGCTTTGCTCAAGCTTTTATAGGTTACACAGTATAATAAAAGCTAGGCTGACTGTGGATTGCCCATGGACTGTCTCCCAGGGAAGCCCGTTCCTAGGACAGCTTCTCCTTGTGCAGTTATAGAAAGGTCCCAGAACACAACCAAGGAAATGGCCAAAGCGTAGTTCATTCCTTCATATGGTAAGTCAGTTCATTGCCTAGTTTTGGGACAGCTCATTAAGGTCTTTCTTTCATTTTGCACCTGCAGGAAACACAACAGCAATGATGAACACACAGAGGCCAGAGGTCCCCTTGCATAATTCTGTAAACCTGAAGGCTATTGCTTCCTGCCATCGTGCAAAGATTATGTGTATGATCTATGGCGGATAAGTCACATGCAAAACAGTTCATGTGTATGACTGCTTAAACAAACTTGAATCTATAGTCACCATTAACAATGACAGCCACCACATGGAGGTGCCTAGGGCATTCCATATAAAGGTCAGTCATAAAGCACGTTCCAATTCATTGCTTTTTAGTTTTGCCATTGCCTTCTAGCACAAATCTAATTACTTCTGTTTTGTATGTCAGTATCTTCATCAGCAACACACAGCAGAAAGCAAAACATACTTAGGTGGCACTTTCTTAACTGTAGGCAGACCTGATTAATGAGACATGACTGAAATTAACTTTTTTTTCTTCATGTCAAGAAGATTTCTCGAGTAGTGCAAAATTCCCTTTCTAATGCTGTTCATTAACATTTTAACCACCTCCAAGCATGCTGAAAACTAACACGCATCTTAGGCTGTACTAGCTATCCATCCATGTCTTATTATCCAGGTAAATCTAATAAGATATGATTTGATATTAACAGCCATAGTTTTACATATTTAGATTGGAAATGCAACTTTCACTGCCGTACCAGCTATCTGGAAACATGCTTATTGACTTCAATAAGGTTGCACTGATGTAAATAAGAGGAACATGGATATTTTAAAGAGGATTTCATAACTTAAAAACATGACATTTGAAAACACTTAGCATTTTGATTAATACTGAAAACATTGCTTCTCCCTGCTAGCCATATTCCTCACACATACAGCCATGAAGAATTCAACCATCTATCAGTATAAATAAGTGGTTTAAAAAAGGTCCATTTAAAATTAACAGGCAAGGAAACTATTTTCAAGCACATTTAAATTACTTACTGTCAGTGTTTAAAATTTCCAAGGCAAATAAATGACATCCTGTGGTTTTCCCTCCCTGTGTACAGTCCTGCCTATGTAGCATCAGCTTGTCAGACTAATAGAGCAGTCCCAACAATTTTTTTTTATTAAAAAAAAACAAAACAAAACAAAACCAAAAAAACCCTAAACCCATTCATTTTATAGTTACATATACATGTAAAGTCCAAGCCATAGAAAAAGTCTGGCTCGTGAAACAAGCCACATGGTTTCAACCAATACAGGTCTATCGGAGTCCGCCATGGAGCTCCAGTTCACCCAACCTGAAGTTTCTCCGTAGCTTTCTCTGTGCAAAGGTTGACTATTAAACTAACCATTCACCACACATGAAAAACTTATCTTACAAGCTACCCAATGAAACTTAGTATTAAAAAGATTGAAAGATTAATTGCTTATCCACAAAGGCAAAAAGTAAAGACCTATTTAAGGGCAGGGAGCAGATTTTTTTCACTGTTTCTACCAGCCACAATGAATTTTTTTTGCCTAATCTTATATTTGCAAGTAGAGTTTTGTTTTACAGTATTTTCCTCATTTCTTTGGGTTACTCATTCACATACATTCATACATGATCATAATGGTGAATGCCAATGCCCACAGCGTGTCATAACAGAGTTAAATATCTTTTTCCTGAACTAGGTCTGAAATATTCATTGTCTTCTCTATTTTCAAACTGTTCAAGGAAAGCAAACGTTTCTTGCTTCATTCCCTTTCATCTGTCTTTAGAGTTTTCCTCTTGACTTAACCTTCAAGGACTAGGTATATTCAATTAATATACTCACATCTGGTTCCTGATTTTCTCTCAGAGATACAAGCTTCCAATTTCAAAGTGTACTCTCAGTTAACAGCTTAAATTGTGTTACCCAAGCCAAGAAAAATTAAAAACCACAAATCTGTCAACACAGTAATAACTATTCCCAGAGTAATATTATGCTAAAATTTAGTAAACCAGAGCACTATTATTCCTGAAAGACTGTTACCAAATTATATTTCCCAAACAATGTTAAGGCTTGTGCATTTAAAAAACATATGCAATCTTAAGGAAGAAGTAGTTTGCGATTAAAAAGTCAAAACATTCAGGAGAAAATTAGCGCACCACTCAGCACTTAGATGTAGTTACACTGGCTAAAATGGCATCATTTTAGAATTTGGGTACCATCATACCTCTAAACTCCAGGTTGTATCATCCTTGTCAAAGCTCCACAGCATGGATAGATCATGATTATTGCACTATTCATGAATTATATATTATCGCATTCCCTTGGATAAATTACAAGCGGAAATTATCTGGAAGCAAGCAGATGGACTGTAATGTTTCAAGATAGAAGTGGTGCAGGCTATAAGAGTACGGGATCCCCAAAAGAACATACATCTGCCAATATTCAGATATCTAGGGTGGGAGTTTAGAAAGTACTTTTGGATTTCAATAGTAAAAGAATTAAGAAGACAGTTAAGTTGACAAGAAATAGATTAAAATCTTCAGAATTATTGATTGTTGTGGAACTTTGGGAAATTACAAGAAACTCCTTTATGCTCTTCTAGCTCAAGTTTCTTATTTCCCGTGTGTGTAGTTTCAGTAAGTGTTAGAAAAGGAAAAAAATATTTTCTAAAATTTCAATGAAATATTTCTGATGGTTATATTCTGAAATACATCATTAGAATCATGGATTTTTTTAAGCCATATGGGGAAGTGAATTTGAAGATCCACTGTAAGACTAATATTTTATTCATTAAGGTAATAAGTTTCATTTTTTCATCTAATTATTTAAAGGGCTTCTTACAAAACTTCCTCCAAAGTACTCAAATTTATTTTTAAAAGCTTAATATAGACTTATGTTGGAGTTTGCATTAACATAGACAACAAATAATGTATTTTCCCTTGGAAAATATTGTTACAATAAGTGTGCTTTATCAATAATGTATCACAAGAACTCCACTGTGCCTTGATTTAAATTCTAAAACTCATTTATTATTGACCAGACCTGGGAGAAAAAAGAATTATTTTATTTGAAGCTGCTTATGGTTACATTTAAATAAATTTTAGATCTCTACATATTCAAATAAAATTGTTTATAACAATACATTGTCCTACTCTGAAGAGCAGGTCAGAATTCTGGACTTCAAGAATTAAATATCTCAAATATCAGGGAGTATATATCAAACAAAAACATAACCTGAATAACCTCTTATTTTTATATTACCTTGAACAACCTGCAATTATAACCAGATAAATTATTTATATATTAGAATTCTCATTTAATTTTCATTTCTTTTTTCTTGTGACAAGAAGTGCGGAAATTCATATTTTTCTGTAACATAAAACACATACAAAGTATTTGTAGATCTTGCAAGTACATTGCCTGGTATGACTATGGCTTTTTGCAGAATTTAACTCTTTCAGTTCTTCTGAATTTTATTCACCTGTCAGGAAGCACATGGATATTGCATTTGAGTCAATTGTTTACAGTATACCAAGTCTGACTTATCATTCTTCTCACTAAAACAGATCTTATTAGTGTGCTTGGGAATATTTTCTTTCAGTATTCTGAAGTTATTTAAGTCAAGGTTAAATATATAAAGGCAGTGAGTTGCCACTTAGAAGTTCACATTTTGCTATTTTGTCTCTTTAACCAAGTGTTTTATCTCCCATTATTTGCATAGTTTCGCTGTTTTCAGAAAACAGCTACTCCTATGCTATTTTGCTGCTGATACTCAGTAAACATTACCTCTAACAAAAATAGATATTTTTCTAAATCATCTTTTATAAATACAAAAAAAGACTTTCATTCCGATATTGCAAAAGCAGAAACAGCAAGGATTAGACTGTTACACACATAAAACACCTGTGTTTGTCTCAACACTTTAAATAGATTGCATATTCAGTGATTTTACATCATTATCCATGTATGTCAGAGCCCTATAATTTACTTTATGGCACTGTTCGTAGTAAATGTATTGGTTTTGACTATCTAAAAAGTCAACACATAGGACTAAGTCCATCTTGTATTTGCTCTGGTATTACATCCCAAAGGAGACGAACAGAGGCATTTCAAAGAAAAGCGGTGCATATCCTGTATAAACTGATATGGCATAATTTGTTCTCTATGAGTATCTGCCACACCAGCTGGCTAATATTTGATGTTAGAGGTGAAGATCGATGTTTATTACAGAAAATATTTTGGAAGGCTTTGAACTTTAAAGTTCTGGATAAATTTTAACCTTTCTCCCAGTCAGCGTTCCCCCGAGAAACATCTACATTTTATTTATTATTACTTCATGAATACAAATATCAGAACTGGATCTAAGGATAAAGTAAATTCTGTTTACTGCAAGCTAAAATGCAGTATTAGTACATCAGTAATTAATAACAATTAACTTGCAATCAAGAGAAAGAACAACTAAAACATGCACATAAAATGTTAAAATAAATCTTCATAAAATTTCTTTCTATTGCTGCTAACACTGTTTTCTCCAAGTTCAGTAATTTTACAGTAAAAAGAAGTGTTAGGTAATGTGTAATTACATTTTGTGCATCTGTAACTGATGCACAAAACTGTGATACTTTGTTATGTTACATCTTTAGGAGGTATATAATACAATTCACTGAAGCAATTGAAATTAAAAATGTATATGCAAGGCTTAAGTACTCAAAAGAGAGCCCTAACTAAAACAAATCATGGTGCTGAAAATTTAAAGAGTTGCAATTACAGTGCCTTTGTGGTACTCAGATAAGTCGAGGTTATGAAACCGAGCCACTGCAATCATTTTTAGAAAGGACTCAAACACCTTAATGAGTGTTTTGAGGATGTAAATTCATGAGCAGCCCTTTCATTATTTAATCCTATTATACATAAAGAAGTCCTGACATCAGTTCTTCTACTGAAGTACTTATACCTGGAGATACCTGTTCAGGTGTCCCATTCTTTAACTTGGCTTGTGTCTTGCCCTCCCATTCCTGCAAAGCCTCCTCAGTGAGCTGATATTCTGCTGCTAGGATCAATACAACCACCCACAAGCCAGTCTCCTGGTCTGAAATTCCTTTTTACCCACTTCTGCTCTTTCTGTGCTCCTATTGTACCCTAGGTGGTGTCAGGCTGCCAGGGTAATCCTGGACTGGAGGAACAATATCCCTCTACTGTCCAAGAGATTTTAACCTTCACACAGGCAACTTTCACAAGCAGGTAAAAGAGAAAAGTTCTATAAACTACCAAAACACTACAGCTGGGATTTAACTGTGAAGATATACACATCTATGGCTTAGCTAGTCTCCTCAATTGCTTTAAAGTCAAAGAAGAGAAATAAGCAGCTTCTACAGCATGATTCACGTCATCCCGAAGTGAGTATCTTAGGGTAAGACAAATCATGCTACAAAAGTTCCTACTTCTCAACTACAAAGGTAGCCTAAAGGACTAGTTCAAATAACACCTATTTCTCAAGTGACATCTCCTTTATGAACATCTCCAGTTACACGAGATTACTTCAGTTCCACGAGATTACTCCAGTTCCAGAAAAATCAAAATTTTCTTGTGATTCAGATCAATAATTTTCACCTTTCAGAGAAAGGTGTTGGACTGATAACAATTCGAAGAACTTTATAACTGTACAAAAGAGTACATCTTTTAGATATGCATATTCATTAATATGTCTTTTGATTACAGGCATAAATATATTACAGTATTTGAACTCTTTTTTTCTGCCAGTGTGATGCAGTAATTAATACTGTAAAGGTATAAAATAACAATAATAAAATCAGAAATATAATGTTTCTTTACTAGAAAAAAAAAACAAACAGCATTCTCCAGATGTTGATACTGTTTGAAGATTCAGGAACATAGCATATTGTCATTAATATTTTTAACACCTGTTACTTTTTTGTGCACAGAACAGGATTGCAAACAATCAAGACACAGTAGTTGAAAGAACCCTTTGTTAAGAAGCATTTTAGGCTACTTAAACCTGATATACTATCATTATTCTTTTGAAGCTCCACCATAAGCAGCTCAGTCAGGCACATGTGAAAGAAGTTATTGCAAAGGGAAGTTTTGCTTTTTACAGCACTGTCATCAAAATTTACTGGTATATTAAAAGGTCTAATTTGACAATAAGTTTTCTGCCTTTTTTTATGGTATGTGATATATTATACAGATTACATTCATGGAGGAATCTGGAAACACAATAATTAACAACTTAAAGATATTCTAAATGCCAAAGCTATTTCATGGGCTGACCAAGAACATTAAAAAGTCATGAATGATGTTGGGGAGCATATTCCCAAAGATTAAATTATTCCTGAAGGAAAGATTAAAGCAGTTTACAAGCCTATATCTAGTACAAAAAACTGTCATGGAAAAAGCCAACACAAGTAACCAGGATAAAAATAAGAAGGTACTGCAACACAGCCAGAAAATAATTCCTGATATATTCCTCCCTTATTGGCTGATATGTAAATTATATAGTAAGTGGCAGTCCTAGGTTTTTGGGGTTTTTTAATATAAGAAACAAGAAGCCACTCGTTGGTTGTGGGGGTTTTTTTGCAAAGAAAGAAAGAAAGAAAGAAAAGAAGCTGCATGTTTCCCATTTTCCCTTAGAGCCATACAGAGCCCTCCTGGAACAAATATCAGGTTCTTTGGCCAAATACAGAAGCAGCATAATGCAACTAGTTAGTTCCAAGACCATTGGCAACTAACTGGGCTGTCGATGAGAGGTACAATAACGCATCCAGAAAATACACCAAGTGGTCAATAGAAGAAAGAAGCACAGATGCAGGACTATGTGAGGGACCAAAACTATCTCATATTTGTTTTCTACACAAACCTCGTTCTTGTCTTCTTCCAGGTGTTTCTTTTGCTGACTTGACTTTAACAAATCACTTCAGTCTGTTTGTAGGTGGTCACATGAATAAAAATCTCTGCTTTTACTCTAGCAGAATCTTACCTGAGCAATGATAAATATTTACTAATACAAAATTGTGTGCAGCAGTTACAAGTGAACATTGATCTATTTCAAAGGTGATTGCAATTGTCTCTTTTCTTGTTAATTGAGAAACCAAGAAAATCATGTTGAAAACAAAATGTTTTCTTTGTTAGGCTGGCTGATCTTTCTTGCATAAATAAAACAGTAAATTAGGAGTCAACGGGAAGGGGAAAGGGAAGGGGACAGGGACGGGGAAAGGGAAGGGG
>JAVJGI010000036.1:14117263-14183552 GCA_035590275.1 Ibycter americanus
GGGAAAGGGAAGGGGAAAGGGAAGGGGAAAGGGAAGGGGAAAGGGAAGGGGAAAGGGAAGGGGAAAGGGAAGGGGAAAGGGAAGGGGAAGAAAGAAATATAGTCAACCACATTTTTAATCTAAGACTTACCAGGAATAAATGGCAATGGTTGCCCCTGGCTTGCCTACACTCAGTTTGGGGGCAGGGAGTTGCTCATAATACAAAATTTTGCTACTATGTAATCACTGAAGCTTTGCTAAATACTAGCTGATAATGGTCCAATGAACAGAAGAAGTATTTGCTAACTGCACTGCACCTTCATGTATCTGATACACAAAGGTTCCCAGCAAAGTGATTCAGCACAGAGCAATTCACATCTCTTCCTCATTTGCAGAAATGAATTTATCTTACTTTGCTCCTCTTTGTGTAGGATAATAAAGGCACCTCTGGGAAATACCCTGTGAATCTCTCTTGTACACAATAACATCCTCAAAAGCATACCTGTGAAACAGGCATCTTTACAAATATTCTTATCATGGCCCTAATCGGAATAGCGACTCCTACCAGCTTATTTTAAAGGAACTTCCCTTCCTGTTCCTGAATCACTGTTTCAAGAATACCTGTGAGTATGATTTCTATTTAATTATTCCTTACCTGGAAGCAAATATAGCCTCTATTTCCTCAAATAACAAACACTGAAACTAGGAAAATAGATGTCTGCTTGTTTCTCCTAAGGAATCTTGCACATACAATATGTTTCCTCACCTTTCACTTACTTGAGGAAAACTTTTTTAGAATTTAATTCTAATCTTCCCTCCCCTCTGATTCAAACACCCAAATTAAAATGGTAATTGTAAGACTCCTTTCCGCTCACTTAAAGTGTAAAATTTATGCTTGTTCAAGAGCTGGTTTCGTGAAATACTCTCACACCCATCTGAGGAAAGAAATCATCAGGAGAGCAAGGCAGACAGCTGGCCTGGGAACAAATGCAGCCATCCAATTCTAGCTGATTTTGGCATCCAATTTTAATCTATTTCTGCATGTTACTCAAACACCTTAGATGAACACATCATGGCCACCAGCGAGTTTGGAACGATTACTTTAACAATTATTTCCCTTAGAAATATAAAGGTAGAGGGGGGAACCACTAAGGAAGAACTTTTTGCATACCTGTTTTTCTGCTGCATGTTATAAATATTCCAAGCGTTGGCTATATTAGAAAACATTCTTCATCCTTCAGAAATAAATTTACATGCAGCTATCCATTGCACAGTGGTGTTTCTGTGCCCATTTGGAGAGGACCTTGCAACACGTCTGAATCTTTTTTCATTGTCATATAGCAGTAGTAGGCGGTCTGCATTCTTCTTGGCTCCAGGAAGTGCAGAAGCTGAAATCCTGTTTAAATGCTGCAGAGGGTGTAAGAGAAACAGCACTGTTCTGCTTCTACCTCTTTTGTAGGGCTGGATTTAATTTTGTCTTTTTTTCTGCAGCTTCTATAACAGGCAAATACTGTGTAATCCTAGCCAAGACTTTTCTCATTTAAGTCACTGCTCCTCTCTGAGGATGGTCAAAACTTTGTTCTTCTATCAGTCAGTCCTTATTTCCTCTCTGCCATCTTTTCTGTCTACTGGTACAATACACGTCACAAAATGTTAGCTTAAAATATACTGAAGAGAAAAAAAATATCAGAAGCCATGGAGTTTATCTATGTTGAGGTCCATTTCTGTAGTACGTCTTCCAAGCCCTGCAGACACTGTGCTGTGAGAATTATATTGTTATCGTTTCCCCTCTCTATTGGCAACAAAGCTGTGTAGAAAACTATGTAGATCAGCACTGTGTTAGTACTGGTGACAGTCATGAGAATAACTGTCTTAATTTGCACATTGTCAGAAATATACACACTTTACAATAACTGCTTGCATATATTCTGAAAAACACTTTGAATTCCCAAGACAAAACTTTGGTTGTGCTCTATAAATCCATTTATTCAGCTGCTTCTGAGGTATGTGTGTGTACGTTCTACTTCTGACTTGCTTCATCCTTAGCTCAAAGCTACAGTTACTTTAGATATATGCTCAGAAATTATCAAAATTCAGCAACATCTTCTTAATCAGCAAATGTTATAAACTAAGAGTATATTGAAGATCACAGTCTCTTATATGGAAAATAAGTGTACAGAATCCTGAAATCCTAAACTGAGGTGTGAGGAGATCAGCATTAAACAACAGAAGGTGCAGTATTGTATCCATAAAAACTGATAATTTAGACAGTGAAACCCATAGCCTGGAGTGAGTCATTTTGGGTCTTTCACAGATGATGTAAGAACAGATTTAAAACAACATACTAACAGGTAAATCAGCTAACAAGGTGTATTGAAGACAAGTGAATGTCTGCCAGAGGAGAAAGCAGAATCATCCAGTCTTGCTGCCGTAGCTATTACAGTGCCTGCTTTGAAAGGGAGTTGATTGTGGATTACTTTCCTTGATCCCTGAACGTATGCATTTCCTCCAAAGTGGTAAAAGGTGCAAATGTTCCTTAGTTGTTATTTTTGTTGAGCTCATTTGTGTTGTCAAGCTCAGTGTGAGCTAGGCATTGAGCCTCTAGACACTTCAGGAAAACCAATAAGGATAAGTGACTGGTTCAGCTATGCAGGCACCAAGCCTTGCAGCTGTGAGAGGCAGTCACAGGGATGCTCAACAGAGGAAGCATGGATGCCTGAGAATCTCATAGGCTTAAACATCAGAAACATGATCAACTTCAACATTTACCAACCTACACAGAAAAGGTGCGACAGCACAGACATCATAATATTGGAAAATGTAGAGGCATCCTAATTCAGCCACTCACTTCTGAAAGATACTGTTATATTGTATATTCTGGGTAATTTTCAAAAACAAGTACAAGAAAGCTGCTTTGATTAAACAGTCAAAATGAGATTTTCCTTTTAGTTTATATTGCAGTTACAGACTTTTTTTGTACACAGTACACGGCATGTGTTTTCCCTGTTGTGTCTGCAAATAAGTAGAGCAGTTCATTCATTTTGATTATACTCAGATCTCCACTTATCACCACACCTATCTAATCTGATTAGCATAAAGTGATGAATGTTATTGACATTAGACATAATGAGCAAAACCCTAACAGTTGAATAGTCTTACTTGACAAATAAGGATATTTAAGGGGGGGGGGGGGCGGGGCGGAAATCTCCATTCTTCTTTTCTACTATAAACCATTTAAAAGTTCATATTCAAATAGTGAATGTCCAAAATAGCAAGGCATAAATTATCAGTGTGATTTTGCACTAAAATTGTCTTATAATCAGTCATAAACAATGTAGTATACAAAGTCTATGAAAATTCTTTCAAAAAGAAAGTCTGTATCTAGAGAAAAGAACTACTTATTTGTATATTTATAGGTAACTCACACATCAGGATAGGTGACCACAACACATTCTACAAGGTGCTGGATATTGATCCTATCTCCTGTTAATCAAGTGCCTACACAGGCCAGTAAGGGTTGTTCATTTCATCTCTTTATGAGGCACAGCTATTAAAGAGTCTACTCCTCTTCCAGCATTTCCTTCCTGTTCTCCAAATTATGGGATGCCTTAATGATGTGAATGGAAATTAATGACTTCATAAAAAAAACCCAACTAACCAACAAAACACAAAACAGTAAAATCAACCACTTGAACTTCTGGACTCAAGAAGGGATTAAGAATCACAGCCTCGTCAATAATTAGAAAAGGTACTTCTTTACACTAATATAAACTTACAACTAGCTCTTCTTCTATGAAACGTTTGATCATGTATTATCCACTAACCTGGATTTACCACCGTTGCTGGACCTATAGATGCTACATTATCCAGATGCTGAATAAGAATTTAACCAATTTTATGGAAGCATTTGTTTAAATCCTGTTAAAGGGCTTCAGATCCCTCAAGAATTCCTCAAGAATTGTGCTGGGTTCTAGTGACAAAACCAAAGGTCGGCAAACGATCTGTCACGTGGAGTGAGGTGAGATTCGGAAAAATATTTTTTATGCAGCGAATTTAAAGAAGACATGTTTGATGTACCATATCTACTCCAAGGTAAAGACTGTTCTGAAATACTCTTTAAAGGAAGCCATTATTTGTTATGTTAAACAGATCTGTGGTCTTGGAATGACAACTGCCATTAATCAAAAGCCCCAAACAACTTCTAGTGTGTCAGAAATCTGAAAAAATTCTGTAGTTCTAGGCTACCTGGCATAGTAAGCAGTTGATGTGTGTGCCAACAAACATCAATAACAGTTCATCTAGCAACAATCCAAATTCAGTTTGTGGTGGCTTGACCTTGGCCAGCTGCCAAACACCCACCCCAGCCACCCCCTCACACATCCTCCTCAATGAGATGGGGGGAGGAAATGAGGTGAAGAGACTGTTGGGTCACAATAAAGATGTGGACATCATCAGTTACCATCACGGGAAAAACAGACTGAACTTGGAAAATTAAGTAATTTTGCTGCCAGTTAAACTAGGTTCAAGTGGTGAGAAACAAAGACAAAACCTAAAATACCTTCCCTCCTTTTCCCCAGACTCAAATTCACTCCTTCACACACAGCGCGCTGCCTCTCCCGCAGCCCCAGCAGCACAAGGGGGATGGGGACTGCGAGGTGGTGGTGGTGGTGGTGGTGGTGCTTGTGGGTCCGTTCTTAGTTCCTCTCTCCCACTCCTTCCTTCTCACTTTTTCCCCCCGATCCTTCATGGACTCTCCACAGGAGACAGTTCCTTCAGGAGATACCCACCTGCTCTGGTGCGGGGCAGCCATGGCCTGCAGCGCGGATATCTGCTCTGGCGTCCTCTCTCCACAGAGGAGTAGCTACTGCAATCCCTGGAGCTCCTCTTCTCCCTTCTCTAGCCTTGGTGTTCACAGGGCTGTTTCTCACACCTTTTCTCTCCTCACTCCTCACTGCCTGTGCAGCATTTTGCCCTTTTAAAAATGTTTTCACAGAGGAGCTATGAGCTTGGCTGACAGGCTCCGCTGGGTCCTGTGGTGGCTCCATTGCGGAGCTGGCTGGAACCCGATGGATGTAGAGGAACTGTAGAGAAATTGTAGAGGGTTAATTAACATTCACAATATACAGTTGTGGGCTTGCTTCAGGGGTGGTGGGTTGGCTGACGTGGATAATGTACAGCTGTGGCTTGTTCCTGCTAAGCAACTAAATAGCACTGAGGAGCCCAGAAGAGAAGGAGCACTGGGTGAAGAGAGAGGTAGTGGATGAAGAGGAGCCCTGGATGTAGGAGAGACAAGGAGAGGCCCCAGGAGAAGCAGAGAGAAGAAAGGGGCCTGGATGAGGAGAGGTTGGCTGGAAGAGGAGCCCGGAGAACGAAGAACCTGGACGCAGCAGAGGAAGAAGCAGGGTGGACTGGCCTTAAGAGGATGAAGAAACAGTACAGACAGTAGATGAACCATTGAAACCTTGTGTGTGAGACTGATGGTGGTGCAGCACGAGGCATGAGAGGGCTGGTATGAGGCAGTGGTAAAAGCCTTGTTGCAGCCTGGTAGTTTTGTAGTGCTGTGACAGAGAGACATGGTTGCGTCTGGCTTGGGGCAGCACCTGGCATGTCCTTACTGAGCCCACCCTGCAGCTCCCCCCACCGCAAACACCTCGCTAGGTAAACCCCATCCAATGTTCCCAAATCCTCCACTCTATATTACAATATAATAATACAATTATGCGACAGGAGTTTAGTTGTAAAGGTGCCCCCAGAGGACTCCAGCAGCTCTGCTGAGTTCTAGTGAATATGTTGTCTATGCAAATCCCCTACAGACAAAATCACCAAGTTATTTATATACCTAGAGATTAAGATAAGCAATATTAGCTTTTGAGGGGTTTTTAACCAGTCCAAAACTTATTGTTTTTGGAAGTGGTTTATGAGTAAATACACATAAAAGTTGTTTATATTCTGGATGTGTAACATAACCTTTAAAAATGAATGTGTAGTTATTGTAAATGTAAGAATTCGGTAAGACAAGAAGGTGTGAGGAAAAAAGCACAGTAGGATCTAATTTACTCAAATAAATAAAGACTAGTTTTCAGTTTATTAAGAATAGGTCTGTTTAAAGACAAGTGAAATAAATATTAAATTGAAAAATAAGATGTTCTTGTCTCCTACAAGCAGTAAAAAAAGTTCATATCCTTTGCATATGAAAAATGTTTTGATTGCTACATTATAAGAATTCCATGGTTAAGATATGAACATAGTAAATTTAAAACCGTATGAAAGGTTTAGTCTCTTACCTGCTTTCAATAGCAATTATTTAAAATAATCAGTTTAATGTATTTAATACTGAGAGAATATGACAGATTAGATGACAACGATACCCTTAAAACAGAATTGAGAAGATCATTCTATGCATTAAACACATGAGCTGATTTTAAGTATGAACACCTGATGCAGCAAAACAAAGTTACGTTCTAGATTCAGAGAATTCACATTCACAGACAACAGGATTTTGAACAACTTTAAGACATTACAAGCCTAATTGAACAAAGCAGTTAAGCAGAGAAAACCAATACCGCTTTCAATGGGCTGAAATATATGCCTGAATGTTTTCTGGATAAAAGTGGGATTTGTCATACTTGCTTTGATGAATCAGGAATTTTGGACAGAGTCTCCTCAAAATGATGAAACTTAGTAAAAGGAAGTTTCAGTGATAGGAGACTTCCCCTATAAAGAATACACACAAAACAGAGTTTCGTTTTAAGTTTGATAAAAAGGACACTTACCTTATAAATCAACTATTTACTTTGTGTGATGAAAAACCAATACGAAGTGAAAGTCTAAAAAGTGAACCTGATTAAATGATATCAGAGAATGAAAGTGGATATAAGGCCAGATAACCATCTGGAATAGATAAAAACTCACAAAGAAACCTCTCAGAAAGCAACAGCAAGCTCACCACCAGAGAAGAAAATATGAGTTTCAAAAAACTAGATTATTTAAAATATTACATTATGCTGTTAAAGTTGCAGTTCTTGAATATCACGTGCTTAAACCTAGTTCCATTCATGAAGTTTTAAAAACTCTGGGGACAAACAACATAGGGGTTAGAGACCATAGAGCCTGCTGAAGTTTCATGGACAGCTAGAGATGGAGTTTTAAGTGTAAACTGATTGTACCCATAGTTCAGAGGACATTGGAAGGCAGCCTAACACTAATTAGATATTTTTTTTCCCCTTTAACTTTCTTGAACAGTGAACTGGAATCTCTTGAATCTGCCTGAGGTCATTGGAATTTTACAGCGCTGAAAATGAGCCTGTGTTTGCTTTGATGGATCTTTCATAAAGACATTTCTCCTTAACAAATAGATAGCAAAACCTGTAAACCCTGATGAAAATATCAAGGGTATGGGAAGCTGGAAACGAAGGACACAAGTTTTTTTCATACTCACTCCCATTATATCGATTCCTACTATTGCAATTAGATGCATTATGGACCAAAACTGGTATCAGATAAACAAAGCTGTATGGAGTACCGTAATACCAGTGTAATTCTGGTCTGATTCTAGAAAGAAAGAAAATCCCATTGATCTATCTGCACTGGAAACAGTCTGCTTGAGAACACTGTACAAAACAGGTGCATGTAAAGAATATATCTGGATGTGGTTTCAAAAGACCATTAAAATTATGAATCATATTATAAAAGTAGCTGCGTAACACTGAAATTGTTTACTACTGAAGGTGATGGAATGTTAAGCCAAGTTGTAAAACAGAACAATATTTGTTCTCCCTGTGAGTGAACTAAGTACTAAAGATTTCAAAGTATACCTGTTTATCAAACACATCACTTTTATCTTACAATATAATGTGTTCCTAAGAATAGAGATGAAATCAAGTTTTATAGTATTAACATTAGCTATATAAAATTAGTTCATTGCAATATATGATTACTGTATCCTTTCATACACTGCAGCTACAAGGGAGGCACAAATGACCAGTTTTCTATCTGAAGTCTTCCTACGTTTGCTAAATGAGGGGCAGAGATTAAAAAAACCTACAAACCAGCAAACACAACACAAAAACCCACCACCCTTCCCAAGTCTATACAGCATATACTAAGACTTAAGATCCAGCATCATATGCCAGACTCAAATTTTGTAATATGCACATTTTAACTGACCCAGAACAAGAATCAAAATTCTGTTCTGCACAGCTGGTGCAATGTAATATTCTTTTACTGCCAAGAAATATGTGTGAACGCAAGAAGAACTAGATGACTTATTAATATTGTTCCTCTAACATTTAGACTTTTATGAGGACATCCAGAAATTTCAATAAAGTATAATAAAAAGTTTTATATTTGGCATAATACAGAATAGTAAACGTAACAGGCTAACCTTAAGCAAAGATGAAGGATGCAGATATTCTAAGAGCGCAGACTTCCTACTGCTGTTACTTACAAGTAACCGGGTGAGGATGCATCCTAAAAAATTTCTGATTCCTCTACAGTCAGTTTTTGCTTGGATTCTTTTTTTCTAAATCCAATGCTAATGAAAAATAAATATCTTTCCCCTGCCCCAACCCCCCGCTCCCAAAATACAGAAAGTAAGCTAAGGGGAATGTAGGACGTAACAAGAGGGTTTGAACTTTCCTAATTCTAACGACTCTAGCTCCATTCTAGGAAAGGAAAATTAAATATGGCATTTACAGAACCGTGTGCATTATATCCAGAATGATTAGAGTGCTTTTCAAGGTTGAGTCCAAGTTTTAAGACACCTCTAAATAAGACAAGTTTAGCTTCTGAATAAGAGAGGTTTAGCTAAACATATTTATCTTCTAACACTTAAGAGTTTTGAAAGTCTGTCTTCTATGCTTCCTTCTCTGTTAACTGGAAATATCCAACAAGTATTTTTTCAAATTTTGACTTTAGATTTACTGTCTGGGTGATTTTTTGTGGTTAAGTGACACTCACATCCATAAAATGAATTCAGCATTTGTCAGGCCAAAAAAAATTTAAATAAAATAATCTTTATTATCACATGAGCAACTAAGATTCCTTATCTAGCAATCTACCATTGCTGGCCATGATGTATACTGTTAGAGGACTTAATTCTTGTTCTTTGTGATGACATGAGGAGGGGACCAGCAAAACTGAGTGCCAAAATGGTAACCTAGCTGATAGAAAAAAAAAAAAAAAAATACAAGTACAGATAGGTTTTCTTCTTGTCTTTTCTTGCTAGAATGTGTGTCCAGAAAGATGTCAAAAACTTTTGTGATTTGTTGAGTGTCTCAGCTCTTTTTAATATCAGTAACATATTTTACAAATTAGGTCTCAGGTCAAGTCCTACTTAAGTTAATGAGTTCATTTAAAATTATCTACAGCAATAGCTACGTTGATCAGACACACTACTAATTATTGCCCTTCATTTTGTGTTTAACATAAAAATATTAAAAAAATAACATGCTGGAAAAAAGATCTCTGAATTATGTCTGAAAGAGAACATAACATTATGTAAAAAACCCCACCCTACAACTTTTGGATGATGTTGCTAATTTAGATTAAGAAAACTAAAGAATAAACTGGAAAAAAACCACCTCTGTTGAAGTAGATAAACAACCACATACTGTAAATATAGATAACCACTCCTATTTTCCCAGTTTTCTGTCTTGGAGAAATTTGTTTTTTGTATGATATGTTTAGAACAACTGATTTATGAGTCCAGCTCCCAGTCTGGACAGATCCTGCTGAGTCACAAAATAGATTGGTCTAAAACGTAAAAATGATACTGATCCTCAATGCAGTTGGTCTGAACACATCACACACAAAAAGGCAATTTCTCCCTGCAATATGGTAAGTAAATAAGTAAAAGCCTGCAGGAAAGCTCCACCTTTAATTTTTTTTTTTTTTTTTTTTTTTGTCTTTCAGTTTTCAGTCTCAGACTTGGCAACACTTACCATAGCAGGTGGATCCCACAGAGCTGTTACTGATTTCAGCAGGTCTGCACTCATGATCAAGCACTTACCAATATGGATCCGATTCCTGGATCTTGGCCAGAGCTGCACCGAGTGCAAATATTTCACTTTACTATGCATTTCAGCAACCAAAAATGCAAGCAGAAAAACATGCATTTGTGTCAATGAGCAGCATCTACAGTGAGAACGAGTTTCTCCAGTATGTTAGTGTGCACCCTTCATTACAATTGTCTATGTTCTCGTGGATGTATCTTTGCAAACTCTGTGCTTGAACTCAGATTTCATGCATGAAGAATCAAAGTATATTTGCGAAATAAAAAGCAATAGTAAAAATATTTACATAAAACATCAGTTAATGATTTAAATAAATAATGAGCCTATAATAAAACTGTTAGATCTTTCTAAGAGGTACTTAGGTTCAGAGCTGTAACTGTCTGTGAAGCTTTTTGTAAAAATGCAGGGAATGTGAGAAAGCAACATAAAAATTGAGAAAACTGCCAGATACTAGTTAGTTCACTTATGCTGTATATTGTAAATTATGCTATACAATAGAATATTTAAACTTGATTTTCCTCTAACTTAACTGATGATCCTTCCACAAACCTACTGAAGAACACCTGAGACATATGCATGCATGCTAGGATGAAGGTGTTTTAAGCTAACCATTCTCACATTGTGAAGTAGGTGAACAAATATTACCCATATTTCTCTATAAAACGTCTGTAGAGTGCCACTGAAAATAGCAGAGAAAAAAAAAAAAGACTTTTTAAACCAGAATAGCTTAAAAAAAAGGAGAGAGAGAGAGAGAGGAGGAAAAAGAATCACAACTCCTTATGCTGAATACAGCTACCTAGACATCGTAAAGGGTGCAGAATGCTGATGATGTCATCCTGTTTATGTTCCAGAGGTAGTTTGTTCCATGATTATTTATGCCTGCAAAATTACAGCTCATAAACTGGTATTTTACTAAAGAATTAATTTGTTAAGCATCAGATTTCAGTGGCTGCCACTAAATAATATTGACCCAATTGACCTCTTACGAATGTCAGTGAAAAAAATCCCAGTGATTCCACTGAGAAATTCCTCAGCACTATCCAAGCATAAAGGAATAAAGGATGGCACATCTAAATAAAGAAGCTATTAACCTTGAGTGTTGCAAGGCATTTTCATTGTGTGCTCAATATACAATGGAATCTTTATTATAATTTACTCTAATATTGCTTCATAATTTTTTACATATACTTCTGCCACATTTTTTTGGTTTTGGTGTTGTTTTTTTTTTTTTTTTAATTTGGAGTATCCAATATAGTGAAAAATTCATATATCTGTTATTGCTCCCACTAATTGGCCTATGACTCCAGTGGGATTGGTGATGAAAGGAACGAAAGAATTAACAGGAGGAGGTTGTGGTACAGGGCACAGCTCCAGATCTTACAAGACTAAGACTGTAAAAATTATTTGTTTTCTATTATATCACTATCATGTTGTTCTTATAATCACAACATGGGCAAGTTTGAACCTCAGTAAGCATATTCTTTCTTAATCAGTTTGAATCTATGACAATGCAATATACTCAATTTAACTGTACATAATGCCTTTGAATGGGCCATGGAAACAGAATAATCAGAAATAAGATTACTTTTTTTCCAGTGGCTGATGGCAGAGAAACCTTGTATTTACGTAGTCACATTTTCAGATATGTGCTTGTGGTTTTACATCTGTGAACTGATGGATGTAACTATTTGTCCTGATAACATAGGCTTCACTGAACAGACAAAATCCAGGAATAGTTTAGTAGCCGAAATTCCATTTAGGCTAGCGTGTGGTTAAATAACTGTTGTGCTCAACAGAGATTTTAATAATCACATATTAAGAGCATATGATAAGAAAAATAAGAACAAAAAGCATTGAAACAAAGCGGGGTTTTTGTTTGTTTCTTTTTCTGAATTTCTTTGGTTAGTAAGGATGAAAAAGAAGTTATCATATACAAGACAAAAGTCACTTCATGATCCTGGAAGCAGACAGTAATGTGAATGCTGTTAACAGGTGAAAACTTATGGTTTCTGTAGTATGTAATGTGCTATGAAAATTAAACTTTTCCAGTCTAATGAGGTAACATTTAAAGTCCTTATAACTGGTGACCATGGAGCAGAAAGTAATCATATTCAACAAAATGTAAGGCAAGGCCTCTCCACCATGACTTAAGAATCAGTGATCAGATCTAATGATGGGAAGTAAACAATCTAAGAACTGACAACTGATCAAGCCGTGTTCAGTGCCTTCAGTGTTGCTTTCATTCTTTTCTTCAGTCATCGATCTCTCAAAAGTCTGGTTTGATAACCCTCACTGATAATTTCTTGTTTCATTTGTGAGAGTATTTTTATTTAATTCCTGTCTTTATGTCATTGTTGGGAAACAAAGAAAAATGCTTTATACTGACATACTTTGATATTCTAAAATTTTCAGTCAGAGACAATGCTTATAAGTTTGTTTGATCTTGATGAAATTTATCTGTCAGATAAATGAATGCTGTTAGATTTACTATCATAAATACTTTTGACCCTGGATAGAAATAGAACTGCAGCACAGGTTCCCAGTACCCTGAATACCAGAGAACTCATTGATCTATGTAATAAAGTTTAGATGAACTACAAAAATAGACATTGCTTGGATTTATTTTTATGTATGTAGATAGATATATTGAAATATGGGACCTAAACTTTATTATTCTCATACCATTACTGTTGCTGAAAATACACATAGACATACTGCTAATACACTAGTCACAGTTAAATCACTCTTCTGAAGATTTTGTGATTTCTGGACAAAACAATAGCTATCACATGCTATTATCATGAATGATTTTGGATGAAACACTGCTTTCAATATTGATTTCACCCCTGTGGACTTCTGCAATTATTTATAGCCTTTCCCTTTTCTTAATTACTTTTTCTTTCATTGAATTAGAAAACACTCCCCACCTCCAAATTCTTCAACTTTCATTCCATCCCTCATTGAATCCCTCTCAAGTTTTATGTGATTTAAGAAACTAAACACAATCAAGGGCTTTTTCTTTATATGCTGCTATAGATTTTGCTTGCTCCTTATTACCACTGTTTGTAGTTATGGATGCAGCTTAAAATGACTGACAGTCTGTTTAGAGTGGGGCCGTTGACTCTACTGGTTGCATGCTGTAGGTGGGCAGCCAGAGATTACTTGGTGGCAAGATTACTTGATGGGATTGTGACAGAGACTATCACAAAGTGGCATAGTAATTAAGCTTATTTCCACCCAAATGAGCTTTAGGATGATGATTCCTGTATCAGAGTACTCTGTAGTTGATTCTGATCATCCTTTTGAGGGGTTTTAAATTTACAGGCATTGCCCTGTATAACCAAAAAGACGAGGGTAATTGGTAATATCTCAGGTCCAGGGAGAGTATCTGTCAGTTATGTAACTTTTATGCAATATCTGACATGCAGTAGTGAATCAGTCTTTCATTTCACCCAGCATAATGATGTCATTGTCAATATCTAAATGTAGTATTTTATCAGCTTTTACTATCTAGTGACAGTAAATTGATTTTAAACTGCAGGGTATCAAGGCTTAAAAGACAATAAAGCTTAAAGCTTTCACAGATTTGTAAGTGGGTTGGATAGGTGATCTCAGGGCAACAGCAGGGTACAAAGACTGGACAAGGGCAAGGCGTGTCTCCAGGAAAAACTTCATGATTTAAGAATATACCTGTCAGATTATGAACACCATTAACTGGAAGAAGGAAGGATTTTGGACCAGAGTTCAAAGTAAATAGAAAGACCTCCAAACCGAACAACATTTCCTAGTACTGGCAAGATATTAATGCCTTATTATTCAATGATTATTACTGTTGCATACTAATACAATATATTACAAGCCACAAGTCTTTCCAATAAAACCAGTCACCTACTATATTCAAGAAATAGCAATTTGGCAAATAATACAAATACATTCAATTATAAAACAGAGAAACAGTCTCACTTTCTTTGATATGAATAGCAAACTAATTAGCTGCTGTAGCAGGATTTTGCGTGCTTATTTCCTGTTTAATAAAAAGCTGACACAGCAGTCATTAGCATCTTTGGATGTACTTAACTTAATATGCAAAGCACACAAAAATTAACATAATAATTATGTTAGAACAAACAGGATACAAAAGATTTAGATGAATTTCACTCATTAAATAATTCCATCTTTACGCTAACACAGGCAGTTGCAGCATTTTCCATTGTGTACTACACTGAAATAAATCAAATCTACCTTGGATATCTGTTATTTGTCCTCACGTAGTCTTCCATTAAGAGTAGAACCATGGCTGCGATGATCAACTCTAGGAAGAAACAAGTGCTCAAAAGAAGAAAAATCTCTTTTACGCTTTACAATATCTACATACATACACACATACACACGAAGTGTTGGACTACCAAAAGAGAAGGGCTCATCTACTTTCCTGAGCAGAGACACATATACCCTCCACTCTGCCCTTAGAATTCTTACGTAGTTAATTCAGTTTAAAAGTACATTAGCTCATTCCCATCTGCTCATTTGCATTTTTTAAAGCATCTTATTTTGTTCCAAAAATAAATTAAACCACATGAAATTTATATTAAGGTTGCCCAGGTGAAATCACAAAGTTTAAGGTCTAACCATAGTTTTGCACCTGCACAGATCTTTTTTAAACAGCCAGAAAAGCATAGAGGGGAAAAAAAAACAAACCAGAAAAATTATATACCAACTGCCAATCCAATGTTGGAATCCCAGTGTAAATTTAGCAGTAAGAAAGTAAGGAAGTAGCTACAAGTAAGGACTGGGCAGGCAGAAGTACCTGTGGAAATTCATGAATGTCTGTCTTTGCTGCAGCTGTGCCTAAGCTTTTTACGTAAGCACTTTTCTGTGAATGTATTTCCATCTTGCACCAAGAACAGCCTTCACAATAGGCATTCCTGTTCTGCCCAAACTGTATGTGAAAGGAATATGCAATAAATTTTAAAATTAAAGTCAGCATTCTTGCATTCTGCTGGAGAATTTTTAACTGACACATACAAAACTTTTCCCCAAAATGTTGACCTCTTTAATTTCAATCCTTTCAACCCTAGAACTATGAGAAAGATGAGAGACCACAAGAAGTGGCTCCTTGGAAGAAAGAGAGAAATACAACTAGACAAAAAGTCTGAAGAACTATACTGAAATAAGTATCCCATAACCAAATATTTCAATATCCCATCCACGGTGCTAGCCAAAAGAAGAAAAAACAAAAAAAACATACAAAACAACACACTGTTTCTGCTCAAAACAAGTATCTTAATTCCCCTTTTAATTTATTTAGCTGGAACGTGGGGCTCTGTAAAACCAGCCCTCTTTATGACTCATGTTAATCTTAAAATACCTCATCTGTCTTGGTGGCAACTAATTACTGTAATTATTTTACATAAGAACTATTTAATTAACCAGATAAGTGAGAATAATAAGCTGGTACAGAGGCAAACCTCTATAGATGCCTATTAAATTTGCCTCCATATGGATGCTTCTTCAATCTTTAGTTCCCTTTGCATCTTCAATAAGACACTCTCCTTGTCACTTGGTAGTGTTTCTGATGTGCAGCATGTTGCGTGCTTATTTTAGATTGCTGACATTTCTGAGAACAGTTGGTTTGATATACATGTACTAACAAAACTGAGTTGGTGAAAGATTAATATTTTGTTGGCAAAGGTCAGTTGTATGATAATGGCTTTTACTTTCTCAACAAAACTTTTTAAGGAAGGTTACAGGAAATTAACCTAACTCCTTTCTGTCAATCAATATACGACCACATGATATGTTTGCTCTTCGATAAACTGTTATAGTTCAGCATATATTGTACTAAGCTATTAAAAAGAGAGAAGGAAAAAGCTTCTCACATGGACAAATTTAGATTCTTTGGTAATTTATCCAAGGAGTGACAAGCTTTCATTAGAAGAAGAGTCACAAATGTGCAGGTCAAGGTGGGTGTTTGTAGTTTATGACTACATCAGTGTAAAACATGAGGATAAAAGACTTGATATTAATATACTGAAGACAGAGCTTGGTGAGAAACTTTTTTTTTTAAATACTCTGGGTTCCTCATACTTGCCAAATGGTAACACACTTTTTTTCTAAGAGAGGACCCTGATTCAACAAAACCACCATCTTCTTCACAAAAAGGCTTCAGTGACCTTAAAAATAACATCCCAATATCCTTTTTCAAACAGTGCCTGGTGAGAGGCACTGAGGAAAAGGTTGTAACACTAAATACATAGAAAGATGTATCCTGGCATGCAGTCTATTCACTTCTATCCACCTACATTTTATGAAAAGTTTTGCTTGACTAACAGCTATTATGTCCTCCCTGTCCCCCATACTTTTCAGGAAGGGATAAAAATGTGAAAAAATGCCTTATGCTTTTATTAGTCCAGGCAATCCTTGAGGAAGATTTCAGTATTTGGGAAAGCAGGGAAGGTGACTTTTTTGTCACATTAAGAGTAACTGATGCATCATGAAGCATGCTTATACCATCAAAAACAGTCTGATCCAGCTCAGTGACATTCCTCTGACTGTTACTTATCCAGGAAATTGGGCAGACCACCAAGATGGGTCACAACAGAAAGGCATTTGCTACTATTGAGACCTTTGAGAATCACCATTCACAAACTCAGCAAAACCAAAGCAGGATGCAATACCAGCACCCCTCATTTCACACACACTGTTATTTTTACATTAACATTCAAAAATCATTTGTTCAGAGATGCATACTTTCTTTGTCATTTTCTCCTAGCCTCTTCCTTGTCTTTCTCCTAAAATCCAGGAAGTCTTGATATCATCCTATGGGTTTCAAGATGTCAAAAGCAAAAATCTAGGAAATAAAATAGACCTAAGTGAATGTTAGAAAAAGAAACCACATTTCTCACATCAAAGTCTGAAAATTTTCATAGTCTATGGGATAGGAAACCAATAATTGAGTTAGTAAAAACTCAGTATTTCAATATTTCTCAACATATTCACATTTCAAAATGTGCTTTTGCTCAGAGACAAAAATGGGTATCTTTAGAAAATTCTGATATGAAAAATATAAAAATAATAATTATACATTTATTTTGGATAAAATTTCAGATTGAAAACTCACAGGTAACTGCACTTTCATTTAGACATATTTATTTTATCATTTACATGTGTACTACCCTCACCTTCTTGTAGAGGTCAACACAACACAACTGCTAGAAAAGTGTCATACACAGATCATTACTCTAGTCTCAGAGCAAAGGCTACTATTTGCTGACACAACTCTAACTAGTACCTAATCAATTCAGTTAGAAAATCAAAGGGTACTGAAAACAGCTGGTCTTCTAATTAGTACACTGAGTGCTAATGCATTCTTCTTGAGTGTTAAAACTGCCTCACTGATAGAAACTCTGATCTAGGAAATAAAGAATTAAAATCTTTACAAAGAAACCTGTTATTAATGAATTAAAAATAATAATAAAAAATCAATATCGATACTGTTTCTAATAATATGTGATGTGCACTATATTAAAACATCAGGCAAAACCTGCATATTTATATATTTGTACAAATCAACGGGACACTTTGCAAAGGAAAAGATTTCTGTTGCTATCAACTACAGTAATTTTATTGCATTTTTTTGCTGAATTTCTATGAGAAAATATTTTCTTGCTTCTTTCTTGTATTTTATTGCTAAATTGAATACTAGGTTTTCTGCAACCTTCACTCATCTTCTATTATGATCACTGGAATTTAGATTATCAGGTAATACTATAAATTGAAAAAACTAATCGATTTGAAGTTTGTGTGTAATCAGGTTCAGTTAGTCTAGAGGTATAAAAGCTTCTGAGTATTCATGAAAAATGCTCACTCTCAAAGAACCAAAAGCTACTTCTTCCCTGTCTATAGGTCTGGTGACTTCCAGAAAAGTATCACAGTCTCTGCTATGGTCCTCTCTTGTAATGAAAGCTGAGACCTCAGGATTAAATTAACTGTGATTTCAAAGTGACAATAAGCAATATTATCTGTGTATGTTTCATCTTTGTATTTCTGTCCTTTGCATGTTCATATTTTTACTAGATGAGAGCAATCATGTAAACAGAACAGAATCCTGCTCCTCTATAATCATGCAATTCTTTTCAATTCAATTTCTTCACCCCTCTGTCTTATAACTAGTACTGAGAGGAAGTACTGAGCTGCCAAAAATTACATATATTTTCTTATCATATTTTTAACGCTTCTAGGCTCTCATCTACTGAACAAAGACCTTGTCTGTCCACCACAAAATTGCCAACTCCACTAGTTATTAAAGAACAAATATCTTTTATCAACACAGTAATGTATAACTGTAGGAGGACTATGAACCACAGAAAAGAAGAGAACAGTGATGAAAGATTATACTGGAGATTTCCTCAGTTCCTAATCGTGACTAAAAATACCTGGAAAGAACAGAGATATGCCTTTTGCAAAGTTAAAAGCTTTGTTATATTTTGGTGTTTGGTTCTATTAGAAACATCATACTATGGATGATTCATGATGAAGGATCTAATTCAGTGGAAAAATAGCAATAAACGTTCACAGACGTATTTACACAGCAGACCCCTGCAGGCTTAAACCCAAAGAGCATTTTACCAATCTGGACTGTTGAGGTTTTTTTCTGAAGTGGACATTCCTTGGTCTTTTATGAGTAATGCAATTATCCAGTGTTCATAATACTTGGATTACTTCCCACCAGTTTATTATTCTACACTTTAGTTACACCAGGGAGAGAAGCACTTGTAACGGGTGGGACATTTCTATTTCAACTATTCCAGCTGAGATCTAGTATGTGAGAGAACTAGCATATGAACATCATTTTCTCTTGGGAGAGAATTTCTGGGTCAAAGCCTTTGCTAGCGAAGAAATTTGAAAGGCATGACTGGAGCATATTGGGTTAGGTTAAGAACAGAGGACTGCATATCATGTTAAAAGATATTTGCCTAGCAGTTGTGTGAGGATAAAAGCGAAGTAGGGCAACAATGTGTGTATATATCACTATATATAAATAAATATATAAAAATATATATGGATAGATATACACACATGCAAGAGATGTGTTTCTTGATTTTCTGTGTATTCAATGACTCAGAACTGCATCAGCTTGGTTAGTAAGCAACTTCTCAGCAAATATTTTTAAATATTCCTATTTTGAAATTTTCAGGTGAGTATAAGAGTTGGTATTATACTAATAAAAAATATATAGCTGTACAACTAATAATCATGCGTATAGGCCTGTACTCTTACAGAATCCCATTTGCCTTCAGTTGGCTTTTGTAGAACTGTTTGGGTATGACGCACAGGTTCCCTCCCAGTTAAAAGGACATCAAAATTCTCTCTAAGCAAAGGTAAAAGAAGTCTGAATCCAAGTCAAGGCAACATGGGGCACTTTAAAGTAAAATCGGGCTGTAGGATTACAGATGAAAACCCTTCAGAGAGCTTCAGTTCAGTGGCTACTAAGCTTCTGTAAAACCAATACCACATCACAGTACTTCTTACATAACTTTAGCATAATTATTGGAAATAAAGTATATGCAAGTTACAGAAAAAGAGAAGTGATCTGTGTCTAGTGACTATAAATCCTCCAATATTCTTACAAAAAATATTGGCTTTGTCTTCCTGGAAGTGTCTAAATTGATGTTTCAAAAACTTCTGTTCTCTCTCGGGCTTATAGGAACGTAGCACTGAGGGGCATCTTAAAAGGCAATGATATTTGTAAAAACGTGTGTCGGTTTTGTTGAAATATAACCAACAGAAGTGGCAGAAGGTAATTAGTACAGAATTTAATCAGTACCATTGTTTTAGTGTGTATCATTAAAACACTTAACTGTCATGCTATTTTCTGTGCTGCCTTTATTAAGACTTCTTAGTAGCACAATTTAAACACCACTGCAATAGTGACAGAGTTTAAAGTAGGATTAATTACTGACCTCAGTTGCACCACATAAACATCACCTGCTGTATTATACAAGCCCTCTACATTCAAATATGCAAGGCAACATGACAAGCACAGACATTTAATGGTAGTGGTTGTTCTAATACTGCTTTTAATTTGTTAGTTCTATTTGAAGTTAAAAACAAATAAGATTGTGAATAAGCATGAATTATTAAAATCTGTCATTAAGGACACATCAGAAAGTTATTTTTGTAATTACTTAAATGATCTTACACTTCTGCTACAAACTGCAACAAACAAGCTACTCTCTTACATACCACATTGCTGAAATGCAGTGATTATAGGTAAGGAGAGGCAGTAACTAATTGGATAGCAAACTAGTATGCTGAGGAGAAAAGAATCAAGTCACAGGAATAAATCTCAAATCCTACTGAAAGATTATGTTATTTCCAGTAATTAAACAGAGCAGACAGGATTTGATTCTTGAAAGTTTCAGTTAAATCCTCTCTGCAACACACTCTGTGAACTTCATAGAATGCAATTTATTAATCTCAGAAGCATAACTGTCTGCTACGGTTGTGGTAGGACTGAACACACATCTTCAGGGAGCCGGAATATTTCAAACTGGATATTTCAGATAATAAGAGATGAGAAGTAATCAAAAGACATTTCAGCTACTCTAAATCTGACTGCATGGTGGAAAACTCAGAAGAGAGAAAGCAAAGGAAAATTACAGGCAAAATTGACAACGGGGAGAAATATAAACAGAAAAAGAGATGAATTATGATTAACAATTCATGGAAATTTGGATGACAAAAAGATCAATGCTTCCCCTATAAAAAGATGTAACTTTAGCCAAGGATCCAATGAAGTGAAAGCAAAAATTAGGAAAACAATTAACATAATAAAAATAGTATCAGGTACATTCTTTTTAACATAAATAATAATTAAATATTGATAAAGGTCAATAAACCTAGAGAATGATCAAATCCAAACCAAAACCATGATACAAGATTTTAGCAAAAACATCGTATAAAGAGCGGAGGAGTCCAAAACCAAACAGCGTACTATTATTTTGTAAACCTGGAAGTATTTACTCTCCAAATCAAGACCAGGAAAGAAAGATGTTTAAGATGGCAGTCTACCTGTGTACCTAAAAGGCTATTATGAAAGAGAAGCATTTCTTTTGGTTATTTCTTAACTTACTATATAAGTTTGAGGGAAAAAAGTGTAGTTAGAAAGCAAGTAGAAAGGCTGTCTCTCTCTTGTTACTTGAGCTGTAAGGATGTATCTTCAAAAGGGGAGTGAAGAACTTGTGTATCTCAAGGCACAGGCCTAAACCCAACCTTTAAAAGGGATGGTAAGGAAGATTAATTCCTCAAGACACTGAGAAAACCATTTGGAGTTTGCATAATTCAGCAACCCCTTCTCTCTCAACCCAAGCTGCCAGCCTGCTCAGCAAGACTGGAACAAATGTCATTCTACCAGGATCCTTTGGACAAGGCAGAGATTTATTTTTTAACCTTTTAGTTCTTCTGTTTTAACCAGAGTTTCCCAAGGTATTTTAACCTAATGTACTATCTTGGAACTTTAAAAAAGACCAATTATAAATACTGAGCTTTTGGCAAGTTCACTTTAAAGAAGAGAGGCAAAGCAGCAATTCCTATCAGAGCTTTCTGTTTGATGAAGAGATCTGCCTCAAATGGCTGAGAGTCATAAAAAGAATATTTTAGCCATTGTGATTTCTTAGCATGAAATGTTCAATGGAGGAATGATAAACCACTTTCCTTAGCAATAAACAGCAGCAGGTACAGAATATTAAGCAACACTTACCAGGCCTAAATAATTTACATTAAAAATCTCAGCCTTAAAAGTAAACTTTTGCCAGTTATATTTTTATCAGCACCAATGTGAACATGTAACAAATGATGCAATATGAAATTGTAAAACAATAATATTAAGCTGCTAGACTTCATTATCATAGTATCTCACCAGGTTATAGATGTCAGACAACGTACTTGCTACGATTGGAATATTTGTGAAACAGGTAAAATTAAAAATATTAAAGCCACATATAGTCAAAATATCACATCTAAACTACCTCTCACTAGAGGTGGCCTGAACACATTCCATACCTTGAGAAAGATTACTTAAATACTCTAAAACATTATCAAAACACACTACAAATTCTCTACTTTTACTTTTTAGTGATTCATTGTTTCTTGGGTATCCTCTGACAGTTGTAGCACATTTCAGTTTTATGGGATCACTGACTGATATGCCTGTAATTTTCTTCTGTGGAAGAATTTATGCACAGCTTCAGTGGCATGACAATTGATAAAATACTATAATTCTTACAGATAATATTTTGATGCCACTGTCACCTACTCTTGAGAATGCCAGGTACATTATTCAGCAGGTGAAGCATTTACCCAGGGACTAATAACAGAGCAGCTTACAATCAAAAGATTATAATTAATTGGCCATTGAAACAACTTTGAAAAACAGGCTTGTTACCATCTGTACTGTACTGATGATGAATGAAAAGAAAGACGACAGTCATTCACCCAGTAAGTCCATATTAAGGTCAGAAAATAAATGCAGAAATTCCCATTTGCAACATATACTTTGCCAAAGTCATCTCTTTAAAAACAAATCAAATTGAGTAAGTGTTAATTATTCATTGGCATGAGGGTTTGTAAACTACCATGAAGAGCCCCACTGGGCTTGGGAGGAGTATGAATGACCAAGGCTAGGAAGACTTAAGAGTACAGAGCACACTATAATATAACAATATTAATTAATAATTCAAATATGGTTTATGTTTAATAGGTTATAAAGCCATTTGGGGTTAATAAACTGACTGACCTCCAACCTTGCAGTGCAGTAGGCACAAGATATATTTTTTCTTAACGAATGAATGCCCCAACATTGCCTTTGAAAATGAACATGTTATTTGATAAGAATGAGTCAGTTTATTGCACATTATCCCTCACCTGGAAAAGTGGATATTTAATTAGCTATTAAACTCTGTGTATGTAATCTACTGTAAAAGAAGTCAATATTTATCTTTTCTTGAGTTCAGGAGACTATCAACTCAGAGAAAATGGATTTTCCATAAGCAATTCTCCCAGTATGAGGTATAGCATTTCAGTCTCAAAATCCATCAGAACTGTTGGGTGAACCATGGCACTCACACAACACCAAGAGTGTATGGAGACCCATCTGCACGCAAAACTAATTTAAACTCAGAAATTCTGAGCCCTAAGGAGGAAAGAGTTGCAAATCATAAATTTGCACTAGCAAATATTCATAGTTATGGGGGGTTTGGCAGTGATGTTGCAAAGCATGTACTAAAGTCCTTTGAATTCACAGTTCCTTTGCATGCAAAATGGCTCATTTGCAAATCTCAAATCTGGATTCTACTGACTCCTTTTTCTGTTATTATGATGTGTAATAGATTTAAAATTATCAAAAAATAGATTTAAAATTATCAACAACCATGAAGTTAGAGGTTTGTTGGGTAGCTTGCTGTTCTGGTTGATACTTCTTCACCAAGTAATTCACCAATATTTTTCTATAATAAAGCATCTCTATATAAACTAAGGAGCCAGTAAAGTTAGAGTGTTAGAAACACTGAGAACATCATGAGAATGAAGAGGTCATGACTGTCACAGGAACACAGATACTTACAGTGCAACTAGAGTAAAGGATTAGTCACTTGTCAACAGATCTCTGCATACAGTAGTGACTCAGATTTTATAAAAACTCATCTGGGGCCATCAGTGGGTCGTTAATGGAAACAATCATAGTAAACACTATTGTTTAACCCTGCTGTCTAAGTAACATTGTGTGATCGAAAGCACAGAATTATTTACCCTTATGACTGTGCATCCCATGTATGGTCTACCTTTGGTGATAAATTACCATAACATTTTTGCTAAACCAATTTATGTTTTCATTTAAAATGTTGTTTTACCAGTGTCCCTTTGGATTGCATAAACTGAATCTCAGAAAAACATTTTACCCTGTTGTACAGATCAGTATTCTTAGCTTAAGATATAGACATATTGAATTGTAAAATACTAAACATACTACATAAACGTTGCAGACATCATATTCCATTTTATACTATATGTGGTATACTGTCTCAGTAGGCTTTGCAACACGCTGATGCATAATAATCTATTTTAAAACACATTGACTTATTTCTCTTATCCTATAAACACACATTCTTGAATCTATTATTCTAAATTGTACTCTAGTTCAATACGAAATGTGTAATTTCTTATTGTTCTATAGCTAAATTTATTTTAATAAAGACTGTGAAGCTCAATGAGACATAAACCATTAATCCACATTAAATAAACATGCAAGAAATTAAAGATTTATTACTAACCAGCTAGACTTTCTTACAGTTAAGGAATCACCACATTCTTGTTATCCATAGGCTCTGCTTCCTTGAAATACTAAATTAACTGGTTAATTAAAAAAGCAAGCAAAAAGAATTTATGTTCCACCACAATTTCTAACATGCTCTTCAGAACAAAATAAATCCATAGAGATATACTGTTGACTTCTACTGTTGTAACAAAGATTTTGCATATTTGCAAAATATAAGGATAAGATTATGATGAAACGTTTCTCGTTTCATGTTCTAAGAACTAGAAATAAAATTGAGACTTTCCCCAAAGAAGTAGTGCTACTGATTTTGCAGACAAAAAATTAATCTATTTGTCTTCTCTGCATATTAGTTGAAACATTTCTTATGAGATACAAAAGAACTTGTCGTCCCAGAAGCAAGGCAGGTGCGTATTTATGTAGACAGGCAAGTGGATAAAGCACATATTCTTGTAACCAAATACATGAAGCTCCAGCAGTCAGTGAAAATAGTCATATATCAAACAAATACTATTCACGCAGTGTGAAGTGGCTGGCATTACTTGTTACAAGGGTCTGTAGAATCGGTCCCATTTGCAGTTAGCCTTGTTAGAGTGCATTGCCAGAATGTGCATGACTAATATCTTGCAATAAAAATTACTTTTCTTTTTTGCTTTTTGTTAAAAAGAACGGGAGGCTAACAGGAGCTGTTGCATTGGTTTAAAGGCACAGATTTTGTTTCAGCAAAAATATTAATGGTAGTTTATTATCAAAGCTAAACCATATAGGAGTCACACTGTCTCACAGCTAGATAATTTTCAGCTGCTAATCATGCAGTCTTATTTACACAGTAAGGTTTTATATATATACACATATATGTATATACAATAGATACAATATTAAAATGTAATGCAGGAACACCACATTATGGTACACCTGTATATTCATAATGAAGCACAGGCTGGGTTCACTGAACGTGTAATTCCTATGATCCACAAATAAAAGATACCAAAATCCTTTATTTATTGAACAACTGTGTGCTGGACTCAAAATTGGGAGGTAAGATGTGAAGTCATCCATTCCCTGTCACAAGGCCAAGGTCCATCATCCTGCACTTCTACATCTCCTTCTGGAGGATGAATCTTGGGCGAGAGGGCTCAGGGCATTAGTTAAGATCAAGGACAAATATAGCATTGTCAGCCAGAGTTGCTCATGAAAGAGAGGAGAGAAGGGCTGTAATGTTGAAAGAGGAAGAGAGAAGTTTTACGTTCAGGGCTTCAGACTGCATTCTGCTGAGATGCTCTCAGCATATATGAACATCCCTTTGTTCACCTTGAGCCATCCAGCAAGTTTCTCTCATAACATAGATTCTGTTTCACTTATGAAGGGAGATAAGACTGATGTAGCCATTTTTTTTACCACAGGGAAGATCTTTTTTTGACCTCTGCTACAACCAGTGACAGGTAGAGAAAAAAAAAATATTCTTGTTTGTTTGTTTGTTCTGAAAATGAAATATTTATTTGGCCTACATGAAGGCCAGCTGCTGCTTCCACATTTTCCTAGAAATCAGAACTACCACAAAGTGACTCCTGGGTTATAGGTCCTTTTGTTCAACCCCTCAAATCAACTCTTGCTTCATGCAAGAAAAAGCTACCAGACTAAAGCTTGTTTTAAAGGGGTTAACTCACACAATTGTTAACAGAAATGAAGCAAGCAGTCTAGAGCAGTAACTAGACTGTCTTCATTACATATCCATATTTATATGAAGATATCAGAGATACTTTACATATCAGAAGAATGACCCCTCAGAGTTTCATATTTCAGTGTTTCAGAATTCTCACTTCCAGATACTTATTATTATTGGAGATTATTTAGCCTAATCCTTTCACTGACTCGGTAAATTATGGGCATATGTTCAGTAAGTAGCAGTCATAATTTTAAACTATTTGTCTACCTTATGTATTTGATGAATTAGCTATTGGTGATGACTATGTTCTTAAGTTTCCTAACTCTTGATGCAATCTCAAGGATTTCTAATATTATTTCTGGTCTTTAAGTGCTTTTTTGGGAGAAAGGTTGATTTCACAGGACAATTCTTTTTCCACTGAGACAGCCTTTCTTTACTTCAGTTCCAGTTTGAAAACCTTACACTAGCTGTTCAGTAAGACCATTTGTGAATCTTATGTATTAATATTTGTGAGGTAACATGCATTTCTCAGACTGAAAATAAGTGGGGAGTGTAAATACAAAGTGTTTTGTTATATCATAAGAAAAATCATTTTCATATATGTGTGAGGATGCGCAAAGAAAAGCTAAGCAGTCCTGAAATGTATCATGAAAGACACAATCCGTATCTCAAAAAGTATGTCCTAGCAGCATTTATATAGTCCACATTTGTTTTCTTCCCTTCAGGGTTAATACGTACACAGTTTTCTTGTTTATTATTGCACGAATTCAGCTGCTAGCTATCTGAGGATTACAGGGGAAAGCATGCAGCCAGAGCACAGACCAGTCTAGATCTTTATTTGTGGTTTTATCCAACAGTTTTATCGATACAATTACTTTCCTTATGTATGAAAACCTCTGTGAGAGCAGGGGGAGCAATGCAGTTATCCAGAGTATTGATGTTAAAGGAGAGACTATTACTGGCCTACATGTACATGTGCAAGAATAGAAGAAGCACAGAGATCTTCTGTTTCCCATATCCTCTCCTCTCTCTGTGTAAACACAGCCTCCTAGCACATTCTTGACCAGATGGTGAAATTAACTCCTCAGAAAGTGAAAGGTAGAAGGAGATCAAATGACAGCTTAGATATCCCTTATGGATCAGTCTACAAATGGAGAGTATGCCAAGTATCAACCTAAGGATGCAAAGACCATATTCCTGTTAATGTCTAAGCAGAGCCTGCAAAGCAGAGTCTCACCCAGAAATTCCCTTGAGATGAACGAACCCTTTGCAAAGAAAAGCCTTAAAAGCGCAGTCTCACTCTTACGGTTGCATACGAGCTTCCTAAATGCTCAGTCAGCAGCAAAAACATTTACTATCACCTCTGTCAATCACAATTTTCAAATGTTACAAAAACGCTGCCTGAGACATGGTTAAGACATAATGATTTATAATGTGTCAATCCCTAGCAGAGTCTCAATACCTTCATTTCACAGTTCCTCTTAGAAAGGTTTCTACTAAACTAGTACGTTCAGATTATGAATCAATTTTACACCTAAAAAAGTCTCTGAAAGATGCTATCTATAAAACCTATTGGTCTGGTAAAAGTCAATTTGACCTTTGCTGGTTTGCATAGTTTTCTGAGAGCTTGACTTTAATTACAGTCTTATTTAACTGTTTTCTACTGAAAATGATATTACTGTAAATGTGCCTAGCAAGCACTGCTTGACTCCCATTTTCTTAATCCTAATGGGACTTACAG
Source organism: Ibycter americanus (assembly GCA_035590275.1). NCBI lineage: Eukaryota > Metazoa > Chordata > Aves > Falconiformes > Falconidae > Ibycter > Ibycter americanus. The sequence continues at coordinate 14,144,992 of JAVJGI010000036.1, forward strand.
TAGGTTTGTATGTTACCCATATCAATTCAAAACTCATTAAGTAAGGAGACTGTGTTTGCTTCAAGTTACTTCAGAGCCCCGTCCTCCAACATCTACCAGGTTCTGACCAAGGTTTTAGAGTAAGATTATCTACTAACACAAATGTTTCAGAGATCAAAGTCTATGATGTTAGAAGTAACCGAAGTAACAGGAAAACTATATTTAAAAGCAACCCCAAACCCAAGAAATAATTCAGTATTGTGGTCCCGATGCTGTTAAAGGTGATGTAATTTTATACCACAGTTCACTACACCTGACTGTAATAATCTACTCACCGCTCATTTAAATACTTAAAAGAACTGATCTGGTATCATTTATGGGATGTTGATTTGTAAAAGCCAACATGGTCTAAAATTTTTGACTCATCATTTGTCAAAACATCCTACTGGTATTAAAGATACGTAATTTATTATAATTAATTCTACAAAAATAGACTTTCCCTCCAAATTCCACAAAAACAGAACAAAATCCAGGAGGACTGTGTTCCTTTCAATTTTTAACATAATCTTGCAACCTTAGTATACAATATTTTGCTCATGAGTATTCAGATGGAATTGCCCGAACTCTGTACCTGAATGTGTTTATGTATGTGTATATGTTTATAGGAAAGTACCTGATTTACTTCTTGGTAATAATTTAGCTTTAATTTCTTGCTATCACATTAAAAAAAAAAAGAATACTATAGTCTTCAGAAGTCTTGCCAGCACTTAATCTGGCTTCCAAAGGCTAACAAAAATATTATTGTGACGTCTCTGTTAATTGAGACAGGTAGTCCGATTTTGAAGTCCACTAATGTCAATGAAAGGAGTCTCATTCAGCAGGTATTGGATTAGGGCCATAGCTAGCATCCAGTCCTATTCATTAGATTTTCTTTTTCTTCCATTCCTTCCAAATCATTCTTGTAAGAAACGTGCAGTTGTTTGGAATAAAACACAGACTTTGAAGCTTTTTAATGGGTTCCTGGTAGCTGTTGCTATTTTAATGAATCAAGTGAATGACACTAAATGATGCATTAACACAGTAATGGCCAGCAGGATTGTTGTTCGCATGATGTATTAACAACGTACTGGCCAGCCAGAATAACGCTGTCCTAATATATTAAGAAACAACATCTGGCAAGTACCCATGCTAAACCTTCAAACACTGCAGTGTTGATTGCAGTGTTCCTCCCAAATTATTAGTACTTTCAGTTTGCATTTATGGCTTTAAAATAGGAAGTACTTCATACTTATCAGAATAATACTAGGGGACTTTTTGAAAGATCACGTATACTGAACACTGAAGGACACTGAAAAGAAAGACTTAGAAAACCACTTCAAAGCATAAACAAGAAATCTTTTATATCATAGTAAAAGGACGTCTCTTTCAATCTCCAGATCTAAACAGGAGCATGAAAAATGTGACATAAAAGGAGTGGAATATATGTTTCAGGAAGTTCTACTAATAATAGCTCTAAAATCCTTATACCTTCTCCTTTGGCGTCTCATGTATATCTGCTGCTTTTTTGTTTGAAGTGAAGATGTTTCTTTCTCAGCTCAGCTTTTAACCATTGCCCTTCATTCTCCCTGTGTGGTATTCTACAATCAGTGTTGTTCATAGAAACGAAGCAGCTAGAACAAGTAAAATAAAAGAAAAAAACCTGAAAGAATGTTCTTTTGCAGGAAATTTTTCCCAGGAATGTATCAATTTGACCACACTTCTTTAAAAACAATTGCATGAAGTGTCCTGATAAGGCTTATTGGAATGCAACAGTTTGGTTATAATATAAAAGGTTGACATTAGAATGTAACATATCGAATGGCCCAAAGAAAATATTGTGTTTCATGCAGAGGGAAATTCTGAGACTTTAACCAATGCCATTCATTGACGGAGAAGTTTCTGGTGCTATTACTGAATCAGCGTGACTACTCCTCAATACAAGGGCTGAAATATCACAGTTCTTAGCCAAATGTAATATACCATGTCTCTAACTCATATCTTAACAGTGGTCCTGATGAGTATTCAAGATCATTTTACACCAGTCTAAATGTTGCTTCTTACCTGCTGAAATACTGGACTGATTTATGCCATCTGGCACTACGTACGTCTGTGTCTTTATGTTCTTCTTTCTTTCTGTGTTAAAAGGTTCCTGAAATTTTGCCTTATAACCCAAACACAGAAGTGGAGCTCCAAGTAAACCCTTTCTTCAGTTCATCCTGTAGGCGTAACAACTACTTGTGACTTTTGTTGTGATTTTCTAGGATGCAGGAAACGTGTTTACTCTTTACTGGCATACAGAGTTCTGCAAAGTAATGAGAGATCATTAGACTTGCTAAACTTCTTCATATTTTCAAATAAAGCATACAACACTAAGTAGATCACAATGAATCATACATTTTGCAATCTTAATGAAAATTTATGTTTCAAAATGTAAAAAAATGGGATCAAGAGGGTATATCAATAAAACATTTCCCACATCTTAAGTGAAGAACTAAAATTTAACACTCCAAATACAACGGATTTTTTAAATTACTCTACTTCTTAGAAAGTAACTGTAAAAATTATTTCCAGTGATAAAAAATGATCTACTGTGAAATATTAATGAAGAATTTAATATTGTGGCCCATTAAACTATATGGCAAAATTCCCACTAACTTCATCTGAGGTTGGAATTTTGTCCTTTGTTAACAAAGTTCTCTGAGAAGTTTGTTACATCAAGTAGAAATTATCGATTGTATCATGTCAATTTGATCACGTTATATTTCTTGAATTAAGACAGAATTCTAATTCTGGGTAAGGAAAATGGAAAGCAGAGAGTGTTAACTGCTGTAGCTCTCACACTGCCTGTACAGTATCATAGATCTAGATTATATTTTAAACATAGAATGAAACTTTAATTTTCACAAAAGCTTTATATACCTAGGCTTGTAGAGGCTAAAAAGTCAAACCTTCATTACATTGCTTCACAATAACATTATCCTAATACAGTAATGAAATGGCTTTTGTGATATTTGTTATTGGTAAATTAATAGCTATTTGAGTTTTGCAGATGCAGAATCTTGCACTGGGAAAATGATTGATTTAAAAGTTGTATCACTCTATCTTTTGTTCCATAGTTTATTCTCAAATAATTACTTTGAGACTTTAAATCTTGGGCTGTTTTAATCTCTACTATGCTACTTTCCTATGTGTACTACCACAGACTGAGCCATTCCAGGCTTACACCAGGGTAAGTACCTCTGAATTTTAAAAGCAGATGTAGTTTCTTTCCTTCTAGTAACATCACTAAGGCTTACACTGTAAGAAATACCATTAAAAGAAGGCGCAGGCTGCTAAGCCATGCATAACTAGGTTAAATCAAGAAATGTACTGCTGTCACCACCTATTGGTTATCTGTTTAGGTGTAAAAACTAAATCATTTAGAGAACAGAACTGAAGCTAATTAGAAAGAGCTAGCTAATACAGCAGAAGAATTAATAAGAAACATTAAGTTAAAAATCTCAAATTCAAGTTATGAACTGAAAGCAATTTAAAAGTTCGTTTTAGCATATGCACAGGAATGAGAAACGAAGGTGCCCAGCTCTTTGTGCTTATCAGCAAGAGGATTACTTCATGGTAACTGAAACATCTGACAGAAAAATGGATTCTTAATCTGTTAACATAAATAAACTTAATTTCTGACAATCCATTTCAAGGACTTAATCTAAATTGCCAAGGTAATTAGCCCTGTTTACTGAGGTTTGCCCTATTAACTTTATCTGGCATTCTAAGAAGGCAAAATATTTCCAGTATCAGGAAGTACATGAACACAGTAAATACATTTACAACCCTACTATGCACCCCTGTATGATTCTGAAGCTGTAATAAAAAAAAAAGAATTAGATGTGTGTCAAGATGAAAACATTGGCAGGGAAGGTCAAGAAGTCTGTGGTCCAGTTTAAGTAAACAGCACTTTGTACAGATCAACAGCATCTAGCATGCGCAGGACACTGGGACAACCTGGACAGGATTTGCCTGTGCAAGATGGATGGATCAGGGATGGTGTTTACACTGTCTGCACCCTGCAGACTGGCAAATACTAATAAGCCAGTTCTGAAGGAGTGCAGGCTACCCTTTATATAATGTGATAGCGAGTACTGCATTTGGCAAGAAATTCAGTAGGGTGCTTTCCAAGCTTAAAAGGGCTTTCTGGGACTGTTTCTGACCCCATTCAATTGAATTCTTTGTAGCATGGCTTCCTTCCAGGAGTTTCAACATGCCATTCATTCAGGGAAATGCACTTTAAGTCAATGGTAGGTTTGCCTGCATAAGAAGTATGAGTTCTGTCCCTATTACTAATTAATCTTTGGAAGTCAGCTTGTGTGCAATTTATTTTAAAAGTAAAGTTACCTTCTAATAGTTCACTTGCATAGTACACACACAGGAGTAGTGATCCTTTGTGAGAACTCTAAGACTAGATTCCAAATGAGGGCTTCCTTTTCAAAAAAATATAAAATCCAGAATGATATTGATAAGAAACTGTCATATTTTCATCCTAATATTACTTATGAATTTACTACAAAAATAGGCATAAATATTTAAAATTTTATTTTTAAATTGATGAGATACAGACAAGAATCAAAAGTCTTGACACGTCAACGATCAATGTATAAAACAATCTGATATTTTTTGGTTATTGCTATGTGATTTAGCACTTATAAATTGTTTTCTATCTCTAAAGGATGTTATACCGGAGAACATCTGAGTGAAAAGTAAAGCAGCATGGGTGAGGAAAGTGAGATTTCAACAAAGCATAATGTGAATATCTTTCTCAACTCAGCCTATGGAGCTTCTTTCAATTCACCCTGAAATCACTCGCTGAATCAGGGTCTGACTGCACACAAAACGTAATGGATAACAAAGGGCAGGAAACTCTGTCACAGTGACTTGTTCATGAACACTCGAGGAATGGAAATTATTCTAAATAAAGAGCCAGACCAGGATGAGCTTACTGAACTGAAACAACTAGGATCATTTGTGGTAGAAACTGATTCTTTGGATGAAGAGGTTGTCAGTCTGACCCACACAGTTCAGAGGTTCTCTTAACAAAGGGTGAGACTGAGCACCTCCCATTCACACTGAGCAACTGCTCCTGGAAACACCACCACGCCAGGAACAGGACTCCAGTGAGAGGAGGGGGCTTGCGATCTCACCCAAACAAATGAATAAAAGTCTGCCGGCTTGCAGATAATTCCTGAGCAGAAACAGGGCTAGATTTGTCATGTAGGAGTATTCACTGTTAATCATTCGCTCTGCTCTCCACTTGAAACAAACCTTCTCTTTGTGTAATTGTAATGCTCCCTTATTACTAATGACTGACCAATTATTTAAGCATTAAGTTAATGCTATATATAGCCAATCTGCTTGCTTTTTGTCACACAAGTATTCTCATTTAATGTACTGTAGTTCTCAACTTCCCTTAAAAGATGCCAAGTAAATTAACATCAAGGTTTCTGCCTGCTAATTTGCTCAAACAGACATGTGTTCTTAGATATCTTTTAAACCAGTTCTGACATTTTTATGGGATGTAATTATTATAATGAGAAATCCATTATAGAGACTAGATTGAGGTCATATTAGGAAAATATTTTCCCCCTTAGTTATTAGCTATTGTATGCAATGAAGTCCATTGATCTTTTAAAACAGATTGATTTCTAAAAAACAAAATAAATATAAAATGTTTATGCAAGTAAACCAAAGTAAACCTAGTGTAGCAGCATCTCTGTTTATATAGATCTAAGGCAAAACATCTTGTATGTATATTCATAGTGTATATTCCCAGACTTCGGGAAACTCCTAATGCTAATTCTGCAGGTATGCAGTCCTTAGAGAAAAAATGGAGGAGCTCTGAATTCCCCCTTTAATCTATCCTGTGTTCTTTTTCATACATCTATCAAACCACATAACATTTCTTATGTAATACAGGCCTATAGAAAGCATTTTTTATTTCCAGCTGGCATATTTCTAAATTCAAACGCTCAGACATAATTTAGTTATTTTTTTCCCTGTATGTGTATTGTTTATTTACTTTACAAACTTGCACAGAAAATGTAACCGTACACTAAACCATTAGTATTCTGTTGGGAAGATTTGTGTTTTGTGTTGGAAGCAGTTCACATTAAACTCAAGGTCTTAATACTCCTTTGAGGCTTCTGAAGCCCCATGGCAACTCTTGAAAAGACTTTTATTTCTTCAGCATATGTAAATTGGATAGGGTGAAGTCAATGTGATTTAAAGCTAACATCTCTTCAAGAACTCAGATGAGACAAAGGTTTTATTAAATGAAATAGTAGAGGAAATTGAAGTTCCACATTTCAATGTAATGTGATCATGAAGATGGAAAATAATATTTAGTGAAATTAAAAGTGCAGGCTTGAAATTTACATCACTCTTAATCTACATCTGTTCTTTTATTTAATTTATCTGACATGTCCCACTTCTTCCAGGGGAATTACAGAACAAGATCTATTTGATATAGGGATATTAGCAAGACTGCATTGGGGTCATACATTGATTTAGGTAACAACCTTCTTACTTATACTAATTAGGCAGAGATAATAGCAAATTAAAAAGAGTTAAAGTTTGTATCACACACAGATCCTTGACTATGCTTATAATTAAATACAATATTTATATTCACATGCCTTATACTGTTATTTTAGATTGCTCAGAAGGAGAAAAATGTATTTCTCAAAGTTTTAGTCTGAGTAATAGACTTAGCTTCAAATTATTTCTGCTTCAAAAGTGAGTACATTTAACATTTACGGAGATGTCTAATTTAAATGGTGCTACATTAAGGCTTAACAAGGTATTACTATTTGTCAAGAGTTGATCTATGACCTGTACCAGGATATTTGTGTCATAAAATTCTTTCATCTTGAACATTTTCTCAGAAATTCATAATTAATTGTTCAGAGTTCAAAATAGTGCATTACCTGATAAAGTATTTTAAGTATTTTTCCAGAATTTAAAGAAGCAAGAGAAGAGGGAATAAAATAATGCAAAACTTGTTTACGGCTATTTAAGTTTTAAATTAATTAGTGATTGTCATAGCAGAAAAGAACGAGGACAGTACAACTACTACAAATATCAGAAAAGGAACTTCCATTCTTCTGGTCTTTTGCACCCGGCTCTACCAGCAGCCATGAAGCACTGGATAAAGGAGGGTCAAGAACTCCAGACTGTGCCTTTCTAACCCTCTCAGGCCAGTTTTACATCTACATTCTAGCAGCAGTATGAATGAATTGGAAAATAATTTTATATAAAACTTGTTTCTCCTTCTTACACACACTCACACATCCAAGAAGATATCAAACTATGTATCTCAGCACAAAATCTAACAATACAAAACTGGAATCCTGGAGTAACTAGTTTCAAGGCTTCCTTTAAAAACTATGGCCTTCAATATTTAGCTTATAAGACAGCATTTAGACTTACTGTTAGTTGAGTTTGTATTCAAGTAATATGTAGTGGAACTAGGTGCAGTACATTGATATAAAAAACCAGGACCAACTGAAAACCTTACCTGCTAAAGGGGACTCTACTTCATGCACAAAGTGCCTTTTTTGATGTACCTGAACTACCCTTGTCCTGGGTATGGTCATATAAATCAGCAAAATGGGACTTGGAGTAACTTAAAACTATCCTGCATTTTTGGGAATGAAACTGGGACGCTTGAATTACTTGGATCATCTCATTACCTTCTGGGGAGAACATAAATGGCAGGGCTTGCTTTCTGTTGAGAATATTTCAGTGTGCGATATTAATTTCTGATATCCGTTTAGCCCATTATCTTTTTCATTCATCTAATATTGGATACACCATATACCATTTCTACAGATCTATCGTTTTTACAGCAGTTACTGAGAAATCTCAGCAGCAATTTATTGTGTAAGTTAAATTTGTATTTCCGAAACAGCAACAACTTTTCCCTCTGTTTGGACTAAAGAAAATCCCTTTTGTGAATTTTTTTCTTCTTCTTCTTCATTTTAGTGTTCCTTTTTATTCCCTATATAGTTTTGAATTAGCTGAAACAAAACAAGACACCTTTATTGAAAACAATGTTGGACAACATATATATGAAGTGTTCTTTAATTCAAGAATGAACTTTCGATATTGCCTGTGTATTTTGTATTTGGAAACCTGACACTGTATTTTTAAATGTGGAAAGGCAAATATATTTGTTTTGCTGTAAAGAGTGAATACGTAAGGCCTAAACACACACCTGGTTATCTGTTTTTATATAAATGGCTACATTTGATCAAATTTGTTCTACCTAACCTTAGTTGCTGAAGTCTCAAAATAGTCACTTTGATAGCCCCACTTCACAGCAAATGGAGTAACACAGCTACTTGTAAAAACTCTTTCAGCCCATATAAACTGTGAATGTTCTCTGGAGGTGCTAATACTTCTTCATTGACTATGAAAATGTCACAAGTTGAATAAGCTTTTAATTTAGGATGCTCCATGAAGAAGCTTCAGTAAACAGAATGAGCCTGAGCATGTTTGTCTTGATTACTCAGGGCAGCTTTGACTTATACCAGAAAGACGGAGTAAATTAAAGTATTTTGTGCAAGAATTCATACAAATATAAAATTAGCTGTCTCTTAAAAATTTTGCTTCCCATGGACAAATGAACAATTCCAAAATACTTGTACCGTTTCACATTTCAAATTAATATTTGTCCCTCATACTTGAAGGACACAGGAGGACATAATGCCTGAAACAGTGGGAGAAACCAAATCAATTAGCCAGTCATCTAACATAAGTAGTGCTGGATTTGGCTCAACTCTTTATAGTTGGTTCTAAAAATGAATGTGATCAAGCCCAGCAATACTGCTGATTATGAGGTACTATAAAAATATATAGAATAGTTTTGTAAAACAGTCATACTCTAAATTGTGATCCTGAGTCTTTACAAAGGTAGGGAGAAAGGGAAAAAAAATCAAGCACTCTGACAACGTGAGTTCTTAAAAGCTTTACAAATACCTCTACAAAGCTATACTGCTATACAAATAGTGCAAGCTCTATTTTTAGGTTATGATAATTTATTTAATGTTTCTTACAGCTTGCAGTCCAGTCCTTATGTAAAATGGAAGCAGATATATTTCAATTAGAGCACTCCTTAAATTATGGGACATGAAGCCTGTCCTGGAGAAGAGAAAATGGACTTTTTTTTTTTTTTTTTTTTTTTAAGTTTCGAATGCTAAACAATGGTGGGTTCACTTAACCATTGTATTCAGCAGTCAAATTTTGCAATTTTTACAATAAAATAACTTTCAAAGTTGCAAATTTCTAGTCATATCAAAATCCTGTTATTTTATCCAGCTGCAGTTGATTTTGTGGTTTTAGTAAATCATTTCAGTGTATGCTGGCTGCGAGCACTTTGCCTGATATCTAGAATATTTCCCCTTAAAATTTAATGCATGATGGTTGAAGACAAGTATCTGTACAGTATGAAGACTACAAACAGCACAGAGAAATAACAACATGTATATTTCAAGACACTTAAAGAGATTATTTCCTTATCATGACAGCAAATGGCTTTATGCATTGTAAATTCATTATCATGCAGGAAGTTCAGAGTGTGATTTTTCCCCTCTCCAAAGCGTATATATTTTACATGGACTTCTGGTTCCCATGTCACAGCATACCTAATTTCAACACAGTAAAAAAAATAAAAATTAATACATGCTTGTAAGGTAATATGATTTTCTGTGAACGGCCATATGTTGAATACTACATGTGTGACTTGAAGTAAATCTTACAAGTCACCTACAGAGCCGAAGAGTGCTTTTCATAAATCAAACATTAGTCTTTAAAGAGCACTGTCCACAGATAATGAACTTTTCCCCATTTTTTATATCAATCAGTTGGCCATTTCATTATCTGTCTACAAATACCACCTGTTTCCCAGATCCACAGCTCCTAAATATTTGATAGAAGAAATAAAGTTGCTTCAGCCACGCAGTAACAGAATTCAGTTCCGCTGTGGAGATCAAAGGGAACACAAGCACAGATACTTCAGCAATACTTCAGAAAACCATGTCATGAAGCCTCAAATAGCAAAGACTGTCTTTTCAGTTCCACTTCTGCAACTGTATTTCCTTCCAATCACCCATGTCTATGAACAGCAAGCTGATATTACACATCTAACATTTAGACAGGAATGAGTAGGACATGAAAGATTACCTCAAAATTCTCACCATAAAGTCAATAGTCTAAGCCTTGAGCAAGGCCAGAGTTGAAGTGTTGGTGGTAGATTTATGCCTTCATACAGCTGAAATAATAGTTTTCTGAGGTTGAAAGAAATTATGGAACTTCATTAAAGCTGCCATCATGGACAAATTTTGCAACGAAGACTGCGCACTTGATGAATGATGCTATGTGCTTAAGTGCACTGTCTGATTTAGAGTTCAAACCTTTTGTAGTACATTCCATGAAGATAAAATATTTAATGCCACTATATTTTGGGCTCTATATTTTTTGACAATATGTTTCATGCCTCATTTGCCACCAAAGTAATGAGAATTTAGTCAATGTTCAAAGACTGACTTCACATTTTTCATGGCAAAAACCCAAACGGGTTATTTTTCTACACTAGTGTACTGCTAGTTCAATGAAGCCCCGAAGTATATGTAGACCTTGAGGCAGCCAAAGTGTAAAACATTGACTTCACAACACAGAGAAGACAAGAAGCAAAAACACTGATTAATGATTGCAGCTGCCCATTGGTTCCTAGAATATAGCTTACCGTTTACATTTTTTTCCAAATATTAAGGTGCGCTGATACAATGCTAACCCTTTCAACAACTTCTCACATATACATATACAGAAATATAGATCATAGACCTCACTTGCTAAGTATTAAATAAGATTTCTGTCCCAACTCTAGTTTTGCTTTCCCTAAGACACCTGGTTTTACAATGTTTTTTTTAAAAATACTGATTGTGAAACAACCATGAAAGCATTACCTGAAACATTGATAATTTCCCTGTTTTTTTCATAGAATAAATTATAGCTCAAACTATTGTTTTGCTGCGTATTGAAATCAATGCAGTATGTACCCATATGTTCTGTCATAGATAGAAATTGTCTTCATTTTCAAGAACAGAAGATAGAGGGATATTTCTGACACTTTTGCAAGACTTATCATGCAAACACTGGCATGACTTTCTACCACGTAGACAAATAGTTTTATCATTAAATTCTGCATATAAAGATAATAAAAAAACAAACACAGAGGAAAAACATACTTAGAAGCCCTGGAATGGCCTTAAATATATCAGGCTTTGCTTGCAGTTGTTAACAAGGAGTTTGCCCACACTGTAATCAACAGTACCAACAGTTTAAACTACTAGTTTTAACAGGTATTGAGTGAAATACTAACTGGAGTATAAACATTGAAGAACATGGGGAAAAAAAAAACCAACAGCTTCAACACCACTGCTCTGTAGCCAGACTTGCCATTACTAAACAATCTAACTTCAAGCTAAACTTCAGCCACTTTGTGCTGTACGCAGCCAGAAGAGAACTAGAGATGCAAGAGATTTATGAGACATTTTCAAAATACAGAAAAAATATGTTAAAATAATAACAATTGATTCCATGAGTTGCCTTTTGTGTATTACAGACTATAAAATGATATTAGAGAAGAGTAAATGCCTGGTTTCAAAAGGAAGGTATGAACTCTGTGGAAGGCTGTCTCTGACACTTTAATTAAGAAATGGTTACCAATCATTGTTAAGAAAGGCTAATTACTCCAAGTTCAAATAGATTAGCAGCCATCAATGGTAAAGAAGAGCATATTTAAAATTAAGAAAAGTTTTAATGGGAATTATAATCTTTCTGCTTCCCCAAATCCTTTTTCAATGGCTAAACCTCAGGCATAGATATTTGATAATATTACTCAACGTTACTATATTAGAGCTTTTTAAAGTATGCAACACACAATATCTAAGTATGATTTTTAATTGAAGAAATGCAAACAAAACCATATGAAAAAAAATCTACGAAGCTTTTGATACTGTGTCAGAACAGGAAAGCAACTGTTCTCCTCACCTGAAAGGGCTTTTGAGAGGGGACACCTACCTAAGTCTGCAAGTTGCAATGCGATTTCACTCCATTCCAGAACTGGGTATGACAAACTTGGTATTAGAAGACACCTGCAGAGAGTAAAATCCTGACTTAATCTGAGGATGTATCAAGATGACATTGATTTTGGAGTCTAAGATCTTACTCCAGAAAATCTACCTTTTGCATAACTGTGCAGGAAAAAAAAGGTATCACTTTCTCATGACTATTCAGAATTAACGGTGTTCACGTGAACTCCAGAACCAAAACAAGAAGGAGAAGTAGAATTAGCAACCAAACCAGGACCTGAGCTATAGTAGTATGACGTGTTCTAAGTTCCCTCTTCTTCCAGTCATATCCACCCTTCCCTTATTCCCCCAACAACTGCAGTGCACTGTAAGATGTCTATAGAAATGGGATCTTTAAGTGGCTGATGATAACATAGAATAAGACGATTGAGCTGTCTAGCTTCTCCCAGCCATTTTTGGCATAATTCATGCCCATCTGTTCCCTTTCATGCTGCAGTCCAGAAGGAAGCAGATGGGACCTACTCTGCAGTCTTCTTCTGAAACTCATATTCATTATAACCTAATTTTTAAAATGACAGTCTTGCTGTCAGCAACGCTGCTCAACCAATTCTTTTCCCCTTTACAGAAGCAAAAATAACCTTTACAATAATAGGCTTGCCCATAAAGGTCATAATGTTAAAGAGACACTGACAAGTGAACCATCTTCTCATCCCTGGAAGCAATCTTGTGTCCATTCCAAGCCTTGGACTGGGTCTGGGCATGACTCCCTAACATGTGGCGTGGCTGATGTTTCTCTGATATTTTTCAGCAAAGGCCGAGGAGTGAATGTTTTTTCTACTGTGTCAGAAACTGCTGCTGCTTGTTTCATTAGTTACCAGATTGCTAGCTCTTTTTCTTCCTGAAGTTCTGCTCTGAGGGAAGCGCTGTCTCAAACACTTTGCTGTTTCAAGACGACTTATTTTTAATAAGTCTTTAATAAATTTTGCTTTTCCAACATCATTAAAACACTATACAGAAAAATCACTGGATGGAGAAATGGTTATGGTTTCTGCTGCTATTCTTGTGTTTTTGAGTATAAGGCTATTCTTTAAATGAATTCCATTCATTTAATGATAACTTTCTGCATGGACTCAGTGTGTAATGCCCTCCATCCACTTTGTCCCTGAATAGAGCACACAGTAACACAGTTTTATACTTGCATTTTTCAGATGGTTTCTTCTGTTGGGATAGAAAGAAGGTAATGTCATCAGCCATTCCTTTCCTCCTGTGGTTTTACTCAAGGAAATAATTTAAGAATAAAAATTCTGCAAACAGAGTAAGAAAATGCACAAATCTGGTGACTACCATTATTTCTTGGAACATATCTGAACAGAAGTATCTATGAGATTTTTTACTTCTAGTGTTTTCTTTTTATATGCTGTGGGAATGTGCTGATTCAGGCATAAGCAATTGCCCATTAAAATGGATTGGATGGTCCTGTGCCAGATCAGTTCAGGTTCTGTCATTCTCCTATGATACATACATCTCAAGGAGCAAACATCACCTCTCATTGATCATTCCTATCCAGGTCAACATTAAATAAATGAAAGCGAATCATGATGAAAGAGATACAAGACAGCAAAAATTCACTCTTCTCCTGTTACCTTGGGGGTGGAGTAGGTAATGTGTGGTTGTGAATGAATAGAATTTTACTTCTGTGTTCAAACCTGTGTCTGACAGGAGAACTCCAGAATACGAGACCTGTGCATAAATAGGTAACTATGATAAATACTTTGAAATCCAGGACGACAGACAGGAGTGCTGCTCATTAGCAAAGCTTCTATGACTACCCTGTGTGATACCTCAATCTGACCTACAGCAACGAGGCATATTTCACACCACTGCATCTTTAAGCAACAGCCCTGCTGATTAATTCCTTTGTGTTGTCCTGACATATTTTTCCTAGCTAGATATTTTTTAAGAGGGCAGAAAAAGCAAAATATTTAAGAAATCCAGGCTAACATAGTTGCAGAATCCTGCCCTTCCTCTCTCCGCAATGGAATACATGAGAGCTTTACAGGTCTTTCTCTTTGCATTTTTTTCCTACAAATGTGACCTCAGGTTCAGAACATGTCTTTATGCCTTCTGGTAACCTTGAAGAATATCTAGGAGTATGCAGAATCTTAAACATTTCTCACTCCCTCAAGTAAACTGGAAAACGTTACAGTCTGTTCCATATACATGAGTTACTGCCGTCTAGTGCTGATGAATCAGGCATACCACATACCCACTCTTGCCAAAAGGCAAGAGTGGTTATCACTTCCTTTTCACACTGCTTAAGTAAATTATTTATTACAAGTTCAATTGAATTTCAAAATACAAAAATATACTAGTTGCCTTAACTTTAGATTCTAATTTAATTGGGTTCCCCCCCCCCCTAAATGTTTAAGGTATTTAAAATGTAAGAAATCAAAAAGAACACTGAAGTAGTATTTAAAAATAAAACAGTGATACAGCACATGGTTTGTTGCTGGACTGGAAAGATCTCAATTTATCACATATGATCATGCACCACATGCAATTAGAGCATAGCTTATACATATACATACTTTGTTTTACACAGCATATTTAGCTTCTCAAATAGATGAGAAAAGCGTTCAGAACTCATGCAGAATTCTCCTGTCCAACTGTGTTATCAATTCTCTCATCCTCTCTCTTTCAATTCAGGGTTATAAATCTTTGTTTCTCTTTAAAGAAGTTGCATTAATATTTAATTGGAAAACTTCATAAAATGTTAGAAAAACATTACACCAAACAGAGTAATGCCCAAGAGAGTAAACAGCAGGATTTGTGTTATGTAGTTTAGTTGTGCATTTGCATTTCACTCTAATATCACTGACCTACTAAAAAAATCTGCTCTCATTCTTACTGTGTACAGGAAATGTGTTTTTGCCTAAGGAAATCAAACCCATGAAAAAGCCCCATCTAACTTACCATTTACCTTGGCCATTTTGGAATGGATGCTTAAAAAGTATGGACTTGTTTTCAAGACATTAGAGAAATGCAAAATTAAATAAGTAACTTAGCAATTTGCGATATGTTTCATTGTGTACAACTCTTTCTTTTGATTTAATATCACTTATTTTATGATGCCAGGTGCACTATAAGTCTGATATTAAAAGGCATTCAAGTACTGAAGGTTAAACCCCAAATGAATCTGCAATTATAAAAAATCGATAGGTTTTGACACAGAATTATCACTGAAAAGAACAAATAATTCAAAAGATCCATTTTGAGATAAGAAAATTTAAGGGCTATTCTTACGTACCACCTAATATATTCAATTCATTAGTCTAAAATATTTATGTTACATAGGTTAAGAGTGAGAGGGAATATGTTGCACTTAAGATACTCAGACTATGAGAACTACAACTCTCAATTTCTGGATCCTCACTGTGGAGAAATATATAATGAGATGCCCCTACCATCTACCCCTCAACTGCACACCCACAGCGAAGCTGAAAAATACATTTCATGTCAGTATCTTTTCAATTCTAGTGCTCCTTACTAACCTTATTTATCTGTTAGCTGTCCATTAGGATTCAGGTTCTGAAACAGCACGTGTATGATGAACTAATTAAAGCCTATGGAATGTAGTATTCTAAGGTCCTACATTCTAGTACTGGGTATCTTTTCAGAAACACATGACAGCATTTTAATACAGACTATCAATGTATTAAATTAAATAATTGATAAACACTGTATTTAGATTTTTGTTTTAATGTATTTTTAATGTTGAGCAATACATTTTCAAATAATCATGCTAAAAACCTGCTTACATATCCAACTGCTCAATTTTAATATTCTCATTAATGATTTCAGAAAATACTGTATTAAAAATCAAAACTTTTGTATACAGAATGCACTTCTCAATCTCAATGAAAATTTAGAACCACACATCAAAATGGTGACAGCTTGTGTAACAAGCTGAAGAGTAAATTTTTAAAACCAAGCAAACACTTTCTTAGCTGAGAACATTTTCTCTTGATTTTACAATCACTCAGATGCGACTCCAGAACTCTTATCTCTGTCTGTGTAGTCTGAGCTTTTTCAAACACAGAACTTCCACTGGTGTCTCAAGTGAGATACTGCTCCATATCCTTCTAAGTCCCAAATGAGTACTTGTTCCAATTTTGAAAGTCCAAGCTGTATCTTTCCTTCTAAAAGAACTCTGTATTTGGGACAAGTACAGAATATGTAATAGATATGCTCTACAGATCCACTTTGGATTTGAAGGAAGATTTTATCTTATCTTAATGTTTCTAGTTCTCTGTAGAATAACAGAATGTGAAGTTTTCACTTTTGCATGTACTAATTCTTCTTAGACCACAGCAGAGTTAGAGAATAAATTCAGTCCCTACAATTCCCTTTGTCCAGGTTTTATGCAATATTGTCCAATATAAATTGCTTTGTAAAATTTTTTTAGGTCATCTTTTCTTTTAAGAGTGCATTCCATGCTTGTACTGAGGAAAGCTTTTAGATTTACTGGACAACAGCCAGTATTCTGAAACTCAGTAACAAAATATATATATATATATATACACACACACACACTTTACTATGAACTGAAATCAAGTATCTAAAATCTGCCTGAAAATCAGGCATTCCTAGAAGTTGGAACACCATGATTGAGGCATTAAAAAATATAATCACTACATTTTAAAGTCTATGACTGCATTGTCTTGGATTTTTAATTTCTCCAACTGTAATACAGAGGCTAGCAAAATACATTTGAATTAAATGTACTTTAAAAGCAAAACCCCACCCCTTTATAAATTCAAAGAGTAGACAAAATATTCTTTTATAAGAGTGTAATTTCTTGCTGAATCTTCCCCCCCCTTCTCCTTTATTGTGGTTTCTCTTTCCAATAGCTGGTTTTCCTATTGTTTTATTCATTTTTCTAGTTTCTTCCCTTTGGAGCCATAAAAAATGCTGCAAAACAGTATGATGTTGCAAAATAAATGTAACTTGAATGATGGAGGAAAACACTTTCTGTGTTTAAAATACAGCAACTGATAGAAGATTGTCAGAAAGCAGAAAAACTCTGCTTTGTCTGGTTACTGGTTTTGAAGTGCTCTAAATTTTGCTCCTCTGTCATGGAAGTTGCATTAATGTACAAGTCACTTCTGAGTTTGGCCTGTCATTTTTGTCCACGAGCTTCATTTAAAGGTTCAAATAAATCAGACTGTGAACCTGTCCTCCTACCATTTCAAAGTTTTTTATGTTGCAATTCATGCTGCCTCGGTGGCATACTCCAGAATTTTATGTCTGCTGTTACTATGATTCTATGCTGTAGATTTCCCCGACAGATTATTTCCCGCCCCACCCCCCACCCCCCCAAATATTAGCATCTAGTATGGTATGCTCATCAGATCAAAGATGTCTGACCACAGCGCTCATGGCCCAGAGAATTTCATCATTTCATGGTGAAAGAGCAGGAAGGATTCGTGTCTGCTACAAATATGACTCTACATAGTAATATTGTTTATGAAGAGAACAGCTCTTCAGTCAGATCTTCCTACGGTTCAGTGCATGTCTTAATTTGTAACATTTCTAGAGTACCACTATACATACTTTTTTTCTATCACTTCTTTATCATGCTTGGAAGACAGAGAGGCTCAGTGCTAAAATCCCTCTCCTTTGTTTTATGTTTTTGTGATAAATTTTCATGCTTTTTCACAGCAGCAATTTGCAATGAAGATGTCTGACTACTCAACCATTTCCACACTTCAGACAAGTACATTTTTGCACTATAAAGGGTATGACCTATTTTTAAAATCTGCTCCCAGTCTTCAATTCGTTTGCACATTTTAATTATTATCCTTGAATATTTATACCAATGTGCAGCTATTAACGAACCAATACAGTAACAATACATAAAACTTCATCATTGACAATTGAACTGAACAGCCAAAAGACAGGTTTTATGTTTTTCTTTAAAATAATTCTACTGTCATTCTTTTGGTCTGCCCCATCTACTGAAGTTCTTGCATACGCTCAGTCAGATTCTTTAGGAAACAGACTTCTTTGCAAACTGGGTGAGTAAAAATATAGGTATGTATATAACAAACACCAACCTGTGTCATTTACTACATGCCATAAGTAATGCCAACAGCTATCAAACAACAAAATGAGTCAAAGTTCACTGAAATAAACAGAAATCTTGGATCTGACCCTGAATGTGGTGGCATTTATGTAAGGAATAGTTCTATCTGTAGACACATAGGTGCAAGCATGTAAAGCAAAGCTGGTATGGTTATACTGGGCGGCAAAAAATACTTATGTTCATACTTAAATTTACTTGCTTGTGAGCATGCTCCTCCAAATTCTTAATGTTTTGAGCAAAGTATATGTCTGTAAAATTTTAAAAATTATAGAACAAAGAAATTCCAGCACATGGACAACAACAAACTGCTTTGTCCCACCCAAAATACACATATGCAAGAAACAGGTATACTTCAAGGCATAATTCTCATTTAGACATAATTCAATAACTAAGTTCCAAATTTCTTTCCCAGATATTTTTTCTTTAATTAACCAGAAAGTTGTATAAATTTTTAATAGAAAATAAGCACCTTATTCTGTGATGGCTCCCTCATATTTGGGAATAAGAATAGAGTGAAGCTAAACAGAATTGTGGTTTCTTTTTTTGATTAAGATTTCTCATAGCTCAATTGTGCCAAAATATTTCACTACTGATCTAGTTAATTTGCATGGTGTTGTATGTTTTTTAATGACTGATAACAGATGCCAAAAAGGACACAGCTAGGGGTTCTGTGAGAAATTGTAACTTTCTTGACTTTGTGCCTTTAAAATGGGGTTTAACAATGTCTTCAGGATTCAGTTTGTTCAAGTTCATTTTATGCTTTCATCCAAGTTGCATTTTATTTAATTGTTCATTTACTTATTTTTACTGTATTTTTCAAACCATCTGTCTCATTAGGATAGCTTTTGGCCACCAAATTTCTGAAAACCCTCCTGAGAATGCAATGTTTCTGGAATAGTATAGAGTTTTATGCACTGTAACTGTAGGATTAGCATAATTTCATCTTTCCCAAAATTGCACAGTCTAGTCTAAATAATGTAGCTCCATGTTCTTTACACCCTTAACAAGTTGGATCTTCCACCTTACAACCCAGAAATAATTCCTAGACTGAATCCTGTGTCTTATGATTTGAAGTTTTCTCCATCTCATACAAGAAATCAGCCTTTCCTAATCAAATGTTTGGATGAGTGACTCTTCCCTAACAGACCTGAAGGTATTTCACTATGATCCTTACTATCACTGACTTCACTGGTGCTATGCCATCACATGGTACGCATAGTATGTGCAAGATGCTACTTATGAACCAGATTTCCCTCCTTATACACTAATATTTTAAGGCCTTCTCCCTTCCATGATTTACAGATGCTGTGGGGCAGCAGAATCTTTTCCTCATTCCTGAGAGAACATGAAGTTGAGGACAATACGCTTATCTTTGTGGTCATTACAGCACTGATTTTATAACCTAGGCAGCATGCTGGTTTCCAAAGCTCATGTGTTGTCATCAGAATCCTAAGATGCCCACATGTTATAGTTAGAATCCTGAGTTTGAGAGAACACTGCAGTTGGTGTTGACACCAACACAGAACACCTTGGCCAGAAGAAGAGAATTCTAAAATAACAGCCAAGGATATATTTGCCTTATCCTTTTTTACACTGAGAGGATTAGGGAGATTATTGTATCTTTTTCAAAGTACGTACCATAAAAAAATTGTAGTTTTAGACATGAAAATACTGATGAGAAAAGCTTCCAAAAAAAGTTATTTTTGCTCAGTGATGCTTTTTTTATTGGCATGGATGTATAAAAAGAAATCACTCCTAATTAAGATGGGTCTTCTCTGAACTGCCAAAATGAAATTCTATGTTATTTTGTTTTGGAAACAATGAAAAATAATAATGTTTTATTAAGAATGTGCTCCTGTGAATATCTGGTGGCTGTTAGCTGAAATTAAGAAAATTCCTACTAGTTTCCTGACTTCACAAACCCACTAACATTATTGAACCAACCAGACAGTTGACTGAGATCTTCCTGACAAGCACAATTCTAGTACTTTGCTATTCTGCTTGTCAGAAATCAACATGCATGCTCAAAGAATCAGCATTTTGAGATGAAAAACCTGTTCTTTTGGAAAATCTCCAACTGGTACTACTTACAACTGTTTTAAGAGCAGAACATGATTTCCCGGTACAGCTGTCAGAAGAACAGTTTTTACCTTAATGGTTCAATAAGCAATTGTCTTTTTCCAAGACTCCAGCTGACAAAAAAAGTGGATCTGAGTTCATGGTTTGTGTGTGAAACAGTACAGCACTCATTTGATAGATTTTTTTTTTTTTTAAATGCTGATTGAATGTTACCCTAAACTAGAATATTATAGTGAAATTTCAGATTCATAAAAATTAGCTTAGGTTACTGAGTTCCTCTCTGAAAACCATAATTCTGCTTGAAGCCAAGCATGTTTTGTTTGGTTAGGTCAGTTGGCTATTCCAGATCATATCCATAATAAGGATAAACTGGCCAAGATACGCAGTGTACTAAGACATTTTATTTAAAAAAACACCTTTTTTTACCTTAGAATTCCAGCTGAATACACGAAACTTGAAGCAATTTGTGAAAGCTCTGGAGAAAAAAAAAACCACCTCTGTGCATTTACCTGAAATGACAACTACTGTTGCAGCATTACTGTGAATAAGTTCTCCGTTAGAAGCAATTTTAGTTTTACAAGCATGTAACAATTCTATGCAAATATCTCACCCAAGATAGCAAATTATAGCCAAGACACTACTTAACCTCGTGTCAAGTAACTATCTGAGTTGCAACTAATGGGAATTACAATTCGGTATTTATTTATGCTTTTTACTATGTCTTTATTAACTCATTCAAAAGATTAAAAAGCCTATTCTCTTCACCATTTCCATAATATTTATTTACTGTTCAGTAAATCTTAATATAATTTCCCAGACATTTACAACATGAACATACAAACAGAAATTCAGACCAATATAATTTGCATTTGGGAAATGAAGTATTACTGCAACACCATGTAGCTTTTATAATTTCTAGACTTCTTAAAACTATTACTGTAACATACATTACGGATTTGAGTTTGCATCTTTCTGAGAAGCAGGATGTCCATCATTTTAGCTGCATAAGTGACACCTAAGAGACTCTGAAATTTCAGAATATGGGAAAACCTGGCTATTATAGGTCATTGGAAGCATGGTGCAGAAAAAAATGGTTCCAGCTTCAGCCCACATCACAGGGCTGAGCTGGTGCTAATAAATGCAAGTAGTTGTCAGCTGGGCCTAAGAGGGCTATGAAAGCATCTCTCTACCATTCTCTAAGGCACTTTGGATCCCATGAGAGTTTATTAATTCAGCTAGATCGCTTGTTCAGATCAAGCTAGCTGCATGAAATCCATAGCCATCATGCCCCGTTAGAACCCAGAGTGCTGGTAAGCACATTGTGGAGAAATTCAGTGTTCCTGCACTGTTAGTATATGTCTGGCTAGGCACTTTGGCTCCTGTTCAGCACCAGCATTTGAAGTGTATCTGAACAAGAAATAAGTTAAGGACTGTATGACAGAGCAGTACTATAGTGTGAAGGGCAAGTAAAAGAGGAGAGAGATGAAGGGGAAAATAGAAATGAAATGGTTAGTGCTGTTGGCCTAGAGATGATATGGGAGCTGTTGTAAGATCACAGGGCTCCATCCTGTCAGTATGAATCATTTACTCAGATCCATATGTTATAGCAAATAAAAATTGAGTTGAATTACAGAACACTCATTCCATTTTGAGGGTCTGTATAGTGTTCAAGATGCTCAAACTTTGCTTTTCTGGTTTACAAAATCACCAAATCCCTTTACTCGCATTATAGACATAGCTCACAGCTGTCTGCTATTTATTCTGTGTATAATCTCCCTATTTTCAAGAAGTTATAAAGCGTGTATGAAAGGTTCCCTAAGGGACAAAACTTAGTATAAAAAAACCCACAAAAACTTCAAGACTTGAGTGATTTATTTCACAAAATGATTTTATAAAATAAGAAAACCACCGCAGCTAGTCTGGGTCTTGTTTAAACTGTAACAGAGCCAAAGCATAAATAGTTAACAGCAACTCTTTAAACATTTGGGCTCCTGGAAACTGATCAAAAATAAATACCCCCACACATATATGGTCATCCCAAAAGTCCTTTAAGAAATTAATGGTCTAAATTTCTCAGCCAGAAATATATCCTTAACACAAATACATGCTTACAACCTGTTAAGAATTGTGATGTAAATAAGATCATTATTTCTAATGGGAATCTGTGTAGTCTGTATTAATAAATATGTAACTAATTCCTTTTCTTTTTAAAAACATTCTTCACAACTCACAAAACGCAAAGCAGATCATAACTTGTTTGCTTTTTATTTTCCTTGCTCTAGCAATTTCTTCACAGAGGTAATGAATAAGTAAATTCAGAATTATTACTCCACACACATCATTATGAATCAGGACCATCTTAACCACACGTAACCAGCATGCATGCATGCAAAGAGGACTTTCTTCACGTGCACAGATCAATCACAGAAGTACAATGAGCCTGACATTAGATGTACCATACACAGACAATTTCCTCTGTGAGTAGGCCCATACCTTAAGAGTGCACTGAAATGCAGGGGGTCATGGGAAGAGTAACTGTAACTTTCTTATAAACTTAACCAAACAACAGGGCTTCTAGAAATAGCAGCAGGTAAGAACCATCCTGATTCATCTGTAAGTCAACTTTCCTCCTTTGTGCTTGAATCCAAACCAACAAACTGTTAAGTGTATTGAGAGGAAAATGAGAAGAGCAAGACATTTAGTCCTCAAAGGCAAGAGCTAAAAGTCTGTAAATTATAAACCTAGAGGGACAGATAGAATCTAATTCTGCATGAATAGATTTAGTTTATTTCAGCAGTCTTGCTTTCTTTAATGGGAATTCTCTTTGTGTAAATAAGATTGCTTGCATTAGGCTGACTTTTCAAAGGAGACTAAATAACAGGGATACAAAACCTACTGGGTAAGATTCACATATAAATTAATGTTCCTTTCTACTGCAAGGACAGTCTATAGTGTTTTTGTGTAAATAAGAATAAAATCCTTAAGCTTTTGATGGGAGAAAGAGTAACTCAGGTTCCTTTGAAAAATCCAAACCAGAATTCTCAAGAGAAGAACATAGCATAAATACTAATAGGTTTCTTTATTAGAGCTCTTTCATCCATCAAATGCTTGGAATCCTACACCATGCAAAAGTACCAAGTAAGGGTGTTTGCACTTCAGGATTAGAATAATGCAAGCACATCTTGTATAGACAAATGGAAATCCTATTAATGTCAACTTTTTAACAGTAATCATAGAATCACAGGATGGTTTGGGTTGGAAGGGACCTTAAAGATCATCTACTTTGAACCCTCCTGCCATAAGCAGGGACACCTTCCACTAGATGTGGTTGCTTTAAAGCTCCACCCAACCTGGCCTTGAACACTGCCAGGGATGGGGCATCCACAGCTTCTCTGGCCAACCTGTTCTAGTGTCTCAGTACCCTCACAGTAAAGAATTTCTTCCTCATATCTAATCTAAACCCACCCTCTTCCAGCTCAAAGCCGTTACCCCCTGTCCTACCATTACATACCCTTGTAAAAAGTTCCTCTCCCACTTCCTTGTAGGCCCCCTTTAGGTACAGGAAGATACCTACAAGATTTCCCTGGAGACTTCCCCAGGGTGAACAACCTCAACTCTCTCAGCCTGTCTTCACGGGAGAGCTGCTCCAGCTTCACGGGAGAGCTTTGTGGCCCTCCTCTGGACTCGCTCCAACAGGTCCATGTCCTTATGTTGGGGGCCCCAGAGCTGAAAGTATGTATCTGTGTTTCACACTTAGGTAAAGGTGCTCAATTAATACGGTTAAAGATCTCCACTATACACCTAAATAATTACACACGTTGATTTGCAGCTTGAGGCTTATACTTGCAGTACACTCAAACATACATTTATTGTACATTTCTTTTTTAATTAATTTTAAAGTACAGATTGATAAGTGACAGACCTGTTAAGAAACATTTTAGAGAGTGAAACAGAAAGGGTTTTTTAAAGTATTCTTATTTTCTTTATTCTTTTAAACAAAATTGCTGTGAAAAATCCATTAGCTTCCTTTTTTTTTCATACAGTATAATAATTATAGCTGTGATTCATACAAATCAACCTTTCAGATATCTTGTCATAAAATAAAGGTCAAGTCACAGAAAATCTTAGAAGAATTTCTTAAAGAATATAAATGGATAACATTGTAACTTTCATTAGTTTTAGCTTTTAAAACACTTAGAATTTGTTATTAAGTTAATTTCTGATGACTGCTTTTGAAAAGACAATCTTAACCTATCTATACCATGTGGCTAATGCTATACACGAAAAATCTTTTATGACGCACACTAAAATGTTTATGGCACCGCTGTAATTTCATCAGTGGTTATCAATCAACAGTGTAAGAAAAGGTCTGCAGTTTTATACACCATCCTTTTATGATGCTGGCACCAACTTCCTATTTAGAATTACTCTGATCTTATTTAAAATGAAAGAATACAGAAAGAAGTGTCATACGATCCTACTTTAATAATCTGTTCATCATCAATTAGCATTGAGAATAAATTACTCTCTTAACCAAGAAATTATAGACAACCATACAAAACTGCACAGACTGGCACTAGAAA
The DNA here is from genome assembly GCA_035590275.1 of Ibycter americanus. Taxonomy (NCBI): domain Eukaryota; kingdom Metazoa; phylum Chordata; class Aves; order Falconiformes; family Falconidae; genus Ibycter; species Ibycter americanus. Next base: position 14,169,957 of record JAVJGI010000036.1, read on the forward strand.
TCTTTATCATAGAATTATGTAGAAATATTGTATTTAATTACCCTCAACGTAAATTGTTGTTGCCACAGTTCAAATGAAAAAAGGGAAAGGGATGTTGGTAAGTCCATCTGCTACCACAGCTTTTTCAGTCTGCCAGGTTTTGCTTCATATTTACGTTCAAAAGGTAAAAGCTACACAGTACTAAAGCAACTCTTCGATTGTCAGTTTAACAGAGGAGAAAGTGAGTAGCATAATATGAGTGGAGCTCCTGGGTGAACTAGTAAATAAAATCAAATAATTTTGTCTAAAAAGTAATCAATACATGAGGTTTGATGCAAAGGTCATTTCAGAGGCACTAAATGTGTCACTGCCACCTCTATATTCCCATCAGATTACTGTGACAATAGAATTTTATTACCTTTCTTTTAGGTAGTGTAATTTAAATAAGAGTGTCTATGACCAAATTAACCCTTACTTATCTTCTGTAATTGCCTCATAGATTTTTAACATGCATATAAACATACACCAAAGTGTCAAGTAAAATTTTGAGTCAGGTACTTGAAAACATAATCCAAGTAAATTGACTGTGTTTTTGAAAGTGTCTCTTATTAAAAGACATTTAGTAAAAGAAAAGCATGGAGATAGCAAACCCAGAGGCAGATGAACGGTGTAATTTCCCCTCCATTGACAAAGGACTCACTTTTTTGGTTGAGATGAAAATGATCTGAACTACATCTTATCGAGGTTGGACTGTATGATCTTAATGGTCTTTTCCAACCTAAATAGTTCTATGTTTCTAAGGCTTCAGCCCTGAAACTGCATGGTTAATTTTGGAACATAATGAAGTTTCATGTTTTGTACCCATTGGATAAACAGTGCAGCCAGGATTTCCTCAGTTATACAATATGTTTGGCTTTATTATAATAACTCCTAAAATTTTTGATGCAAGCCAGTAATGTGTTAAAATAACCATGTAAAAATGATGCATGCAACAGTTTCAGAGCCTGTGAGAATTCACAATAAAACTGACCCTATCCTGCTCTACAGAAGTGCATGACAGCCAGTTACCTCACTGAAGCACAGAGCACAACCTGTTTTCTTGGTGCACTCTTCTTCACAAGCATACCTAATATTCTGCTACTAAAGTAAAATTTGTCATCTCAATTATGTTTAATTTCATTTCGCAGATGCCCTGCTACTTATGGCTGCTGAATTGTTGTATCTTTTAAAAGGCCATAAATATGTTGAGCACTGAAGCCCAGGCTATACAGAATAATTTCCAACTTGGTGTTTAATGCAAAATCCACATTCCTAATAGGTGCAAAGACCACATTTATTCAGAGTGGATTTCATCAAAGATTTACCCTCTTTTATGAATCAACTGTAAATGCCATCTCTACCTTTTTTATTTCATTTTACTAGTTCAGAGAATGACAGTTTAAAGACATGTAAATTAAGCCCCTACATATTTTCTATTTCAGAATAATTACTGATGAATTATATAACCTGTGCTGTTTTAGCAATATAAAAAGTGAAAGAAATTAAAACATTATTAATGCAATTATTATTATTGCATAAGCATGCTTTAGTAAGACTAATACTGGAGGGCATGTTAATTCTTTTTATGGTTAAAAGCAGTGCAAGCAACATTTATGAGAAGAGATCTAAGTTTTTGTGATTTGCAGCACTGCAACTCTTCCTTTTTTCATAAACTTGTTCAGTGTAATTCAAGAGGGTTCACAGTGTCCCTTCAGAAACATCTCATTGCTTCTGGTTTAAATCATTCAGAGGCTAGCAGTCAGAAGAAATACATGACAACAGAGAAGATTTCTTATCTCATGGGAGTCAGACTGAAGCTGGAATCTTCAGCACATATTTCTCTCTAAAATTTTTGTTAAGCAATTACATAAGCAGTGCAGTTGTTGTCTTATTAGCAACTTATTCCTGATTTTTGAGAATTAAAAAGATTCGTTTGTCAAGATACTGCACAGTCTGAAGGATTAAAGGTTCCTCGGTCAGCAGGTAGTTTATAAAAATATTGTTCTACTAATGAATATGAACGATATAATTATTTTCAGTACCTTAGTCTTTCAAAAGTGGGTCTTACTCTTTAGGGTAGCTTAAACATCAGGTTGAAAGTTGCTTTCAAACCAGAAGTAGTATATAATCTCTTTCCTGAGGAGACACTGGATCACTGGGTACTTGAGGTTGAATTCATTAGTGCAGTTGCTAAAAAGATAGCAATGGCATGTAGTGGGGTTTTCTTCTGCCTGATCTGCTTTCATACATACTTTCACAGAATCACAGAATCATTTAGGTTGGAAAAGACCCGTGAGATCATTGAGTCCAACCATGAACCTAACACTGCCAGCTCCACCACTAAACCATGTCCCTTAGCACCATGCCTACAGGTCTTTTAAATACCTCCACCGGTGGCTCAACCACTTCCTGAGTAGCCTGTGCCAATGCTTGATAATCCTTTCAAGTGAAGAAATTTTCCTAATATCCAACCTAAACTTCCTCTGGTGCAAATCTTTGTATTGAAAGAGCTTGTGATGTCTTCAAACATTTAGCCTGGTCTCTTAAAAGTCAATGCAAATGAATGCAATAATATATTTAATGCCAGGCATCTTCAATAAAAACTTGCTCCGATGAGCTTTGAATTGATTTCAATTGGGACCAAGATTTCACTTCCGACTGCAAGGTGCATTTCATTTCACACGATTGTATCCCACTCTGATGCCCTGTCAACAGAAATTACAATGTTGTTGACTTTGCAGCCAAAACTGAATTATGCAATCTTTCTCATTTTCCTACATTGTGTTTTCAAGTACTATAATATTTAAGGAACTTTGGTCATTCATGTGAATTTTGAACATTTCTAGGCCTCCCATACAAATGTTTAAGTACATATATATATACAGAAAAACTTTGAGGAATTAAGACATCAGTGACATAAGGGTAGTAACTCCCCAGAAGAGTGAGTGTCTTTGTCAGTTGTTCTCTAGGAAGACAAAGTCAACTAAGGTGATAGACTAATATAGCTTACAGAGTAAGTAAGTTTGACTTTCTGGTTTTGTGCACTTCTAACTGATGAAAATATAGGAAACGTTACAAGTAAGCCATAGGAAATATAACTATGTTGAAAAATATTAGATAGTTGCTATTAAAAGAAAAGGGGGAAAATATTTTCTTTAAACTAGAAATTGATGTAGGTATAGGTCAATACTTAGGTGTTGGTAGAAATCAGCGTGCCAACAGCAGATTTTATAAAAAATTCTGAAAATTTGTTTTCTAAATTAAGCTATTTATTGCTTAGATTTATTTGTGCTTTTTAACATCTTTTACTGGTATTTTGAACATATATGCAGATTACAACATATACTTGAAATGCAAGTGTCTTGAATCTTGATTTACAAAGTAATAAAACTTTGTAAAATAATAATACTTCCATTTAATAAGATTTTTGAAACATACCTCAGTTTCAGTAAATCCAGAGAGACAGAAGATCTCTATAATAAGAAAAAATATTGAAGGATTACCTTTTTGGTAATAGATGCCATTTAAGTCAGAGTGGGATATCAAGACCTGTTTGGCAAAATGTGATGTGAACAATCTGAAAGATGTATGAAAAATTTCTGAACTGTGAGACCACATAACTAAACCCACTCTTGTCTCTCATGCATCCATGTTTTAAAAAAGGAATCTTGTGTATTTACAGTGTCTACTATTTAAAGAACAGAGGATAATTCCCTTCCTGAATGTTGATTGAAAAATTACAAATATACATGCCCATTAGTAGTATCAAACAAATAGCTAATGCAATAAAACCTCAACAACTGATGCCAGATTTTTCCTCATGGTTTCACATTTTCTCTCAATGTTTTCATTTTCTTCTTTTAAAGATAACAAGGTTATATTACATGCCAGCTGAAAGAGCTTAGCCTAGAGAAAAGAAGGCTCAGGGGTAAAAAACCTCTTATCAACATGTAAAAATATCCATGTTATTGGGATGCAGCCAGACTATTCCTGGTAATGCCCAGTGACAGGACAATAGGCTGTGGACAAACTGAAATGCAGGAAATTCCACCCAAACATGAGGAAAAACTTCTTTTACTGTGAGGATGGTCAAACCCTGGAATAGGTTCCCCCGAGAAGTGGTGGAATCTCCATCTTTAAAGCAATCAAAAATGCACCTGGACACAGCCCGGAACAACACATTGACTCTGCTCTGAGAACTGGGGGGTTGGACTAGACAATCTCCAAAGCTCCCTTCCAACATGAACTACTCTTTGATTTTTACTTCAACTGCATTTCCACTTTCAATGAAACAGAGTTATTCCTTTCCTAGAATATAGAATATGTAGAGGAAACAGACTCACCCATATCTTTCCAATACACTGACTAGACTGGGGGAACATGTAACCCAACAGCAGCTCCAGGAAACTATTTTAGACAAAGAACAGTGACAGGCTGTTTGCATCTAAATAAAGATGAGAATGAATGCTCTACTGAAATGGTTTTCTGACAACAAAGTTGCTTGCAATAACCACTAACAACCAAACAAAAATCCAACCAATACTTTATGAACATAATCTGAGTATTTTATGTCCTTATATTCACAAGCAGTTTAATCAAAATAATAAAGAACAATATAAAGAATTTATAATCATGTTATCACTGATTCTAGACCACTGCCATCTGTGGATCCTCCAGAAATATATTCTTACAATGCTGTACAGATAAAAATCATCTTTTGCAAGCTATGATATCAAATGAGAGTAATCAGATGGTTCTACAATTATATGGAAAATGAATTCCATTCTCTGTGAGATGCTTCCCCTCCCTCCAAAGACATTCTTTTGCTAGAAAATTTGTAAATTTGTTTTTGTCCCATTTTGTAATTTAATTATAGAGAAGAACTGACATTTCTGACTGTATTTCTTTAGTTATGTGTATAAATGGAGATAAACTTACAAATAGAAAGTTAAGCAATTATGTTGAAGGATTTGGAATCTTTCTTCTATGGTGAAGTGTGGTCTTTAATGGGGAAGGTCCATTGCACCTCTGAAACATTCTACTTTTTCCCCACAAGCAGTAAGATTCATCAAAAGAAAAGTAAGCAGCTGAACTTTCTAATGTCAAGCAGATAGAGCTGTAGCTGCATGCAAAAATGTGGGCGCACATTTGGAGTGTAAACTGATTATATAAAGAGAATGTTCTTTCAATGTTTGGCATTTCTTTTCTTGTTCTGTCCTTTCACTTGTGTGAAATACTGGTGGAACTTTATGTTTCATGAAAAAACAAATACATAGCGAGTGTTCTCAGTAAAACAGAACTTAAAATACATGCAAATGTAATTACATTCCCTTCCAATTATGATATGCAATGTAAAGAGCTTTTAGTGGAGGCAGGAATCAGTTCTACTAGCTTGCCTGTCTTGGATAACTTAGATAACTCCATAGATTCTCTATATAAAAAAAACTGAGACCCATTCTGTGCTGCAGCCTCAGGCTCTCTATAACACGGTATTTTAATAAAACTGTATGTAATACAGAGTTAGAATTATCACTTTTATTTCATTAAATCCTCCATTTTCTTGTCTAGCTATTGGCAAGGGCTTTTGGGTTGCTTTCATTTTTCCATTTCCAGATAAGATTATACCTGAAAATATAATGTTGAGGCCTTTACAGAAGTTTTCATTCTTTAGTGCTAGAGATATATTTTTTTTTCTTTCTGATACTGCAGGCTCTGTCCTCTGATTTGTTAAAGACTTATGTGCTTGAAAGAAATGGCCAAAGAAATAGAGTAAAAGAATCCCTACTATTGCACTTATGTCTGTTTGTCTACAGTGTCTTCACTGTTTCTTTCAATGTTGGTAACAGTAATTCTAAAGCAAACGAGCATATGAAATATTAATGTAAAAGCTGAGATGTTTCTGGTGCTGCATTGTGTATCCTAATTATTTTAAACAGTAGTAGAATTTAACAAAATACGTCTAGATGGTTAGACTGCAAAACAGGAATTCCAAGCACTGAGGTGTATGCTGAAGAGGACAAAACCCAGCAGAATTCAAGGATTACAGGAGACATGACAGTGCAATCACAACCATAGCTTCTCACATTCAAAGAGCAGAAGGCAGCAATCCAGATGTATTTGCCACAAGGTAGTAAACATTCTGGTGCATGGAGCACATCTCCTAAACAACAAAAACTCCAAGTCCACCAGAATCAATCAACGACCTGCTCTGCTTGGGTATAAAACTGAATATGCAAACAGCAAGGAATATTTCTCAAAAGAATCAGAACAGTGAGAGTAACATACATCTCTTACATGGTATGTTTAATCAGCAGTACTCAAAACACTTCAAAGAACGCAAATATCAGAATCACAACTGATTACTGGTAAAGCTCAGAGAGCAGCAGTGATTTTCATAAGACTGTTGAACAATCTGGGGCACAAATGGGAGCAAAACTCAGATCTTACTCATCCTGTTGCACTGTTTCCCTTCTCATAGGTGAGAAAAATTCTTTAAAACCAGAATGCTACAAAGAACACAAAGTGTGTATTTATCAAAAAAACAACACAACAATCTGTCTTTACTCATGTTGTATCCCAGTATAATGTTTCAGCTAAAATACTAACAAGGAGTTGAAATACTAAGAAACTACAAACAAACAAAGAACACCACCAGTGGAATTTAAATGTAAATACTTAGGCAGTTCTATCAAGGTCAGAACAACTATTAAGTCTGAGATTTGAACAATTTCCTAAATTTACTCCATAACTTCCTTTAAAGCCTTCTTGAGATTATTCACATATGGATAAATTAAATTATTGCAAATGTGTATCAAATATTAAATACATTAATATGAAGGTTTCACCTCAAATTGAATGTCTCCATCACATCTAGATTCATACTGTTTCAAGTACACCAATGAATAATGCAAAACAATAGCCAACATAATCCATAGGGGCATCGTCATGTAAGGTTTGCTAAATGATGACTGACCTCAGGCACTTAGAAACTTCCAGTGTCTTTAGATGTTGATATTTCTGTCAGACAATATGTGTAAATCCCTTGCCAGATTTCTGAGGTAACACTGCTTAGCACCAAGGATTTGTAACAGAAGCCACAAACCACTTGAAACACACCTGATTTCAGATCTCATTTTATAACCCAAATCAGAAGTGAAGTTCTTGAACTCTCTACTGAAAACCAGCTCCATGTGAAACTTTTTTTCCCTACCATAGAGGGAAAGTTACATTTGAAATTAATTCTGCAATGTCATTAAATCTAGCGTGCAGAACTATGCATTGTACAAATCTAGAAATATTGTTAAATCCTTATTCCTACGGGTAGCTCACCATGACAGAATTTAAAAATACAAAATAAATCAATCTGAAGGAAACTACTTGCAAACCTTACATGGTGCTGTGTTCTAAATCTAAATTAATTATAAACCTTTGGGGAAAATAACCTCAACATTTTTGTTGAATAACTATTCCTTGAGAAAAGAAATATTGAAAGCATTTTAACACCAATATTCAAATCATATTTAAGCTTTATTATTTCCTATTCAAAACAGATGCATCAAAATCATTAAAGTTACCAAAGCAATGCTTGTTATGCACATATACATGCCTGAATTTATATGTTTATGTATGTGAATGCACACGCACACATAGATTATAGGTTGTTAGGACTTTCACATCAGATGTGTTAGGAAAATTTCAGCCATTTAGTTTATATAAAATAGAATCAGATGGCAGTTGTAAGCATATAAAAAACCCAAGTTATACAAGGTACAACTAGTGTGTTTTTTCTACTCTTATTTATCTTTTTTCTTTTAGTTTTGTATTCCTATTAAGTTTCTAATCATATGTAATACCAATATTCTCAGTCATAGACACTATATTCTTTAAAACATTGAAGTTTCACAGAAATGAATTGTAGATTCAATTCAAAATAGATTAATTTTAGATTTTAGAAAGTATTTTTAAGTTTAGAGAGTTCAATTTTTTAGCATGTTGGAGTCATATTATTTTACTAAAGGATATAATCAAGATTAGAAAAATACAAACTCATAGTGATGGACTTATACCTCAGTCTCAGGCTGCCTACACAGGGTTTTAATGGAAGAGTCCCTATAAACAAAACATATATATTGTGGATTAATAAATCATTTGGAGTTACACACTGTGGTATCTCTTCATTTATCAAAGCCAATATGACCATTTTTATCCTGAGTGAAGTAGAGTTTTACCAAATGAGAGCTACCCAAAAATCTACCCAAAACTGCAAAATCTGCAAAATCAGATAGATCTGCAAACAATGTTTGGATTAGTTAGATGAACTGAGCTGAAGAGGTTTCAGCAAAACTCTATAAGGCTCCAAAGAATCAAATAAGGAAGAGAAAAACTCAGAGATTATTTCTAATCTAAGAGTTCACGATCAAAACCAAGGTTGCAAGCAAGACAGATGTCAGTTGATCTCATCTGAGATGGTCATCATGAAAACACCTTATTTCTACCTCCTTCTCATCAGGTAACACAGTATTGATGAACCTGGTACCAAGAGATGTCAATGGCGTAAGCGACAACTTCAAAAGAACCCAGTTAGTAATATGTGACTCTGGAGTCAGAGCTACTAACCAAATCAATCAACGAATCAATGCAAGCAGCAAGCTCTGCAGCAAGCTGAGTTAGTTGGTTCTCTAATTCCCTCATCTTTTTAGTTGGCAGTGGCTTCTCCCCCTTGCTTTCACTGTTTTAATTTTTTATTATTGTTATTTACAAATTAACATCTCTTATCTAAGAGTGAAGCAAGAAAAAAAATACACGTGATGCTATAAAAAAAATCACAAATGACAGTAGTGTACAGGTGGGATTAGAGCTGCTGTTGGGTGCTGTCTGAAGAAGAAAGCAGCGTAAGTGAAAGGGTTATGTGGCACAGCGGTGGGGCTGCCACTGGTTTTGCAACTAATTAAGAGCTGTGAAGTGAGGTGACTCTGCAAACACAGACTGATTATAAGGAAGGATGAGAGTGATTCTTCTGGGGAAAAAAAAGGAGAAAAGAAAAGAAAAAAAAAACACTATTTGAAAGCAACTCAGGTAGCTTGTGAAATCTCAGTTCAAGCTGAGAGGCCAGAGAAAAAGCAAGTATATATTAACTACTTATTATAGTCTGAGGGAGATTTCAGAGTGAATTAGGCTGGAGACATCTGTCCTCTTCTGGCTACAAATACGCTGCTGAAGAGAATATTGTCCCCAGTTACTTGTTACAGTCTCCCTGCTGAAATTTATTGCATCCACATTACTGGCAGCTGAACTCCTTGCCTAATCACTCCTTGACACACTGTTTTAATCAACTCACTCCAATAAGACTGATATGAATTAGTGAGTGACCACAAAAGCAGCTCAGAGAGCCTATTTAAGACACCACTGTCCTCAGGTAGGAGTGCAATGATGAGCAGAGTGGGGTGCAAATCTATTTAGCCAGCTCGACTCCAGCCAAAAGAGGACACACAAAGCTACTGAAACCTGTAATTAAGTTGGGCAAATGGCTTGTGTGAATCAGAAATTTAAAAGGAAGTAAGGCAGTCTGAGCTCACAGTGTTAGCTAGCTCAAACTGTGGATGAAGCAATATCAGAAGTAGCTTAAATAGGACATTAAACTAAAGATCTGGAGGGGGGTGGTTGTTTTAAGCACTTCTGACACGTAGGTAAATATTGCTGCAAACACATAGTGTTCTGATACTCTCAGATATTAGTTTATCCTTACTACTTACACTAAAGATACTAAATATCTAACAGATAATTTTTCCCCAGTGTATACTCATAATATTTAAGAAATTATTACTAATTTCAGAACAATCATATTCCATTCATCCTTATTTATAAAAATGTAACAAGAAATCCTGAAAGTCTGGAACATAACTGACAGTTATTGTGTTTTTTCCCTAAGATGATGAAATGAAAACAAAATATTTTTGCTAGCAGTAGGGTAGTTTTGAATTAAATCTTGCACAGTAGTCAGTGGTTAACCCTGTATTCCCTTTATTTTACTGCAGACTTTTGAGACCTGAAGATTGCAAATTCAAAATAAGGAGGGTTCGTAATTTCAGTACCTTTTAGTTTATTGTCCTTTGTATTTGTTTTCATACTGAATTGCATGGCTACATGTCAGGTCTGGGAAACATTAAATAAAATACTGATATATATATAGGAAGCATTTACTGATTTTCTTTTTAAATTCCTAGATACATCTAGGAAACTTATTGACATAAACTCTAATATTCCTTTCTTCTGGCTACACCTTGAATTGGACATCCAAACATGAAAACTGTTGCATTTTTTTCAGTTTAGGATACATAAATACACTGTAGCTCTGCTGTACTTACCTTCATCTTATTTTCTTCACATTTTTGTTATGCTGTTACTTGGTTTCCCGTTCTTACACTGTGCTAGTAATCTTTTGTACTGTGTCTACTCTCTGTAAGACAGGGAGGACTTTGAAAAATCTCAGTAAATCATCCCCTATGTAATCGGTAAACTATAACTTTCACTGAATGGAAGACCATTTTATTGACTGCTTTGCAACCCACTTCATCAAAATTCTTCCATCTATAAATTTTCTGGCTGCAGAACTTGCTCCATTTTATTCAGAATTACCATCTCTAGCTCTCTTTCCACAGAATTATAATGTTTTAGTTTTATGAAAGGTTTAGTGTTAAAGGGTGAAGGGTATGGTAATGAATCACATCAGGTTGATGTCTTTAGGATAAGAGAGTATATTACCAGAAAATCTTCATGGAACTTGAGAAATCATCTGGCAAGGAATAGTGAGATGACACTGTTTTCAGATGATAGAACCAGATTCAACAATATAAAAACAAATTGCAAAGAACAATGAAGAAAATGTACAAAATAGAGTGCCAGATGAAATACGCAATGGAAGACAAAATTGAACTTAGAGGGGAATAACCTATATTCCTAATAAAAATGCAGGAAGGACATTTTTCAGCACTATAGATCATCTCTGAAAATGACAGCTAAATAGTTAGCTCCTATCAAGAAGACTTATGAAATACAGCCCGGGGGGCAGAGGGGACGTGGCTGTGGCAGCAGACACGACAACACAAACCCAGAAAATAATAATGCCAAAATACTCAAGTGTTGTAATATTGACTCCAGAAAAGTGACATCACAAACACCAGTTGTGTGAAGACATATACAGAAGGCAGGAAAAAAGCTTTTAAGTATAAATATTCTGATTTCAAAAATAAGCACCCAATTCCATTCCCCTTCAGATCTGTGGAACTCTACATTAGAAAAAAGTAATCCCAGCATTTGAAAACTACCTGAAGTTATATCTATGCCATCTCAAAAAAGCATATGATAAATATAAAAAGTGACACAAGGGAGGGCAAGAATCATAAGAGCTATACTATGGCTTTCATACAAGATGAGATGAGTTGCATTAAGTTTCTTCAGTTTGGAAAATGAATGACTGAAAGAGGGTAAGACAGTGGCCTATAAAGTATGAATGATACATTAAAATTATTTTAAATTTCTTACACTATATGAACTAGAAATCAACCAATAAAATGAGCCAGTGTAATTTTTAAAGAGTTTGAAGTTCTCTTTTTTTCCCTTAACACACACAGGTCTGGAGCATCATGTCAAAAGAAGCCGTAGAGACCAATATAAATGGATGGAACAAGGTGTTAGATAAAATACATTTACACTGATTGTTCACATGCAGCTCCTAGCTGTGTCCCTTAATTGCCGGTTTTTAGAATCTGGGCTATTGTGTAACAAATGAACAATTTCTACTTGTTCCATGTCTTTTACTCTTTCATTCATAATTTTTCTCTGTTGGCATGGCCCTTCAGTTCCCAGGAGATTCAAGTTGCCCCTTCTCTGAGTGATTTTTATATAGCTGATGGCCAAAGTAAGCCACTTGTCTGAATGTTGAAAACATCATTCTCATGTTTCTATATACACCAGCTCAAAAATGTCAAATATTTGAATTCTAATTTTTCAAGCAAAGATGCGTGATTTTCTTTTTAAATGAACACGTAGCAAGCAGTGACATACATAACAGTTTACTATGTCTGTGAGGAAAAGACTTACAGCTCCATGAATGGCAACAGTCACAGAAGTCAGTACAGTCATACCACAGCAACCTGTTTCATGAGGAGTCAGACAAGTAAACATTTTCATTGGAGCAAGAAATCTAGAGAATTTAGAGAATCTAACACCTAGAACAAAAACAAAAAAACAAAACAAAATAAAAATTGTTCCAATTTTCTGCAGTAATAAAAACAGAAAAAGCAGAGACATGCAAGCAGTTCCAATAATGGTGGCAAACAACCTTGACACCTGTTTATCTAACAGTCTGGAAGTAACACTGATGCTAATGTAAGCATATAAGCATCACTTATTACAGCAAATACACGTGTCTGACCTCCTGTGTCTGTCAGTGTTAGTTCACTACTTTACAAGGTTTCATATCAGTAAGGTCACTGAAGCAGATGAACAGATAAAGTGAGAAAGAAAATGCAGGGATATTTTTCTACGTAATGGAAAGCCTAAGTCCAAGACTACGTCTGGAGAAAAATATGTACTGCAATTTCCTACCAGCTGGAGGTGAAAAAAAAAATGCTCAGCTTGTCACAGCTAACTATAGCTGTTAATTTTATTATTATCATTATTACTTTTTTATTGCAACAGCACCTAGATGATCAATCTGGGAGTTGAAGGCCCCACTGTGGTATGAACTGAACACATAGAACACAAATACAGCCCCTGCCCCAAATCACTTGCCTGTGGAGGTCTACAGAGAATTTAAATGCAGCTTGTTTTTAAAGTACAGCACATTTTACCATTGAATTTAGTGTGAGTAGGTACAAAACATGGTATCTTATTATCTTATGCTAAAATAAAGACCTGTGCACAATACGCATTTGTATCCAACTTTCTTACATTACACAGAACATTACTTGTCTCTTCTGGTCAGCTACGATAACCAAATAAGACCCAACTCACCAGACCAACATGAGAACAAACAATCTCTATTTTTATAACATCCAGTGCATTATTAGGCAGTATTTCAGGATAACTGCATGCATTTAATTTATAATATGTATCATTATTATTCAATAAAATAAGGGTCATTAACAACCTGCTCTCTCGTCAAGTAACGTCTTACTAGCAGCTTACAACAGCAAGGCTTTTTCTCTGAAATTTCGTTCACCTTGCTGGCATTCACTCTCATTATGAAAAATATTGTCTTTTTGAAGAAAGATTCCAAATACCCAGCTGCCATTTCTAGAAACACCAGTGAACGCTAGAGTCTTAGAACTTATTAACAGGGTCTGCCCCTATGAGGCTGTATTCCCTTAATGAATTAATGGAACAGTTTCTCTCATTCAAGAAAAACTCTTAGTAAAGTTTAGTTTTAGCTATAGAATCTACTAGATCTCAGTATCTCAGTTCTAAGTGTAAAGCAAGGAAAGAGCTGATCCAAAATAAGCAACCTTTTCCAGTAGAGCCCAGTGACAGGACAAGGGGCAATGGGCACAAACTGCACCACAGGAAGTTCCAGCTGAA